>PVIW01000906.1:23193-370656 GCA_004026585.1 Noctilio leporinus | reverse complement strand
GATCCTTAATTATGTCTGCAAACACCCTTTTTAAACTGTAACGTAAAATTCACAAGGTACAGGCATTAGGACCAGATGTCTTTAGGGGCCATCATTCAGCCTTCTGCTATATATATAAATATATAATTATGCCAAGCTGGATTCTGAACACGTTTACAATGTATGTATTTTTAAAGATTTTATTTATTATTTCTAGAGAGAGGGAAAGGGAAAGAGGGAGAGAGGAAGACAGACATCAATGTATGGTTGCCTTTCACCTGCCTCCAGCTATGGACCTGGCTGGAGACCTGGTTTGCAACCTGGTTATGTGCCCTGGCTGGGGATCCAACCAGTGACCTTTGGGTTTGCAGGCCAGTGTCTTATCCACTGTGCTACCAGCCAGGGCTAGTTAAATAGGTGCTGTTAGTATTTGTGATTTGTAGGTGGCAAAACAGGCAAAGAAAAACTTAACGTGCCCAAGCTCTATCATACTCACATGTTCTTTGACCACAGTGCAACTGTGGTGAATAACAAAAGATTTTAAAAAACTTTTTATTTTGAAATAAATTAAGATGTATAGGACATTTGTAAAAACAGGACAAAGAATTCCATATGCCCTTCACCTAGATTCTTCAAATGTTAATATTTGCCACATTTGCTTTATCAATTTCTGTACACATAACTTTCTTCTAACCTTTTGAGATTAGGTTGCATATACAAGGTCTCAGTATCCCTAAGTATTATACTATGCATTTCCTATAAAGTGAGAATTTTTTCTTAAGTAACCACAGTACAATGATCAAATTCTGGAAATTAACGTTGATCTGATGCTTTTATCTAATCTACAGTTCTTACTCAATTTCACCAATTGTCTCAAAAATGTCCTTTATAGCAAGAACAATACAATCCAAAGATACAATCCAAGATCATGTGCTACATCTACTTTTCAGATTTCTTTAATCTGAAATATTTGACAAGTATAGGCTAGTTATTTTGTAGACTATTCCTCAAATAAGGTTTTCCCGGTTTTTCTTGATTAGATTCAGGTTATGCATTTGTGGCAGAAATATCACATATATGATGTTATCTTCAGGCCATCGTATCACAATGCACATAATGTAAAATTAATGGTGATACTAATAGAAACATTCTTAAAAAAAGAAAATACATTTATAAAAACTTAAATTTGTGCTTTTTAAAAACTTGTTTGTGCTTTAAAAAATTTTTCTAAATAATCCATAGGTCAAAGAAATCATAACGTAACTTCCTAAATTTAAAAAAACAAAGCAAACATCACCTGGCTGGGGTGGCTCAGTGGAGTGGCGCACTGGCCTGCAAACCCAAAGGTCGCTGGTTCGGTTCCCACTCAGGGCATATAACCAGGTTGCAAGCCACGTCTCCAGCCAGGTCTGTAGCTGAAAGGCAACCATACATTGATATTTCTGTCCCTTTCTTCCTCCCTCCCTGCCCATCTCTCTAAAAATAATGAATAAAAATCTTTTTTAAAAATTAAAAAATAAAATAATAAAAATAACTCACAAGTAGAACAGAATCATAGATAATGGAGATATTGGAAGTTATCAGTTGGGAGAAGGAAAGATGCAGGAATTAAGTACAAATTGGTAGGTACAGATAGACAGGGGGATGTTAATAGTATAGCAAATGGAATAGCCAAAGAACTTAAATGCACAACCCATGGGCATGAACTAAGGGGGACAGACTCCTGGAGGAAATGGGGGTGCTGGGTGGAGGGGGCAAAGGGAGAAAAATGGGGACAACTGGAATAGCATAATCAGTAAAATATAATTTTAAAAAAGGAAAAAAGTAATAGAATAAATCCCCCAGAAAGCAGAACATGAAAAGAGCAGAGAGGATTAATAAAGCCAAATGTTGGTTCTTTTAAGACAAATCTCTGACAAAATGGTGTAAAGACACAATATTAGAAAAAGAAATTAAGTACATATCTAGCAGTGGTTTAAAAACTAAGAGAATTCCTTGAATTACTTTATGCTAATAAACTTGGAAAGAAATGAGTAAATGCTTGGAAAAAATTATTTTTTCAAAATCGAGTCAAGAAAAAATAGAAACCTTGAGTACCTTATTACCATCAAAACCATCAATAGTTAAAAATCTTCCCATGAATACATACTAGGGCCAGATGGTCTTATAAACTTTCAAGGAAAAGATTGTTCCAATCTTTTATAGAATCTTCCAGAGAAGAGTAAAACAGGCAACATGTCCCAGCTCACTTAATGAAATTATACTCTTGATATGAAAACCCAATTTCCTAAAAATAGATGTAAAATTTCCAAATAAAATACCAGCAAATTGAATTCAGCCCTGTAAAAGATCATGAAATATGACCAAGACTGTGAAGGTGATTTAATACTAGAAAGTCATAACTAAACTAAAGCAAGATCTCCGAAATCTTCAGAAGAACATTACAACATCACCTAACATATTCCCCTATATACTGTATATACTCCCCACTGGTCTTGGAACATACAGGTCATGCTCTCTCCTTGGCTCTTTGCAGAGGCTGGTCTGCCTGACATGCCCTTCCCTTAGGTAACTGAAAGGCTTGCCCAAGACTATTCAAAGGCCACCACCCCTCGCTAAAGCCTGCTCTGAATACCTTACTTGTAATCACAAGCCTCCCACCCTGACACACCGATTCTCCATCCTCCTAAACCTACTTCATTTCCTCCCATAGCTCGTGTCCCTTATACAATATTACTATTATTCCTTTTGCTAATTATCTGGTCCTCTCCTTTGCTCCCTTCCCTCCTCCCAGCTCAAATGTAAGTAGAGTCCGGGCAAGAATTTTTGTCTGCTGCATTCACCGCAGTTTCTCCAGGCCTGAAGAGTCAAGGGCACATTGGCTGGCCCTCCACTGACACACACAATGGGACGTCTAGAACCTTTGTAACAAGGAAGACAAGCTTGCTCACATCCTTTCAGAATTACCTTTCATAGGACTGAGTTTACTTATTTTTCAATGACACACATAACAGGAGAGTGGACAAAGTTGTAATATGCTGTTTATTGCTTCCAGGTTTTTTCTTCTGACATGTTTGTGTTCATGCTAGATACATGTTCCCATTCTAGATGTCCGCCTACAAATCTCAATGAAAGGAGAACTATATATCCACAAGGAAATTAAAAGTCTGTGCACATGTGTATGTTTTGCTACATGAAATGAGTGACACAAACATGCCATTCTAAAAACATTAGGATGTCACATAGTCCTTAACATTAATCCAGGAGCACCTGGAACCTCAGGTAATTTTCTGTTAGTTAGTTGAGGAACTTAAATACTACTTAAGCTCATTTTATTCTCATAAGGTATTATTACAATAAATCTTTCCTTCCACATTAAATCGGCACCATTTGTACCGGTATTGGCATTGATGTTCACTCCATATCAAGTTCAATTCTATTATCTTTCAATACAATAAATATCAAATGGGAAATAAGAATTCATCTCTCAAGGGCAGAACCACATTTGAGGAAATGGAGACCAATAATACCATCATCAGCATTTATTTATTTATTCCCAGTGTATGTGGGACTGACACATGACAGAAGAGAAAGATACATGTCATTGCGTGTGCAGGAGAATCCCACCCATGTTCCCCCCTTTTTAATTCACAAAAGGGCAATGAAAGAACAATAAATAACAATCTGCTTTCTGTGCTGTGAGGTGAGCTGATTCTACATAAATCATCAATACCATCTTCTATTCCATGCTTTGGGGGTTCAAACCTTACCTAGCACACTTCAGGTAATCAAGTCCATACAGAAGTAAGTCTAGAACATTATGTTTCACTATATTGAAGGTTTTGAGAACATTAGTTGCTCTTTTAGTACAATTTTTCTTTCATGTACCTGGACACATAGATTTTCATTCTATCCTCTTTAATGTTGTCAAATATATGAGGATATTAGCTAAGCTGAAACATGTCAAAGCTCTGAGGTTGCTCAGGGATTTCCCATCCAGAATCTAACTGTTTTCTAACTGGGATAAAAGGAACAGTCTTTTGTATACTTGTAAGCCAATCCCTCCCCCTCTCTGCTAACTTTCCACCAATAACCACCACCACAACCATCAACTGACCAACCAACCAACCAACCAACCAACCAACCAACCAGTATGTGAAAGCAAATGAAATAGTGCCCAAGTTCTTGTGGTTTCAACCAACCACAAGAGAGAAGAAGGCAATGTTTTTCATAAAGCTAAGTTTATTCTATTTAAATGATTGTTCCTTATTCTAACAATATGTGCTTTCTACTTTTTGTATGCCAAAATGTCTTTTATATAATGGTGGTAATTTGGTTTTTTGTTTTTATGTCCTTAGCTGATAACATTAAAAGCTAGAAACACTTAAATATCCCAATTAAAAAATTTTTTTCCCAATTTACTGGTGCTTAAGACTGAAAACCTCAGTACCACAGGCTAGGAAAGAGCCACCTTTTAGGTTGTATGTTTCACAATATGGATTATTACTTGGCAATTTCCCCAAACAGGTATGTAGCGGAATAAAAGTAAACCTCAATTTCTAGTAAACCAGTGTAAACATGGCCTTTATTTCAAGCACCAAAGAAATACATTTCCAATCAACACCATGGTTACTCATTTTTCATTTAACCAAATTTTGTCAATACCTGTAGGCCAATTTAAAAGGGTAATGCCATTTCTCTGATGTCATTGTTGTAGGTAGGAATAGCTTCCTGTCAGGCAGGCAAGCAGTAGTATTATTACTGAAGAGTGCAGAAACCAAAGCAGCTGGGCTAAGCAGGCCACTTTCCTGGGTTAGGTTTTAGCGACACCGTAGGTGGCTGCCAGGCTCAAGGGACATTTTGGCCTGTGTTCAGTACTTACATACATTTAAGCTGAGAAAAAACATGTATTAGACAAAAGCATATTTTCATGGGCTTCCTGTGTAAGAAAACCTCCAAATTTCAAGAATTATTTTTACGTCATTAGCTACTTTGAAAAAACAAAAGTTCCATGTAGACATACAAACTGGGACAGGCCTTTAGGAAAGCTTACCAAGAACTATGCAACTTGCTTGTGTCCTCCCGTAAGTGAACACATTAATCTCTGCTCCCTCAAATTGTTCAAACCCAGAGTGAGGAGCAGTCACAACTTTTTAAAGTCTGTTTCAGACAAAGTACCAGAATCATCATTGGCATGTTGGGCCAGATGAAACTGTTGGGCATTATGCCTGTCTCTATCATTCTGTGATTTGCTATAATCAGGCCCCTTTCTATTAAGTTGTTCTTGTTAATATTAGTTCTGTAGCCAGTTGATATGAGCATTTACATTCTACTACAAAATAACTGCTGGTAGCAACCAGAATATATGTCAGGAACTCCTGCTTTCTTCCCAATTATGACCACAGTTAGCCTTTTTAGTAACTATTAAAACAACAACCGGGGGTCTCGGAGCTGGGTGGGTGACCTGCAGTGTGTGCATGGGCTGCAGTATGGCCAAGCTACTGGATGCAGTTTTGCTGATGCTTAGTTCTTCTTGGCTTTCTTCAGAAAGTGAGCCCGTGTGGACTTGTTGTAATTCATGCTGAGTTTAAAATATAACCAAGAAGGCAGCATTGACAAGATTGCGCCCTAGGAAAAAAATCGGGGAGATATGTAATTGCAACCTACAGTTTGAGCTCAATTAAAACACACGATCTTCTGTTTTACCATAATGGATTTTTAAAATTTATAGGTAGATTTTAAGAGTTCTTGAGTGTTTAAAATAAAACATAGACAACTCATCATTCTAGACCACATATACATCAACATGTCACATGCTATTCTGTGGTTCAGTGGGGGGAAAAAACCCACGGAATCCCAATGCTGCTTTGGGACGTTAAAATCTACCTACCTGCAGAGAGTGGACCGGGTACCCATGGGTTTGGGATTTCAACCCCACTGTCTTCATCGCCGCCTTCACATACGTCTCTGGAGAGGGTGTCTGCAGAGTTGCCTTTCTGATTTTGGACAATTTTGTAGTCACGAAGAACGGCAGGACACTCTGGAAAGAAAACACCCCCCAGAAACAACATGCCATTGGTTAGGAAGGCCACAAACTCAGAATCCACCTTGACGCTTAATTGCCTTGAATGGTGGAAACAGTCTGATAAACTATAGTTGGTGTCTTTGGAGAGACAGAAAAGAATAGAAGCTATCTAAGGCCAGTTTGACAGAACACATGACAGCTCAATAAAACTATAATAAATCAATCTCCCAACAAAACAGAGTTCGAGATTAAAGAAAGTTTTAAAAATAAGTAAAAAAATAAACTTTCTGAACCTGTAAAAGGAAGGCACTGCAAAAGTCTAGGGAGCAGAGATTCAGGATGAGACACTCTTTCTTCTCGGACTGAACATTTGCAGAACCACCGTGAAAGAGATTTTTGACATGTTTACCCTCCTAAAGAGAAAATACCACATCTTCCCATAATTTATGGTCCTTTAACCATATTCTATCAGCTTTGTGCCCACTACAGTAAACACTTCACTCCCTCCGCCTTGGTCTACCTCCATTTTCTTCCTGAGTTTCTTATTTTTAAAATATTTACTGGGGTAACATTGATTAATAACATTATATAAATTTCAGGTGTGCAACTGGTTCTGAGTATATAAATTTTATTATTAGTAAGACAGGATCGCCTCCCTTTTTTTTTCTTTGTAGGGGAGATGATGTAACAACACAGACACAGCTTGAACCAACAGACATGAGACATACCTGGAGTGTGGTGACAAATCTGAACCCTGCCTTTTAGAGGACCTTAACTAGTGTTAGGTTCTTCCTTGCTTGTGCTTAAGGCATTTTGGATGTGCTTCCCCAAAGAATATATAGGAAATGCTATTATGATGAATCCTGAGTCATGATATGAGAGGTTCCTTCTACAGTTTGAAATAACTTGGGTATGGTTGTTCACCAAAGTGCAAATGTGCACTGTTTCTCTCACATTTGCGAAAGGAAAGGGTATCCATTCAAATGATACTTTCTATCATTGAAGATCTGCTCTAACATTTGGTGGTCAAAATTTAAAATGTCATCACTAGAAGTGGAAATAAAATTGAGAAGCATTCCACATTATCACGTTTTTCCTGCTGGGAGATGAGAAGAGTATTCCCGTATCTTTTAGCTTTTTTGTTTTGTGTTTTCCCACTCCCAAGAATGAGTGCAATTGATCTCTGGATCACAAGGATGATTTAAGGTACAAAAATCAATCAACGTGATGCACCACATTGACAGAATAAAAGAAAAACAAACATTTTCTGCACTACTTTGATGCAAAAAAAAAAAAGAAAAACAGGAAAAAGAAAAATCCTCTGACAAAATTCTACACCAACTTCTGGTTTTGGAGAATTTGTTTATTGCAATGGTCACTACCCACTTATCCCCCACTGAACAAAAGGATTTTGTCAAAAAAGGTCTTTAACTTTAAAATCAAGTTGCTCCAAGGATACTATACATGAGAGCCCAAATGGAGATCTCAGAATACCACACAGGAAATGCAGAGTCCATTCACCAAGCTGAGGAGCAAAGAGAAAGAAGTACTGGATATACATACACGTACTCCATCTCAAATAATGAAGAACATAAAGAAGCAACCCATGTCACATGGCTATGCCTCAGGTTTCATGGTGACAAAAAAGGTGAAGATTGAAAAACTGTTTGCGTTCATAGACCCCAAGTCTGTAAAGCTTTGAGCTCCTCTTGCCCTGACCAGTTGCAGGTCTGCTTCCCGGCCAGGGCGCCTGCACAGGCTGCGGGTCCAGCCCCAGCTGGGGCGAGTGCTGGAGGCAAACGATGGCTATTTCTCTCACCAATGTTTCTATCCCTCTCTCCCTCCCTTCCCCTCTCTCAAAAATAAGCATTCTTCGGGTGAGGATTTAAAAAAAAAGTTTGAGCTTCTCAAGATGAAGGTGATCTCATAACTCCCAATTGGTTAATTAGATTATAAACGCCCCCCACCCCCCACCCCACCCCCCAATATATATCTGTAGCTGGCACAAATTGGACTCTTGATCCGGTAAAAGGACGAAGTCGCACTGCCTGGCTGAACCACTGGGTGGAGCCACAAGCCAACTCCTCGCTCAGCGAAACTACCCAGAGGGTAGAGAACCCTGTGGTTCTGCGGATGGAGTCCAGTGACCGACACGCAGGAGTCCCCACTCACATTTTCCCAACTATGAAACAGAATTTCTATTCATTGCTTCCAGTGGTTTAACATCAAGGCAGTTAACTCGGCCTAGTAGAAGATGGGAGGGAGTCTGAAAGGAAATCGCCTTTTAGCTGAGTTTTTGCTGGGTAAACAAAGAAGGGAAGAACATTTTAGGTGCTGGGAACAGCAAGCGCTAAGGAAAGCAAGATGTTCTCGGGGTACATACAGTGCGATTCACACATCGCATACGTGTGAAGCGGCGGCGGGAGGAAAGCTAAGCAGCAGAGAAAACGAAGTTCAGCCACTGGCCCGTACCGACCACTGGGACGGAAGCCGTGTGAAGACCGGGTCTTACTCGCCACGACGCTGACAGCACTTAGAACAATACCGCGAATGTAGCAGAAGCACAAAGAAGAGCTTCCAAATGAACCAGCAACAGAGTCGCCCCATTATGGACAGTGAAGAATAGCATAGTGTCCCTTTCCACTGCTGCCGTCCAGACAATTAGTTCTGCCAGGACGCTGACAATGTAATAAAAGAATCGAAACCAAAATTTTAGATATTCCAGAGCTTGAGCAAGGTCGTCGATCTAAATGAAGGCAGGCAGATGTACAGGTCTGGCTCCTCATCCGGAATTTAAAAAGGAACATTTCAAACTATGTAAAAGTAAATACCTTATATGTCAAAAATGGCATCTAGGTTCATCTTTAAACAGTTAAATAAAAAATAAGTAACAATTAATCCATCTTTCCTACTTATGCAGGGCAACTGTTACACTGACCAGGTCAAAAAGATATTTTGATAGGAAGTCTTTTGGGAAGAACACATTTCAAAAGTTGCTTAAGCCCAACAACTTGTCATTACGAGTGCTGCCAACTTGAAACAGCCTGCACCGTGACAGCTCCGGATGTGGGCAGGTGTCCTGGTCTTCACATTTCTAGTCCCAAACTGAACAGAATTAGCTAAACCTCAAAGCAAAGCTGATGCTTTATCCTTGCTCAGCCTGTTTTTTTAAAATAATCCTCAAGACAACTTGGTATCTTTTCTTCTCACCCACTGGACTAGCTTGCTGAGGTACCTGGTCTGTGCAAAGCAATGCAGAGGACCCCGAACAGAAAGAACAGAATGCCCTGGAGTCTGGAGGTGGGTATCGAGAATCAAATTCCACAACTTCACATGGCACAGCATCTTTCCCGTAGTCATCTGTGTCCCAAAAATGCCTTCTCGCATTTAAAAATGACCAGAACGATGCACAGCCTTGCTTTGGGAAACATGGCTCTGGAGGATGGCAGGCTCATCTGTTGGCACAATATGGGATTTTAGACATGGTGTTTATCTGCCTTTTATGAGCATTAAATTCACACATTCTTAAGGCAGAGGCTGCAGCTTTTATGAGGCAGTTGAGGAAGGCGTTTTGTCCTTAAGTCTGTGTGTTCATTTTCCATTTCAGGATCCGTTCAATTAAAAAGAGCAGGAAGGAGTACTATGCTGTTCAAAAATATCAGTGTCATCAAAGACGAAGGCTGTGGATATCTTCCAGGTTAAAGGAAACTGAAGAGGCAGGAAAACTGCGTGATGCCTAGTCCTAGACCGATTTCCTTACTGGAGGATAAATGATGCTACAAAATATATTATGAGGATTACAAATTGGAGTATAAATAGCAAATTAAATAAAATATTATCTCAATATTAACTCTAAAGTTGGTAACTGCATTGTGGTTATATAATAGAATCTCTTTATTCTTTAGAAATATACACTAAAGTATTTAGAGGTAAAGAACCATGATGTAAGCCCTGGCTGTGTGGCTCGGTGGATTGGCGCCAACCTGCAAACACAAAGGCTGCTGGTTCAATTCCCAGCCAGAGCACATAACCAGGTTGCAAGCCAGGTCTCCAGCCAGGTCCGTAGCTGAAGGCAGGTGAAAGGCAACCATACATTGATGCTTTTCTCTTTTTCTTCCTCCCTTACTGTCCTTCTCTCTGAAAATAATGAACAAAATCTTTTTTTTTTTTTTTTAAAGAACCATGATGTATATAATTCAGTTACTAATGATAAAACACATGGAATAAAATGTTAACAATGGCTGAATCTGAGTAAAGGATATGTGAGTATTCTTTGTACTATTCTTATTCTTCTGATTTTTCTGTAGATTGGAATTATTTCCAAAGGAAAAGGTTTTACAAGTCAAGGCTTGTGAAAGTTGCACAAAATGAGCTCAAGAGGTAAATCTTTAGGACGCTATCCTGTAATAAGACCCTGGTTTTTGGGGGAAGGGGCAGTTTTAATGGGCTTGATTTGCCCGCTGCCAGGAATGACTCTTAATAACAGAGTTTGGTGAAGAGGAATTTTGTTTATTTGAGAGGTGTACAGATTTACATTAAAGGTGCAATTATGCCGTTAAATCCCACTCCTTTCAAAACACCCAAAATAAACAGTAATTCCTTATTAGGCTAGCTTTAAAACAGACAAGCAAAAGATACTATCTTTCAGAAACACAACAGCTAGAAGTTCAAAGCTCCCGGCAGCTGCTGTACCCACTTGGGGGCGTATCTTGCTCACACTCCCCAGCTCTTATACCACAGGTAATTCCCTATCTCCGTGTAAGCTGCATGTCTCTCTTCCCCGCACTTTACTCCCCCAACCCTTTTCAAATCAGGTGAGTTCTCAGGCCACGTGTCTGTCTATGGGTCCATGCCGGGAGGGAACAAGCCCCTGTCTGCACGTCCATCAGGGGAGCAGAGAGAGAGACCGCTTGTCTCTGCATGCCATTCTGGGGGAGCCCCAGATTCCTTATCTTGGGGAGGAGAGCCCCAGATTGCTCACCTATGGGGGGAGAAGCCTGAGACTGATGGCTGCCCCCTATTTTAAATCCCCTCTGATGTAACGTGTAAACAGTTCTGACCACTGACAGAACTTGTGCCGCACTAGAAGCCTTTTCATCATTATCCTCTGAGCAAGGCCAACCCTATTTCCTTGGCGTGAAAGGACAAAGGCTAGCCCACCTGGCCTCACCCCACCCCCATTCCTAACTGCAGAGTGGGGGGTTTTGGCTTTCTCCCATTCTGTAACAGTCCTAACGTAAGCCACTTCTTACATGCCCAGCATGAACAGTTATTCAGTATAGGGCACACAGAAGGAGCCCAGAGCTGGGGCCCACCAACTAGCCAGTCAGACTGCTTCGGAATTGGTTCTTTCAAAGAGCTAAGCAGAATTTTGACTGTGCTTTAATTGCAGGGTAATAACGAGAACAGATAGTTCTCACCAGCCGAGCACATTTTCGGTAAGGTTTACAACAAGGCACTTCTTAATCCTCTATTCAAAGTCAGGCCCCCAGTTCACCTCCACGGCCTTTATATCACTTGTTGTCAATACAGTTTATTTGCATTTCCAGAAAAATGCTTATAGAATGGCAAACCTGAATCCATAAAGAAAATTTCAAATGCTCTTTCAAAACCATAAGCAAGATAGGAAGAGAAAAACAAAGGAAAAAATATTAATAAGGAATTAAATGTAAAACTAGCTAGAATTTGAAAACATACTCTCTTCCTCTCCCATAAGAGCAATAGTGGGGACATGGAGGTAGATCTAAGAAAGGTAGCTTTCCTTCCAAAGGTTACAAGAAACTGAAGTGTGGCAACAGATCATTAGCCTGGCCGCCCTCTAGATACAGAGGTTGAAAATTCAAGACCAGAGGCATGTGAGAGTAACAAGAGAAGCTCTAAGGACCTTCAAAAACGGATGTTTGTGTGCTGCAAAGCATGGCCACGAATAGTCAGCATCCTCTGAGGTGACAGGCACCAGGCAGGTCTCCACTGAGCCCTGAATTAGCAACACAGGTAAGGTCAAAAGCCCAATTCTCACAGCACGGAAGTAGGGGAGGAGGAAGGGCCGGAGAGGATCAGGCGGGGTGCTCAATAAGAAATACTAAAGCAGAGGGACGGCCTAAGCACCTGTGCGTGTCCAAGGTGGGGCGGTAAGATTTCCCTGGGTGGGTGAAATGTGGCCTGAGCCTGGAACAATGGAGAGGGTCACAGATTTCAGTGAATGGGCAGGGAGGACACGCGGAAGGAAGCAGAGGAGCCAGCCACGGGCACTGCAGAGGGCAGGGTGTGTAACGGACACTACAGTGCGGGGTGGGACAATGGAGTGGAGTGGCAAAGGAGGCCGTGGCCTGTGGAGTTTCAATTCAGTTCGATCCGAAACATGTTGGGCAGCCACTGGAGAAGCAACATTATCTGAGTTGTATTTTAACATGATCACCCAGGAAACAGCACGTGGATGCAGTAGACAGGGAAATGAGCTGGTAAAGGCTCCTAGTCCAACAAATGTGTAGACATAAAATACCAAAGAAAACCAATCATTTTTAACTCTGAGCCTCATGTATTTTACCCTTCTCAGGACTGACATGAGACCTCAGCATTCTGATCATGTGCACATAGAAATGACAACTGTACTTTCCCTCACCAACATTTGAACTTTTGTATTTTCACCAAATTCATTCATATGAATGAATTCATATGAGAGAAAATAATGATCAATTAAATTACGTAATTCATAACTCATTAAGGAAAAATAAGAATGATCGAAGTACAATATTTTAGAAAACAAATGTTAATGTGTTTTCGTATTAGCTCCTAGTCACATCAGATTAATAGGCAGCAAATCAGGAACAAAGTTCTTTGAGGAAAACAGGTGTGGGAAAGAGAGAGAAGAAGATAGTTTTATATATTCACCGAATTTTAGAAATCACTCACCTGTGTCCAGAAAGCCTAATATTCCCTTTGGTCACTGAAACAGTTAGAGCCTCTGGTCACACTGCCTAATCTCAGTTGGTGTTTAAAAATTATTAAATTAATAGTTTGATTACAATAGTTTCATCAGGATGAGAAAATACCTCTCATGGATGCTTTATGATACTAGCTATAGCAAAATTTCTTGGATATAACACCAAAAGCACAAGAAACAAAAGAAAAAAATTAATAAACTAGACCACATCAAAATTTAAAAAATGTTGTGAATCAAAGGATACTACCCATAGAGTGAAAAGGCAACCCACAGAGTGGGTGACAGTATTTGCAAACTATGTATCTAATAAAGGGTTAATATCCAGAATATATAAAGAACTCCTATAATTGGACAATAAACAGCAAACAACCCAATTTGAAAATGGGCAAAGGACTTGAATCGACATTTCTCCAATGAAGACACACAAATGGTCAACATGCACTGCAAAAGGTGCTCAACATCACTCATCATTAGGGAAACGCAAGCCAAATCCACAATGAGATGCTCACTCATACCCATTAGGATGGCTACTATTAAAAAAAAAAGAAAAGAAAAAAGAAACAGGAAATAAGTGTTGGTGAAGATGTGGAGAAACTGGGACCCTTGTACATTGCTGGTGGGAATGTAAAATAGGCAACTACTATGAAAAACAGAAATTCCCTCTTTTCTCCCCCCTAAAAGTAGAATTACCATATGATCCAATAATTCTACTTCTAGACATATGTGAAAGAATTGAAAGCAGGGTTTCTTATGCACTATTAGATATTATACTGCAATTTTTTAACTATTTAAAATCACTATCATATCTGTACAATCTGGTGTTTGCTGGTGTCATCCTTGCTCCACTCAAAGCCAGCTTTGCTTACCTCTCTACCATTCCTTGTGGTTATTACAGAGCTCTGGGACAGACATGGTCCACCTTACATACTTAGCAGCTAACAGATACTAATAGCCTCCTTCTCTTGAAATAAAACCCTAAGGACTGATAATAATTATGCTTCAACTGTTTACACTACATTCAGTTCTACTCTACGTATCCTGACTTTAAAAATCTAAGCAATAATGTTTTTAAAAATCTAGACTTAAAGTGCATAAAGGAAAAGGAAACCATGTCTTTAATGGAATGCTAACGTCACAGTCACTTACTTGGGAATGTGATTTTTCTTTTGTTACCAAGATGGCAACAGTTGCTGTGGAAACTACATAAAAACAGGAATACTTTACTGAAACAAACTACTCACCTGCACAAAGATGCCGTTGCTTCTGTATTCCTCGTGGAGGCACTGGGAGAAGAAATCTACAAAAGCCTAGGATGGTGTGGGAGTGAGGAGAAAGCGTACACACACACACACACACACAGAGAAATAGTCACATCAATCTATCTGATTGGTAGCCATGAAAACAAAAAATAACAAACTAACCATTTAACAGTATAGCTTCTAATTGTCCATTTTATTTCAAATGCAGGAGACCTTCAAAAATCACCTCAAGCCATCAAGTCATTTTTATCTGCCACTAAATTAAGTATTCTCTTACAAATATAATATCCAGATCAAATTCTGATTTAACTGGAAATGGCTCTCGGTTTTTTCTTTCTCTCTTTCTCCCCCCTGCCCCCCCCCGAAAATTACCCTCCAAGAAGAAATGTTTGATTATAAACAAAGGGTGCATTTCTCCTCCCTACTTGCCATTCAAACAGAAACACAATAAAAATTCTGTTCAACTCTGTTCTATGGGGATTTTGTTGTCAATAAAGAGAAGGAAGGAGAAGCATCCTCTTGGCCCTACGGGAGCCAAGAAGTGCAGAGATGAACCTGACAGCCCATCTTCGTCTGATAGCGCACCTTTAAATATATTTGTGAAATATAATGTTTATTATTTTCAAGTGCGGACTTAACCTTGGGCTTGAAATGAAAAGTATCTGTAATGACTCTCCTGGGGTCCCAACCACTAGTCTTGTGTCCAGGAAGCAGAACAGGTGAGCAGTGAGTGGTATTCACCAGTCCCTGCAAGAAACCTGGTGCGCTGTGAACATGCCCTGTTTGCTTCAGAGCCACAGAAAGCAAGTCAGTTGCAGGGGTGGGGCCCATTCCCAGAAGACAGTGGTCATTGTTTACGGTTTCCCAGGGGACAAAAAGCCAAGTGAAAAAGGTAGCAGGCATTTTGCTCTTTTCCTTCCCTGACCCATTGCCCGTTCTTATTATGTGTTACACTTTGCTCATTTTCCCCTAAACGCTTATTTAATTTCAGCATCTCAGCAGTCATTTCCATTTCAGAGATGAATCCTTCCCCTCAACAATGTATATGCAGATGATGCTATTGACCTGCAGGCAGCAGGAAATGAATTCTAAATTATTTTTCTAGTAGTTACGTGAGAGGTGAGTGGTGATATATAAAACTACATCTTACAGAGAGTTCTGGAAAATTCTTGTCTCATTCTAGAAGTGATAATAACTGTGAATTCTGAGTAATGCAGCAAAATACACCCTCATCCAGTCTATCCTGCGCCTACTATGCGTATTTACGTGCGGACTGGCTGCGATTCTTTTACTCAGCTCTGTATACTTGACATGGTGCTTTATGAAGGTGACTTATTAATGAATTAACTCCTCAACCTTAAATTCATTAACATGACGTTCTGATCAACTGAGCCAGCTTTCTCTATAAAGTTCAAATATCAATGTTAACACCAGTAAACTTGTGAGAGAGAAAAAAAATCTGTGGATCTCAGATCTTGGTGTTCCATTTATAAAGTTTTTACCAGTTAGTCCTCCTTGGCTCTGGCTCCCATGAAACCAGGGAGGGGAATTTTCCTTTTCTTCTCATCCCATTTGGAAACTGCTAAGAACTGAACTTGAAGAAAGTCGTGGCTCATTTCTGAGATTTGAAATTATTCCTCATTCTTATTCTGACATGATTTACTAAAAAAACCATTCACCTTGGTTGCAGAGTACATGGACAACAGCGGGACGGGCAACCTGCCACTGGCGGAGGAAATGTTCAGAATCACCCCTTTAGATCTAAAAGGGAAAACGCACCATAAACAGAATGAAATCATACACACACTTGTTCGTAAATTACAGATGGAGATGGAGATTTGAAACGAATGACCAGCTGTTTTTCTAATACACATCTCTCCTTGCCTTTCACCAGCATGTGATGTGCTTGCCTGGGGAATGAGGCATAACTCAATTAACTAAAAATAGCTCCTGTTTGCAGTTAGCTCATTTCTTAGCCTGAGTCATCTGGGCCATGGCTGCATCGGACCTACAGTCTCTTTGAGTTGATCTCCACCCTCTGAGGTCTTCTCTGCCCACAGCACCAAGATTTCTCACTTGTAGAAACACTCTTAGACTTCTTGCAAGCTTTTATTTTGGTCTATCATCACATACTACCTTGCTGTAGTATTCAATCATCTTATGAGCATAAGCATTTTTCTCCCGCAACAAAATCATAAGCTTCTGGACAAGATGGTCCTTGTCCTCACTTTTCCTCAAAACACCGAGCACAGATCTGAGCATGTAACCAGCACTTAGTAAAACCTTCTGGCCCTGGCTGGTGGCACAGTGGATAAGGTGCCGGCCTGCGAACCCAAAGGTCGCTGGTTCGATTCCCAGCCAGGGCACATAGCCAGGTCTCCAGCCAGGTCTGTGGCTGGAGGCAGGTGAAAGGCAACCATACATTGATATTTCTCTCCCTCTCTGCCTCTCTCTCTGGAAATAATAAATTAAATCTTTAAATAAATAAATAAAACAAAACCTTCTGGAAAGGAGTGATGGTCAGGTCCTCCCCTTCCACCTGCCCCAGTGGTTGTAGATATCCAGGTGCTAAATGGAGAGCTGACTCTAACAGGTGCTGCTATTGCTGATCAAATCTATTCTTTAGCCAAGAGGCAAAACTCACAAGTTTCAGCTGTAACTTCTAGGGACTGTTGAGAGGTAAAAGTCAGAAAGTAATCAGGAGTTACTACTTCTACCAATAAATGAAAATGGGTTTGAGAGAAGCAAGGCTGTCAATATACAAGTTGTTGGAAACATCTACGGGCTAGGTAAAGTGTGGAATTAGTTTTAGGAATTTAAAAATTACCAACCAACTCTTTCCCCTCAGATCCATTCTTCTCACAGGGGCTGGCCCCACCCCTCTCCTGTCCGCCAGCTCAGGACCCTTTACTTAACCCAGTTTCTCACTACTCTCCGTCTAAACTTACTTCCCCTGATGCCTATTTTTTCAATATTAAAGAAAAGGGACTCTATAAACCCTTTTTACACAAAATAAGAAAAACACGATTGAATGACATCTAAGTTATTCTAGGCATAAATCTGGAAAGAAATAATCCCCAAAGGTCACCCGGCCCATCTGCCACCCTCTAGGCGAGATGCCACCTCAACCATCAAATGGAAGCCTGGCTCCTCAGCCTCCTGGGCCACCGGAAACAAGTTGTTGTTTTTGTTTTTTAACCGAAGCCCTTATTTGTCATACACACTTTCCTGAACAGTGAAACCCATTAATGTTTTGGTCGTAGAAATTCTCAAATTTAACAATGTGACAGTAGGGTTTTGAAGAAAGTTAGAATTTTGTCAATGTGTTAATTATGTCATGTTTATATTTTTAAAATTCAATTACTATTTTGTATTAGCTTCAGGTGTACAGCATAGTGGTTAGACGGTCATATACTTTACCAGGTGTTCCCCTGATACTTCCAGGGCCCACCTGGCACCATACATAGTTATTACGGTCATTTTGACTGTATCTAGTAATTTCATTTTAATCTCTATTTGTGAGAAATTCCTTTAATCAAAGTGAAATTAAACCACTCCTATTACTGGCAATTTTTAGTATTATAAAATCAGACTGTGGTGGTGGCTAGAATCCACCAAACTGGACACTTTATAAATGAGTGGATTTTCTGGTATGTAACATGTGTCTCAACAAATCTGTAAAACGTAGAGGAAAAATATATTTATGATTTATTGGAATGTGCCATGTTTAAGCTCAGAGCAGATCCCAACGAAGCGGAAGCTACGAAAGCAGTTAGTTCTCACCAAAATAGATTCCTGAAACTCTGGTCACCGAAACAAAGATTTCCATACAGGAAACTTCGCTCAGAGATGACAAAAAACTCCTTTCTCGGTTTCCAATATAACAGACCGATAATCAAATACGTCATAATTATGCAGTTGTGCTTCCTTAATTGCGTACTCCTTGAATCCACTGAGATTTTCCCTCTGAAATACTCTACCCTAATTAAAATTCCTAGGAAGTAGAGTTAGTTTGAATTAGTGAGAAGTCAAAATTTGAGGGGACTACTCAAAGCAAAATATTTGTCCCCTGAAATAGATGAAAACCAACCAAGTAGAAAGCGAGAATACACTAGAGCTAAGTAAATAAAAGGAAGGCATTTAAACTGTACTGAACTGGCACCAAGCGCCCCTCCTACAGAACCTCTGTGCTACCAAGAAGCAAACGTATTTGTTTGTCTAGCGCAAGCTTTCCTTCCACACCCACGCACAGACAGCACAGAATTCTCTCTCTCCCCCCCAAGGATAATCATATACACCTTAGTTTTGTCCGAATCATAAATAACGCACTAGTATAGCTGCCTTAATCCCTGTACTGTATACAGGACCTATTCTTTATGCAGAGATGTGACTGAACGTTTGGAAGTGCAAGGCACAAAGGACTTGTTTTTAAAACCAACTACTTTGTTCAGCTCTAATCCTCTATCTCAGCAGAATTAGTGACGTCAAACCAGTTTCCATGGCACAGCCAGGCTCATGACAACTCTGTTATATCAAGCAGGACAAAATGGGCTGCGCTTAATTGCACAAAGAAACAAACATAAAACCAAACCCTGGCTAATCTCTCATTTTCCGGGGACTTGGGGAACAATTCAAAGATGGGAAGGTACATTAGGAATATTTGCTGAAGTTCCATAATGAAGGCTCACATTGCTTTAGCACATTTCCAGTTTGTTATAACAAATAATCCAAATAAGCAAGTCAAGTGACATTTTCTGTGATACAACATTCTCAATTCATCATGCTTCTTCCTTGCTAACAGCCACATGATGGTGTCTCAGCGGTGCAAATTACTAAGAATCTACTAGAACTAAAATACTGCAAAAACAAAGCAAAGAACACCACTGCTGATAAGGAAGCAACTTGTTTTCTTCAATTTCTACCCCTTCTCACTAGTGAAACGCTCAACTCACACAGCCCTATCAAACTCAACCTTGTGCATGTATAACTTCCTATGGTCAGAATTCCCTCAGATGTGTGACATTCCCAATCACAACACTCTCCTTCATTGGTACCTGGATTAAAAAACAAAAACAAACAAACAAAAAGGCCACGCCTTTATTCTTCTATGCATGTCCCACCACCATTCCATCTATTGTAGTAACCTTGTCCATAGTTCTAGAAGGATTATTGTCTCCTTTAAAGAAGTCACTGATCTCTGCCTTCCTCATTGCTGCTGCAAGCAGTAGGTGAGGAGAGGTGGGGAGGCGCAAATGCTGCTGAGGAAATGGAACACAGGGTCAATCCTAACACGGGCAGCTAACGCAAAGAGAGTCTGATGCCAGTCCAGGGAGACGGTGTAAATAAGGCTGTCACAATTCTTCATATTTTCATATTTTATCAGGGAGTGCAGGAGTGTACTCTGGGATGGTCATTACTTTTATTCTGAAGCTTAAACATAATACTGAAATTGGTACAGGCAGTTCTCCAACAGATTCTCCAGAAGACGGAGAAGCATATCAAAACAATTCCGTGTCAGAAAGGCACCTTGGAATGCAGGGATCAGGTAGATAATTAGAACTAGCAATCCAGGTACATATACAAATATTGCTTTGTTGAAGAAAGTTTGCAAACATTTACCGCAGGAAAGAGAATTGCCTGCCCTAAAACACCATAACATGTCATAATTCCACCTTAAGCAATACAGTGCGAAAGAGCTATTTTTAGCTTTTCCATGGTTGTTATGGCAACCTCCTCCTGGCTCCAGCTGTACACAATGTTTCTAATTCCAGGGAAGTGGAAAGAGCAAGTTTCCTCTACAATGCAATTATGCACTTTCTACCTCTATGGTAATAATACCTTCCTTTGATTGCAGGTACTTGTTTAGTGCTGGTCAGTTGGCCCTCGGCTGTAATTCTCAAGGGTTTGGAAAATCTCAGACATCAGACACAGAATCAGTGAAAGGGGAAAAGACCAACAACAAAGGATCTTCTTTAGGACTCCACTTTTAGTAAATGGAGATATGAATCTTGTGGAAACCAAGCATATGCCATTTGGAGACAGCATAAAGGGCAGGCTATCACATAATCACTTATAATCTATGAGGCTTACAAGGTGATCTGTTAACTTAAGAGTTTTTCTTTCCTCTCAGGCACCCAACTAACATTTCTGGCCTCCCATGCAGTTAGCTGTAGCCTCTGACTGTGTTCTGGACAGTGGAATGTGGGCAGAAGTGATGTGCATTGCCTCCAGGCCTGGTCCATGAATACTCTCATAAAACCATCCTTATTCTCTCACCTTATCTGCCAGCTGGATCCAGAGGACTCAGCAGAGAACTGCAAGGCCCATGGGAAGAATGGAGGCCCTGGATGGAAGGAGCCTGAGACCCTGAATAACTGGTAGAGCAGAGCCCTGACCGCTGATTCACTGGCTGTGATGTAAGGGGAAAATCAATTCTTCCAGCCACTGCGACCCTGCAGTGGTCCGTTACAGTAGTTAGGCTACCTGGACTAATACAACTGGAAACGCCTTTAATTCAAAGTGAATATAGCTGTTCCTTCCCTTAACTAAAAGAACCGATTCATAAAATCCACTTACATTTCTTAATAGTTTGTAACAAGTGCCACAATCACCCACAATCACCCCTATGATGTCAGTTTCGGTCCAGCCTACGATGGCTTTTTGCCTGATCATTCCTCAACCTCAGTTTCAAACCAACTTGAGTTCTTGAAGGCAAGGATCCAATCAACGCGACTTCCGCGTACTCCATGGTAAAATGTACTCAGTGAATACCTGTCGAATGGAGAGATCCTTTTCTTTGAATTCTTTGTTTTTATCTAATGCTACAACTACAACTGCAATCATGACTACGAGGTCTACAGAGAGAGAAGTTCCTAGTACCTGGAGTGTTAAGTAATTATGAAGCTTCATAGCACTCATTTAAAGTAATGAAATTCTATGACTTTATAGCCAACACTTTAAGATCCACAAAGATGTCAAACCGTTCTCTCATCTGATATAGTTTTTTTTTTTAACCAACACACTAAAAAGTTCCTTTTACAATACCTCTGTGATTTATTTCTTTTTTAATGGATGGACTTCCCCTTCTGAATTAATACCATGTCCCTTGCAGTTGCCAAACTTGGGGTCAAACAATGGCCAGATTCCATTCTTCCTGAGTGCTATTCTGTCTGCTCTACTTTTCTAAGCACTTTTCTAGGGTTTTGGTCTGGTCTGACCACTGCCACTTCCATAGCTGACCATCAGGGGACACACTTCCTCCCATGGCCAAGGAACAACAGACCATTTGAAGATTTTAAAGGGAATTTTTTACTAAAATCAAGCTATTAAAATATACAAAACTACCTATCAAATGAAATTACAAGCAAAAAGCCTTGCTAAGAAGCAGCTGCTCGGCCAATCTCAGTAGATGCCAAACAAAATGGATTCCTAATTCCAGTCTCCTCATCTGCACAATGATGGGAGGCTATCAAAGTTAAATGAGTTAATACATTTGCCTTCTCGGTTTAACACCTGGCACGTAGTATATACACTCCATAAATAATAGCTGTAATCCCTCCCAGAGGCTGGTCATAGAGGTTTCAGCACAGAAGCAGGGTCCTGGGTTTTCCCTTTTCAAAGCTGTGATTCCTCTGGGTGTCTTCCAAAATCAAAGCTATTTTGCAAAGCTATTTTAGGGATGGCTGTGAAGCCCTAAATTTAGCAAATAATCAAGCCAGCTCAAGATGCAAACCCCCGGCCCTTTCCAACAGATTTTCTTTGAAGGTCTAGCCATCAGTCAGGCTTTTCCAAAGGAAGAATGGAGTTTAATCTCAATTTTTACACTTCAGTATAAGAACTCAACAACATATTTCTCAGTAGAAATGAAGACATCCCAGTGAACCCCCACATACAGTGTAACAGTGAGGCCAGTGGACATAGTCTTTTCTCCCAAGGGTGGGTTGGACATCTTATAATCACCTTACAACCCTAAGTCCTCACACCTCCACACTCCCAGCAAGAACTGGAAGACCGGAGGGTGGGCCCTCACGCCATGCAGCTCCACTGATCCGGGCTCTGAGTGCAGAGCTTTAAGAAGGTGTTCCCAGGGATATCCCAGGAACTCTATCCACCCCCTCAGAATAGCAGCAATTGAGTTAGTGATGGTGACTCAGGCAGACTTTTTATCCAGATCTAAAGGAGCCACCGCAACTCTGGAGAGGGAAATAAAAAGGGAATCGAGCGGAGAAGGCCTCCACCATCGGATGACTCACACTTCACCCAGTGACTCACCAGGCCCATTACTCTGTCTCTAAGACATGGAGGGTAGGTTCATTAGTCACTTCAGTAAATTTTTCAGAGAAAGGATCTTCCCTATGAATAATCATGAGCTCTGTCTCCCCATTGTTTGTGTGTGAGCTCGTGACTCACCTTTCTACCATGCCGGGCAGCACCAGTCGAGTCATCTGCAAGAGAGAAAAACAAAACAGTCGTGACAGTTGAGGACGCAACAGATAAAAAGTGAAGAGAACCCACCCACACGAGCAAGACAGGAATCTCAAAGCCACTCACCACCTTCAGTCAGCAGTTTATTTTATGTATTCTATATAATTTGTCTGCGCCAAGAAAAAGGGAGCAGAGGAGTGACTTGGGAGGACACCGGGAATACTTTCAGTCAACTTAGCTAAAATTACTCTGTCTGATAATAGTGGTAACAGGGATCTTCAAGTAATTAAGGTACAGAGATCTTTGAATAATGATGGACTTACAGTGAAATCTAAGTATCCCAATATGCATTCTCAGGAAAGGACATGCGTTATCACAAGAAGTACCATGCTGACAAGATTACTGACACTTTCTAAGCTCAAGAGCTCAAATGAGCTTTTCCTATCCCAAAAGCCTTTAAAAGAATGCCATAAAGTGGCACGTTAGCAAATATTAAGGATATCTTCCCATTCACTTCGCCTGCTGCTCTAGCCAGTTGTGAGTGCAAGTCATCCGTAGAGTCAGTTAAGGTCAGTCTGTGATCTCAAGTAAGCAATCATGAAAAAACAACACTTGCATTATTAAAGGACATCATTACCGTTGGCTACGTACGTATCGGATGATGGCAGAGACAATTTATACACTCTGTTTTAAGGCATGATTAACTAAGAAAAGCTATGATATCCACTGGCTTAGTCAAGGCCACATCCTAAGCACCCGAGGTTAGACCATGAATCCTTGACTCCTAGATATGATCAATTCTCTAAGAGACAAGCGCCATTTTGTGACAGAAAAGTGTGCCTGCATGCCAACTACAGGGCCTTGAAGCTTTCCATCTTGAACAGGTCTTAATTAAAACAGCATTCTTAGGAGAAGAGAATTTGTTTTTCCTAGAAATGCTGCCCCCTACCAATAGGCTGTACTTTATTTTTTTTTTTAATTGAGATACCATTAGTTAATATTATAGTATATGCTTCGGGTATAAAACATTATAATTTGATATCTGTATACACTCCAGCATGCTCACCACCAAAAGTCTAGTTTCTATTGGTCACAATATATTTGACCCCCTCCTCCTTCTTTTTCAGTAACCACCAATTGCTGTCTGTGTCTATGAGTTTGTTTTTGTTTTGTTTCCTTTTTGTTTTATACTCTACCTATGGGAGAAATCATATAGTTTTTGTCCTTTTCCATATGACTTATTTCATTTAGCATAACAACCTCAAGATTTATCTAGGTTGTGGCAAGTGACAATGTTTCATTTTCAGAATCGCTATTATAAAAATGACAAGAAATAGCAAGTGTTGGCGAGGATGTGGAGAAGGCAAACCTCTGCTCTTGGTGGAACTGTAAATTTGTGCAGCAACTATGGAAAACAGTATGAAGGCTCCTTAAAAACGAATTAAGAACAGAGTTACCACCCGATCAAGCAAGTCCTCTTCTGGGAATTTAATCAAAGAGTATGAAAACACTAACGCACGCCTATATTCATGGAAGTGTTATTTATAATAGCTAAGACATGGAAACAACCTGTCCATCAACAGATGAATGGATAAAGAAAATGTGGTACATACATATATAACAGAAATATTTTAGCCCTGGCTGGTGGCACAGTGAACAAGGTGCCAGCTTATGAACCCACAGGTCGCTGGTTTGATTCCCCAGCCAGGACACATAACCAGGTTGCAAGCCAGGTCTCCCTGTGGCTGAAGGCAGATGAAAGGCAACCTTACACTGATGTCTCTCTCCCTCTCTGCTTCTCTCCCTTCCCCTCTAAAAATAATATATAAAATCTTTAAAAAAAATTTTTTTAAAGAAAATGCCTCCAGACTTTACCCAGCTATAATCTGCTGTGCATCACTCTCAGCCCAGTTAGCAACTTGGAGACTGTTGAATACACTTTTCACACTGACACTGTGTCATAAAAGAGAGATGGATACAGTACCAGCTTCAAAATAGTCATGGAAGTATCTTCAAAGCCTAGTGGAATTATTTGAACAAAAGTGTCTGGATTTGGCTGAATCTTCTGGCCCAGGGACCGTAAAAAGAAGTTAAGGGTAAAGCACTCTGAATTTCCCTCCCTCTTACATGCCAATCTTCATTTTTCATATTAATCTCATTCTCAGAGAATAATAAGGCAGAGATTGCCAACTGTCTTCCAACGTTCATTCTTTCCACAATACACAATAACTGAATTTTCACTTGGGTATGTGGCCTCTTTCCCACCTTTACTGCCTCCCATAAAAGCAGTTTTCTACTTTTTCTTTCAGATCACGTGGTTCTATGTCTCTGTTCTATCTAATAGATGTGAGCATCAGTAATACCTACAACTTCTCGGTCAAGCCCTTAAAAAAGGAAAAAAATGTACGCCCTCCTCTCCACCTATTGCCCCTCTTCATGGCTAGAACATAGACGAGATGGAAGGAGCTACAACAGCCAAGAAGAACGCCACGTGTTGACCAGGGCAATGAGGTGACAAGAGGCAGGATCCCCAGTGCCTGGGAAGCTCCTGTGCCAACCCTTGATTACCTACACAGCTTTTCATCTGAGAATGACGCTTCTATTTTAAACCATTCCTAGATCTCAGTAACAGCAGCCAAACCAATATTCTAATATAATTTACCACTTATACTACTAAAGACCAACCCATATTAATATTTTAATACGTAATCCCCAAAGCAAACTCAATCAGAAATTATGCTGACAGCCCTAATGGCTGCACTATTTTAGTTTTTTAAATACAAATTCTGTTTCTTCTCTTTTCTAGGCTTGCTTGACCTAATTCAGAATGTGCCCACTGGGCCTCAAGTCGAAGAAAAAAAGCTGATTTCAAAGTTTCTCCATTCAATACAGTTACCTCTTTTCTCTTCAGATTAAATAATAACTCTTCAAATTAAAACATAATTCGTAAAGGTTTCCTAGGATTTGTCTTTTGATAGGTGCATAGAAACTGCTTAATATACAGCCACTGAAGGTTTAAGGCAAATGTGGTATGTAGTCAAGCCAAGTGCTAATCCTGGCCCTTCGACTTCCTAGCAGTGTGACCTTGACTTTGTTCCTTATTCTCCTCTGCAGAGTCCTTATGCGTTAAATGAAGAAAGTATCTATGTTACAGGTTATCATATTCTCAACCTCGAATAAGGTGATATTTATAAAGGAGCTGGCAAAGAGCACATTACAGAGCAAGCCCCCGAAAGGGAATCCGTCCGTATCCGTTATTGCCATCGCACACAGTTCTTTCAGATGACAGCACCAATAAGGACCCAGGCCTCTTGGAAGCATGTTGTACCCTACATGGTAGAGAGCCAAAAACAGTGACACCCTGTGAGGTCATCCAGCTTCACTCAGAACACAGAAGTTTCTGGACAGTTCCATCAATATTTAAAAATAGTTCAGTTGTGACCTTGGGGTAATAGATTTGTTATAAAGTTGGACTGTAGTGATGATTGCACAACTCCATAAATCTACTCATCAACTGCCCTGCCTGCTGTGGCTCAGTGGATTGAGCACCAGCCTGTGAACCAAAAGGTTGCTGGTTTGATTCCCAGTCAGGGCACTTGCTTATGTTGTGGATTGGTCCCCAGTTGGGGATGTGAGAGGCACCCGATTGATGATACTCTTACACATCGATGTTTCTTTCCCTTTCTTTCTTCCTCCAGTCCTCCCTCTCTATAAAAATAAATAATTTTTAAAAATTTGATCATACAGTTAAAATAAATTTTATGGTACATAAGTTATCTCTCAATAAAGCTGTTTTTGAAAAAAATCTAAGAATTAAAGAACTGGATTCACGAAATACCTTTGACGTTACTCCATCTAACATAGGAGATAAAATGAGCTCTAAAAGCACTCATGCATATCAACACATGGCCTGGAGCAACAGGAAGTAATAGAGAGGCATTCTTCAGTCCAGTAGAGGCAATGTTGTCCTTGAACCTGAGCTCGCGGATGAGAACTCACTATCTAGCAGGAGAACAGATTTTTATAAAAATAAATCATTACATGATGATGCTATGAGTGGTACCACAGAGGTACAGACAGCCAGCCTGGGAGGACTAGTTATGTCTGGGGAATCAAAGACAGCTTCACAGGTTACATTTAAAAGAATGAATAGGTGCTTGCTAGGTAGAAAAAGAATCCTAATAAAAAAATGCAAACAGCTACAAGAAACAACGATGTATGCTATGGAATTGATGCATTTTAAAAAACATTTTTGTCGAGTGGCTGAAGTAAAAAAAGTAAAAAATACGTGCATCCTAAAAAAAAGATGTCATGCAACCTGCACAGATGCTACATCCTGGACAGCTTCCCATGCTGTGTAAACAGATGTGCATCAGGCATATTAGTTGTGGAGTGTTTCAGTGCAAGGATCAATTATATACTGTTTCAGCAGTACCTTAAAACATTTTTTATTTAGCGTATTCCATTAGGGGACCACAATGCTTACCTAATAATTCATTATAAAGAGGTCCCTAAGCACTCTGTGAAGAGAAGTTAATTCAGCTCCCCAAAGTCCTGAGATCACCAGAAGTAGAATGAAGATGGACAACACTGATGAAAGTTCTGGCCCAGGGGTAGTAGGGACGTGTGTGTGTGTGTGTGTGTGTGTGTGTGTGTAAAATAAGACAATGAGATGTTACATGCAAAGCAGCTAGGTGGAGTCCACATGGATGGCCACTGATGGCTTAGTTACATAATAAAGAAGAGAAGGGATAGGCTTTGTAGGCAGCAATTCATCTGGAGAACTATGAAATAGATGGGTTCTTTTGTCCTAACCAGGGTTCTCAGTACCATAATAATATTTAGTAAGGGATTGTGCCGAGTTTTAAAGTTCATTTCAGATTTTTTCCCTAAGACATCACTTTATACATTTAGATGCGGTCCAGTAAGAAACATTACTTTAACCTGGGATACTGACGCAACACAAATGCACACGCTCAAAGCTCTATATTCTTTCACACTGTGTGCCTGTCAATGTTAATTAACACACTGTTAATGTCTCCTTTCTGAATGGCAAAAATTATCCAGCAACTGATCAGACAAAAGAAGGCCCCACAAGGTATAATTTTACTCATGAAATTACATCAACAGCATGCTAAACATTAAATGTTCTTGATGGTATTCAATGTCCTGACATGTTCAAAATATATTCTTTTTTCTTTATTGAGATAGAATTGACATAAAACTTTTTTATTGGTTTAAGATATTCAAGATAATGATTTGATGTAACTAGAAATGATTATTATAATAAGTTTAGTTAACATAAAAAAATATGGTACATTTCACATATTTGTATCATCCTTGTGCTGGGCCATGCTAATCTTCTCTGTATCATTTCAATTTTAGGATAGGCTGCCAAAGCGAGCACCAAAATATATTCTTTATACGTGTGAATTAAAACTCAGGAAGTTTTAATATCTTACCATAAAGAAAGAAGTAGTGTTTTCAATGTTGGGATATTAAAAGGGCAGAAATATTTAACAAATGGCTCAGTGATCAAATGATCCATCAAGTCTCATGAAAAAGTTAAAATTATTTTGTGTTATTTACTGGCTTATCCTTTTAAATCCTCACTCTAAATTATTTCTTCTTGCCGAAAATGGGAGATCTTTTTTGATCTGTCAAATAATAACGATGTTGAAAAGCCTAAGAAAAGTTCACCTGAAATATACATGTTTTTGTAAAATGAATGCTTTCACCTATACTTAACTTCTCTCTCTTTCTAATCAGATTATAAACCATAAATTCAATTTCAAGCCTTCTTTGTTTGGGTATGTGTATACAAATAATTCTTAATATTCTATGCATAAACTGAGAGCCTTCACTATGTTCACATAGGATATTTTAACTCAGCTATCCATAATCTCAGTTTACTTTATATGCTTTAATTGGTAGCTTGATATCTTGATATATTTAGATCACATAACAAGCCTTTCTGTGAAACCTCTATCTACCTGAACTCCGCTTCACCGCTTACAGGCTGTTTCTAGAATTAACTCAATGTGCTACTTTTAGGCCATTTGCAGATGATAAGTGCTGTACCAGGAAATTTTTGGTTCCTCTCAAGTGCTGAAATAAGGTTACCATAACTTGTAAGTTCAATGGTTACGAATATTTAAAAAGCAGCAGTAAACATGATTTCTATACTTGGTTCCAAAAGTATACAGCAAATGATTTTAGTTTAATTCTTTCCTGAAAAGTAGATAAAGTTGCTGTAATGGTACCTCTCCAATAATGAGAGTTTCAAATCCTTACAGAAAAAAACAAATGTTTCCTATTTACATATATACATACATTTTTAGTGCGAGTATCCTTCATCCTTACCACAACAATAAAGCCTTACAAGCCTAAAATCAAAAGGGGAAAGGCCAATATTTGTTTGATCACACCTAGATACTGCATCACTTTGTATGCAAGTTGGCCGCAGGCTACAAATACACAAAGATAATGGGAAGTCTTTGCCAATGGCAACCTACTTTAGAATTCCTTTGGGGGATACTACATACTCATTTTCAAGAGTGAAGTATTTACTAGTATTTATTGCCATACCTATGTATACTCTGGATAGGATATAAAGAGGAGGCTCATTTAGTTCATACAAAATCAAAATCAGTTATTATTTGATCATTTAGTTGAGATTAACTTAAAAATGTACTGACTAGCCTAAAAAATCCTTGAAAATGTTATACAAAAATGTAGCAAACATTTTAGTATTCCTAAATATTTCTCATACTCTTTGCTGCAAAGTGCCTACAATTAACGTATTTCTAAAAGAAATAAACATGAATAGTTTTTTTCCCCTTTACTTCTCTGGCATCATAATCAAGTGTTTGTAAAAGGAGTTTTATACTCAAAAGCCTACTAGGCTACCCACTTTTACTTTTAGTATAAAACTGATGACACAAGCAAATTATACAAATTATGCAAATTCTTTTACAAGTAAGTAATTTACTTTAACAAGCAAGTTATTTTTTTTTTAAAGATTTTATTTATTATTTCCAGAGAGAGGAACGGAGAGAGGCAGAGAGGGAGAAAGACATCAATGTATGGTTGCCTTTCACCCACCTCCAGCCACAGACCTGGCTGGAGACCTGGCTTGCAACCTGGTTATGTGCCCTGGCTGGGAATCGAACCAGCAACCTTTGGGTTCGCAGGTCGGCCCCCTATCCACTGTGCTTGCTACCAGCCAGGGAGCAAGTTATTTTTGTATCATGTAACTTCTGGCATTTGGTCATTTTGGGGAGAGAATACAAAGAAAATACTATTTCATAATGCTCAAAAGATATCCAAAACCTAAATTAAAATAAAAATTCAAAATAATTTAGTAAAATCAGAAAATAAACATTGTCACCTGTATCGCCACTGTATGTGAATAGGAAATAAAATATTGACAACTTGCCCTAGAACCCAGGCAAAGACACAAGAACCAGGCTATTCATACAATCGTTAGCCACAAAGGGCCACTTGGTTCACTCCTCGGCCCTGCTCTCTACCCCAGAGAGTAACCTGCTCAGAGTAAACAGAATGTAAATTCAAGCAACTGAAAAAGTGAATCACAACTTAGAAGAAGATAGATGCAAATGCCTAAAACAGGTTGTCAACTGGAATAATTAATAATTTTAAAAATCATAGCATACCAGGGAAAAGAATTACATAAAGTAGCAATGCTGTCACACAATGCCTGTTGTAGAGAAATCAGATGGCAACTCCATTGAAAGTCATGATAGAACGAAGCAGCACACACTCCCATGGGCACATGGTACAATCTGAGAATACAGCTTACTTAGAAATCCTGACAATCTCACCTCTGTGGTGAGCTGAGTATTTACTGTGCAAGGGGGAAAGCTTAATTAGATTAAAGGTTATAGAGTGCTCTGAGATCTTTGATTACTATCTGATTTCCCTTTTTATTAATGTTTAAGTCTTCACAGAAGTTAAGTGTCCTCCTTGCCCTCCCTCCACCAGATCACTTAACCTGATATGCAACCCTACACCACACAACACAAACACTTTGTAATAAACTCCAGTATGATATATGTAATTTTAAAAAACAATTTAACAAAAGAAAAGAACTTTCCAAAACAGTGGGTTGTATGCATATTAATAATAGGAAATCTAAAGCCATAATTTATAGTCTAAAACAAATTAAAATAAAAAGAACGCATATACTGTCATAGACTATTTTTCCAAATACCACATACATTTGTCGAGTATACGCGAAGAATTTTCATTACTGAAATTTTCCCAAAATAAGCTGACTTCTTAAAAAATGACAGATTTTAGGAGGAGAAAAGAATCCCTAAAGTCCTCAAAGAGACTTCTAGATCTTCACCCATATATAAATTTTTTTTTCTATACTAGCTTCACCCTGAGATAGAAAGAACCTTAGAACCAATCTACAACTACTTCCTTAAAAACAAAACAAAACAAAACATATTTTATTCAGGACATGGTTGGAGACCTGGCTTGCAACCTGGTCATGTGCCCTGACTGGGAATTGAACCAGCGACCTTTGGGTTCGCAGGCTGGTGCCAATTCACTAAGCCACACCAGCCAGGGCTACTTCCTCTTTTAAAAAGATGAAAACTATCGAAAGAGTGGCTATCATTTAATTTGGCACACCCATCATTTTGTAGTGTGTTTGGAATAGCACATTATTATAAGACTCTAAGGGCTAATGCACCCAACGATTTAGAAATTTTTAGAATAACAGCAGCTGCTTTCAAATGGATTAAAAGGCTCTAGCTCTTCACTTGGAATGTCTTCATCTAGAAAAGCCTGGGTAGGGTTCAATGATGAAGGCCATACCCTCCCTTCTATAATTTATTAATTCCCTAATGGTGTTAACTTGAATTCTTGGGGCAGTATGGGGAATGAATTCTTAGTATAATCCTTAAATTAAATACAATTAGACTACTGAACAGAGATTCTTCTCTTAGATGTCCAAGTCAATAGAGGGCTCCCCCTACTGGTACTGTGTCACATGCTGGGGGCAAATCCCCATGAGAAAAGGGGAACAGACTTTTCACCTGTGCTTTTCCTCCATCTGTCCACCCGTCCAAACATCTACCATCCACGGACAGGGCAGAGCATTACCTACTTCTTGCTCAGTAACATACAATGAGTGCACAGTGGTACCAGAAGGAAAAAGTTAGATCTTCAAAAGCATGCAATGGGCTTATACTCACTCCAAGTGCTTTCATTTCAGATATTCAGAGGGGTGTTAAGAGATTTATTTAATCAAAGCCCTTCTAATTCCTCAGCATCACTAAGGAGATGTGCAGTTTGAGTAGAGTGCATATTTGGAGTTACCCAAACGGAAGAATGCAAACTGAAATGCCTAACGGGCCAGGTAGGTGCCATACACTAGTAGAGCAAATTAGATAACAGGGACTAGTGGGGACTGTGGCAATCTGGAAGTTGCAGGCCTAATTATTTAAGATATTTAGCTGCTATTCAGCTAATTACTTATTATTATTCAGCAGTTAAGCTCTGTTACCTGATTTTCAGATTTGTACCAAGAGAAGCTAGAAGCTTGGGTGTGAAATGTCCTAGTTTTGAAAATACTGCTTGAGCCAACTGAAGTATGTTGGTGGGTATTCAGCCCGCAGTCTACCGGTTTGCAACCTCTGACTCAGAATCAGAAAAGGAACTTACCCTCTGCCCACCCCTCTGACAGATTCAAAGATTGGGAAACTCTTACATTTTACATCAGTGTAAATACCAACCACTGATCTAATTTCAGCCTTCCAGGGCCACATGCACAAGTGATCTTTATTCCCAAAGAACAAGAATTCTCAGTTAATTAATTAATAATATTATTATTTTTTAATTCACAAAGCATTCATTGTGAATGCTACCCATTATCTGTGAAGCCTGGGGCTAGGAAATGGCAAGAAACAAAAAGGACATGAGACCAGTCCCTGCATGGTTTCTCATCTGTAGAGACACTAAGCTAAAAATGAGAAGCTGCATGAAGGGTCAAACTAAGCCACCTGGCTGGTCATGCTGTAGCGGCCCACAGTCCCCCAAAGGTGGCATTTTTAAATGGGAGAAGGAACTCTGGGCGCAGCCTAGGACTTGTCCGGCAGAGGGTGGTGGGGTTTTTTCTTGGTATTCTGGAGGGGGCAGGCTCTGAGGCAGAGGCCTCCCCTCTTCCGAATTGTGTAGTTTTTGAATGCAAGACCCCTTTCCTTCCTCATCAAGCTTCTGCTGCTCGAGTTGGCCTACGGGTGGTGGGGGGCAGTGGCCCCCACCTTCTGCTCAGTACAATACTGGCCGCCAGCATAGGATTTCCACATCACTGCTCTCCTCACCTTGGCCTTTACCTGCTCTGCATGGGACAAGAACAAGACTAAACCCTGAAAGGTCTGAAAGCAGAACTGGAAAAGCAGGCAAGGCTTGTATCCACCCTTAGGTGGCCTCCACTAACACTGCCCTGCCACGTAAAGGGAAGCCTGGTTAAGTCAGCCACTAAGAGGAGAGAAGGGAACAAACCTAAATGACGGAATGAGATGAAGTGAAACAGTCGGATGGAACCGGAGAGCTCAGTGGCTTGGGAAGGAGAGCTAAACTGGACTCTGGGATTACATGTCAGAGGTCCAGAGGCAAAAACATTTGGTTACTACATCTTCCCCAATATTCTGCACCATTCATCGCTCCTTTGTCTGGTGAGACAACTTGTCATTCCTCTGGTCAGGAGATTTCACTTTTATTATTCTTCTGTTAGACTATGAAACTTAAGAGATTTTCACAACCATCTGACCTACTGATACAGGACAGGTGCTCACAGACCAAGCAATAATCTCTGCCCGCAGGAATGTAAAGCAGGTCATTCAATGCTGATGGAGGAGCAGGGAACTTAAAAGGATGCTGAGCCTTCCCAGCAGTCATCTCCAAATTCCCAGCATGCTTTGCAGCTAGTCAGTCCCGACTGTGGTCTGGTAAGGAGGTAACACTTTAACTAACGCTGATGATAAGAAGGAGGTCCTCTCTTCCTTGTATACACCCTTTGTTTTGGATGCATTTCCTGGTGGTTCTAGGCTGCGGGCAACCACACCCTAGTTCCCTTGCTGTCCAGCCACCATAAAACCTTGAAAGATTCTAGAGCCGGACCAACTTTCATCTTCTTTTAAGTTACCCCAGGGCTCCAAACAGCCACTGCTACTGAAAACGTAGCCCTGGCCCTGGCAGAACAGGACAGTCAACAGGGCAACAGGTGCCATTCATCAGACTACACCACAGGGCAAAAGACAGCGTGGGAAAGAGCTAAAACCTGGAGCACCACTTGCAAAACCCCACCAAGGTGAATGGCCTCTGCTCAGTGCACAGGAGGCAAACCCGTGGGCCGCAACATCCATACGGCCGTGCCCCTCTGCCACGAGACCTGCCTGCCTTTCTAAACTGTGGGTCAGACCGCACCTTATTTCTACTTCAAAGCTGCCTATGCATGGCTCTCCATCCTTCTGAGCACAGCACGCGGGTTTCTGCACAATCATGTTTTTTCCCCTTTTTCTGGCCTTCAGGTTAAACCACTGGGAGCCAAAGCATTTTGTACCTGAACTACCCAGCTGCTACAAAGACAGTGGCTACAATAAAAGTTGGCTGTCCTCCAGACACTATTAACTGCATGACGACTAAATCAAGAAATTTAAATGGTTCTTCCAATGAAGAGCATATCACAAAGGTACAGGAATATTCATATGCATACTAAAGATAAAGAATGATTATTTGGCTTAATGAGGAAGTGTTTTAAATAACAAGCTCCCAGAGTGCAGATTTGACTTGTCCCCCTCAAAAGTTTTCATATAAAACTTTTAAGCATCTATCCAGTTCTGCTTGTGACACTTCCCATGAACATGGTTCACATCATACATAAGAGCATGATGGTTGTGTAATCATTTAGCACTCGCCTCTGCTAGCTCATCTTACGGGACCAAGCACATAGGCCAACGTGAAGAGAAAGTAGAAGAGGAAGAATGAATAGGTGGGAAAAGCATTACGTATTGGTCAAGATACTAGAACTGTTGGCTCATGTTTATTCCATCATGACGTTGAACGAACTGAAACGTACCCTATAGTGCTGCTCCGTCTCATTTCCCCCTGCACTCCTCACGTTTAAACAGGGACGTGGGGTGACCCCCACCGGCACCTGCTGAGCTGTGCTCAGGGGCAGCCTGAGGGATGCTGTGTGTGCGTGGAGCACAGCCACTGACTGTTCCTCACAGATCAAGGTCGGGGCCTTGGCCTTTCATCATCAGTATTCCGTACACTGCCAACCAAAAATGTATGCTCTGGGAGGCACAGGAATGAAAGTGCTGACAAGCAGGAGAAAATACTCAACTTCATCCAGTTTATTTGACAGAGGAAGGAAGTCAAGTTATCAGGAGGCTAATATGACTAATTCGTAGCTAGTATTAATTCTATGCAATAAAATTTAAACACTGGAACATATTTTCATCATTAACTCATTACAATATATTATAAAACACATGCACATAATTTTAACACTCATTCTTTTTAAGCACTTGGCCAAATATACTAGAAAATAGTATGAAAACTAGAGTATGCCCCAGTTATTTCAAAAGGTAAAACCACAAAACATAAAATTTATAGACTAGAAATAATTTACATTAAAAACTTTGTTAAAAATAAAGTTATAATTGCACATATTTACTGCAAATCTTTATCATCTCTCAGTTCAACTAACAGCAACATTTTTTTTAGGCTCCTTACTATGATTTGGGCACTGTTCTAGTAGGTTACACATACTACCTTGTTTAAATTCCAGAACAACTCTGTGAGGTAAAAACAATTATCATTCTCAGTTTATCTCCTGAAGTGCAAAGCAATCTGCTCAAGGTCATATAACTAGTTATTTCATTGACTTGAAACTTCATACATTATTGAAGGATGATTATATTTTTATAAATATGCCAAGGGAAATGATTAGATATAATCATACCACCTATGTTTTAAAAGAATCTTATTTTGTGCTTTTTTTTTTTTTTTTTGCTCCAAATCTACTCACAGCTATGTTACTATGTTAGCTATGTCACTTAATCTTATGTTGACAAAAATCCTTGGTTAGTAACAGTGGAAAAGATAGTGATTGTTTGTTTATAAAATTACCATTTGTCATATTAAAATATACTTTGTTTAATGTGCCTTTAAATAGCAAGCTACCAATGCTATGTGGAATGCATACATTAAGGATGTAGCTTTCCTTATGGTAGATAGAGCTGGTTGACCTGAATCAACCATATTGATAAAATCATGTAATAATAACTGAATTAATGAAGCACTTTAAAAGCAACACATTATTACACAAAAAGAAACACAGCCATAAATAAAAACTTGGGTAAGGCATACAATTTCAGGGTCCTTGGACTTGAATCAACTGTGTAGAGGTTATGATATTCGGAACATGAAGACACAGGGAGAATTTCTCTTTAAACCAAATAAAAAAGATCAAGACTATAACATAAAATGAAAATTAATAATTAAGCTCTTATTTATCTGGTCAATTCTAATAATTTTTGAATTAAGTAAGTTATTCAAACTGGATTTAGCTTTTCCATTAGCATGTTCAAATTGAAAGTATCTGACATTACCCATGGGAATTCTGCCTCAGGTATGGTCTGGTATGTATAATCAAGGTTTGGTATCTTATTGTAGTTACTAATAAACATAAGGGAAAGTGGTATCAGGTGCTCATATTGGCTAGCTAGTCTTCCTTTTAGCATATGTGAGCTGGTGTCACGTGCCCAGTAACTAGCAACTCGAGTAGTTTTTATGTGTGGTTTATAAAATCACTCTTCTTACTTTACCGCTCCATACTTCCCATACAATACTTTGTCACAATATTTAACTCATGGCTTACGGTATCACAGAAAGGACAAAATTGAAACACTGTACCAATGATGATGTGCATGGTACATGTAGATGAAAACTTTCTAAAAGTCAATCTTCAGCCTCAGTTAGTTGGTGGAGTCCCTGGACCTACCATAGTGTTTGCAAATAATGGAGGCATTTAATAAATACTTAGTTGTTTAAAAGCAAAATTATACAGACAGCTGTTTGGTATTCAGTTCTTTCTACTTCCTGAAGACATAAGGATAAGGGAGTGGGCCACTTTCATCTGGAATATATACTTACATCAAAAAAAGAAGTGAGCCTGAAATTAACAAACTGATAATGTCAGTGTTCTTAAGGAGAAACAACCAAAAAGGATGATATGTTTATAAAGAAGTTGCTTACCTTACAAACAGAAAGCACATTCACAGTTATCAGTTTCTTGATCATCTGAAAAAAAAAAAAAATTGATTAACTTATATAGATTTGATCATGGAAATGACCATGTGATATATATATATATATATATATATATATATATATATATATATGATCTGAAGATGCATAAAAAACTTCACCAGATAGAGTAGAGGCCTTGGGGAATGACAGGTGTGGGCATGGAGAGACAGAGACAGATTTTATTATTATGCTCTCAGTGATATAGGATTTTTCTACCAAAAGCAGTAATTCATGCTACTATGCAAAATCCAAGGTATACGTGCAGGTAAAATCTGAAAGCAAAAGACACACTTAATCTAAAATAAATACAAACCCTTGTAGTTTCTTCTCTGCTAGTATGGAAAAGGAGAAATGACTGAAACTAAGACTTATCAACAATTTTTAAAATTTTTATATGTTCCTTTCATGATGTTTTTTCAGTCTTTATAAAAGAATTAGGCATTCATCAAGGATACAGCTTTTGCTTTGGTAGAGCTAGTTTACTTGACTCAACTAGTATATGGCCATATACTAACAACTTTCTGATTTTTAAATTGGTGTTTACAATCCTAATACTTAAAAGAGAGCTGTTTTAGCCCTGGCTGGTGGCACAGTGGGTTCACCGGCCTGTGAACCCAAAGGTCACTGGTTCGATTCCCAGCCAGGGCACATAATCAGATTGCAAGTCAGATCTCCACCAGGTCTGTAGCTGGAGGCAGGTGAAAGACAACCATATATGGATGTCTCTCTCCCTCTCCGCCTCCTTCCCTTCTCCTCTCTCTAAAAAATAATAAATAAAATCTAAAAAAAAAAGAGCTGTTTTTGATATAATAAAAATATGACTAAAACTAGAGCTATTATTGATCCTGGTACTAGACAAATAAGGTCAAAAAATTTTCTCATTCAATCCTTCTAACATCCCCATGAGATCTATTTTACATGGGAACAGAAACTAAATATGACCGGACCACCCCCAGAGTAAGCCAGGTAGCAAGTGGCGGAGCCAGGGTGTTCACCTCAGGCTGTTCACCTCAGGCAGCTAGACTCCGGTGCTCACAGTCCCAGCCATTCTATCACATCGTCTGCCCAAAACCTGTACGCATCCCTTTTGTTACCACAACATACAAAGAATTACTTACATTGTCCAAGTCAGGAACATTCAAAAAGTACTCAGGATACTCATAGGACATTCCCACGTTGTTCACTGAAATAAGACAAGATTGTTAGCCTAACATACATATTTTATAGATTTTTTTTTTGAAATACTGGGTTTAACATTTCAATACTAAAATTATAGATACAATGATATAAAATCCTATTGATGGCTGGAATGAGCTGTCCCACACCATTCTATCCAAATTTGTACAGTTACATGTCTCCTCTGTCATCAAGCCTCTCTGCACCTACCACCTAAACAAAAGAACTTATATTCGCCTTCCAATTTCCATAGCCCTTTGGGGTATGTCTGTTTTGCTTCTAGAATAGTTATTGGTAGATCTTGCTTAACCCTTCTATAGATCTTAAATTTTCACAGTGCGGTAGAAAGAGCAGAGAGTACTGCAGTACAGGAGACTGGAAACTTGAGTTCTACTGATGACTATTTCAGAAAACACATGACTTGGGGTAAATCACACACAACACGCATGTCTCCTCATCTCTAAAATGTGAGCTCACTTTATCATCCAACAAAGCCAGAAAGAAAAGTCAGTTTCTGGCATCACAGAAGATACAATGGAGTAGGAAAAGAAAGGCACTAAACAATAAGAATTAACACAATTAATTTCATTACAAAGTACAGGGTGCCCTGGAAGCTGATGCCTGGAGGGTCTGAGCTCGTGGGGGATACAGAGAGAAGACTTCTCTGTGGAGGGCAAGAGAGCAGGTCAGGTTAAATGTCTCCATTAACCCATCCTTCCCTACAAGCCCATAAGGTCTTGAAAGCCCACGTCAGGCTTTCATGTGCGCCTACTCCTCAATCACTAACCCAAGATTGGAGCTATAAGAGAACCGAGAAGCTATGAGTAAATATATGTTAATATAATTAGGTTCATGACTAACACTCAGATATCCTATGGCTTCCTTAGCCCTGTGAAGACAAAAGACAAAGACAAACCCAGAATAAGGAATATTTGCAGGAATCATATAAATAAAATACCTTACAATTTCTTTTACTCAAATAAACACTGAAATGCATTCCCTTTCCCTCCCCGACCTTGGTGTTTAATCATCACAACAAGCACATTATCTCCCTTTTATATATGAGGAAACTGAGGTCTACAGCAGTTAAATAACTCAAGCAAGGTCACAGAGAAGAAATTCAAACGCAGGAAATTTGACTTCAGAGGCTAGGTTCTTAACCACTACATGAAAGCCATCCTATGTCTTCACCCATTATTCCATTCAGAAAAAACACCAGTAATAATTGGTTAATAAACAGAAATCTGATAGCAATGTTTAATAAAACTGTGAAGTATTAGAAAAGAAAGGTTTCGGTAGCAAAAAAGATAACGAAATTATGATCAGTCTGCTAAAGCTCATAAGGAATTGTGCCAGATAAACCTGATAGTAGTAATAGTAACTTTTCTCAATAGACTAACAAAATTAGTAGCTCCAAGGAACTCGATAAGAGTTCTATATTTAGTAGTAAACCCGTCGCTGGAGGCTGTGAGTCTCAAGATGTTACTTGCACCATTTGGCCAGGATGGCCTGAACAAGACCCCTAAAACCTGTCTGAAAATCTGTAAGCAAATGACAGTGGCAAAGCAAACTGTATTTAATTAGGGTTCATGCCCACTTGAATACAAATAGTAGCCTAGCATAATTAAATAACAGCAGGTCCAAATCCATTTTTATTTTATCCGGTAGGTTCTCCACCCATCAGGTGTCCTGGGAATCGATTCTATACAAGATCTGTTAGCAACTAAGCCAAAAGCAGTGACGGTGAGGCTTTATATTCACTTGACTTTGGTTTAACCATCTTCAGAATACAGCTTGGCTGAAACAGCAACACACAAAATATCTGTTAAAATGTAACACATAAAAAAACACTCTTTACAAAGTCAGCTTAAGATAACAACCCTTCAAGAAAGGTTTGGTAAAATTGTAATATTCATCGGGATTTTTAAAAAATTTCCATTGCGTACGAGCAAATTCCATCTCCCGTCGCTTTCCTGGATCTAGAAAACTTGATCTTCATATCCCTTTCTAACCCATGGAAAAATTAATGATCTATTTCAAAATACTGAATAAAAGTAAATAAAGTAATGATAAATCTTTTGAAAGCCAGACTTGGGTTTTTAAGGAAACCTGGGAACTTTGCAAGCAGCATAGTTGACGTTCCAATCTTTGCAACGTGTACAGCAGACAAGTATAAAACCCAGCTAAGGAAGCCCACAACTAACTGAATAACTAAGCGAGCAGGCAGGTGAAGCCTGCATTAATGCCAGAAAGTCTTCAGACCTGTCTCTGCTAATTGAGTAAAGGAAGGCTACCAAAGCTATCTACTTTGTTCATGTGAAAACACATGAACATGCGAAAAAACATGAACAGCTAATTAACACAGCTCTAGAAGAAAACTTGGTCAATACTGAGAACTTCCGCCCACATACGTTAATAGTATCATGTATAAGGACTACACTTTCATTAAAAACAAACAAATAAGCCCTGGCTGGTGGCACAGTGGATAAGGTGCCAGCTTGCAAACCCAAAGGTCGCTCGTTCAATTCCCAGCCAGGGCGCATAACCAGGTTGCAAACCAGGTCTCCAGCCAGGTCCTTAGCTGGAGGCAGGTGAAAGGCAACCATACATGGATGTCTCTCTCCCTCTCTGCCTCTCTGCCTTCCCCTCTCTCTAAAAATAATAAATAAAATATTGAACAAATAAACAGTTAAAGCTGGAACGGATCTTTCAGAATATTAAGCCCGATTTTATGAGGGGACATACATGCCAATGTCACACTGGTGTGCAGCACGAACTTTTAAAACATGCAATATTTGACTATTTAGTCAAGGGCAATGACTTCTTTTTCCTTAGGTTGTCAGGAAAAAAAAAAAAAGTGCTAACAGTCAACAATAGCTGTCCAGGATGAAGGAATCAAAATTATACCTATTTTTGGTCAGATTGACAAAAAATACATTATTGGTGTGTCGCAGAATTATAGCAGTTTATGTGAGCTGTGAGGTGAAAAATCTTGAAACTCGCCATGGTAGGGATTCGGGCTCTTTAATCCCTTCCTGCTATATCAGCTGCGCCTTCCGCTAGTGGAATATATTCTACCCAGGTCCTCTCCACAATAAGCACTTCCGAGTGCCACTATTTAAGAATATGGAGGAAAAACAACTGTTGCTCTCAAATAGTCATTTCCCACAAACTGCGCAACTGTGCGCGCCAATCTTCTGGAAATGGCCAGCCTGCTGCAATTTCACTTTGGAACATTAGGTGGCAGCAACCATCAAACGGCAGGAGGGAAGCTTTCAGGAGACTGGAAAGGGGAGAAAACCCGCTTAGGGCCGGGGTTGAGAATGAAAATATTTCCATCATAATTTAAGCGCACGAAGAATGGGTGCATGCAATGCCATCTTTACATATTTCAGGGTTCATTATGGGATTCACCAAACCAAACAATGCCACAAGGTACTCCTACGTTATTCATATAGTTGAAACCCCTGCTAAATGGAAGCATTTTAAACAGGCATCAAATAGTTGTTCCTTAGTGAGTTATTTGTTTTTGCCTTGTTTTTGAATTCCACAAGTGAGGCGCCAGAGACAGATTTTAAATATTTTAAACAATAACCTGAAAAACTTTTACCAGTGGAACATACCCAGTCTTTCAAAAATCAAAGGCTGTCTGTGCCATCTCAGAATTCCAGCCAGCATTCCAGTTATCATCCCAGGACCAGGAAGAGAGATCAAATCTAGCCCATCAGCTACTCACTGGAGTTCTAAGATGGAGAGGCGCTTCACAGAAGAGATGAGACAGAGAACAGAGGTGAAGAGAGACCGGGAACGAGGCCCAGGTAAGTGGGCACAGGAGGAGAAGGTGGTGGGTGAAGGAGCAATCCTAATAGCGTTGATTCTCTCAGAGACCCGTCAGCACCCTGGGTACGGCTGCAGGCAGTGCTGTCCAGGCCTCCATCCAAAATTTCCAAAAACACTAATAGTTAAGGACTGTATTTTAAAGACTCAGAAAATCCAGAGTAGTTTGGAATGTTCTATACTCTAATTACCTGTTACTACAGTTTAAAAATCACTTCCACATCTCCTATCTGAAAAAAAGAACATACACAGGATTTCTGTTTCTTCTAAATTCATTTACTGCTGCTTCTGACCTACACTGGACATTGAGGTTACTTCATCAAAACCAGCTGCTATAGCGATAATGACATCATTAGAAAATTAGATTTTTGGTAACTGAGTGGGGCATGAGGGAGAGGCAAGCAACAATAAAGACCAGAAAATAAAAATCCATTTTCATTTTGAAACACAATAGATCTGAGCATCCACATGCACATCACTTTCAACCTGCTGCTTTTTCCTGATTAATCAGAGACATAAGAAATTAAGGTGACTTAAAAATGCCTAATGGGTGGGCTTCCCAATACATATCAAATAATGCAAAGTATTCTCTGTTTCCTTGTCATCATATCCAAATGGAAATGTTAAGTCCATGTTTCAGGCACATTTGTGGTTATATTTACTAATCCACTTCTAGCACTCAAATTAAAGGCTAGAGAAATGGAAAAACTATTAGAGTTCATTAATAAAAATGAATTAGAATAAATGCTTCCACTTCATTATATTTCAAAGTAAACCAAAGTTTTAAAATGTAGGACTCAGTAACAGTGCATGTACCAAAAGTGGAGGGAAACTTCTTCGCCTTAAGCTTTTCTATTACGGATCTCGGGGTGCAACGGACCAGGTTTTAGCCCGGGATGCACTACCAGCTCCTAACAAGAGGCAAGTGATTTTACCCCCAACAAACCTGTTTCCTCATTGTCCATACACATATAGAATAGGGCTAAACATTAAAGAATTTAAAAATAATATGCAAAAAATCTTCCACTCAATCCTGAAACATCAGTATGTTAATAAACAGGGGAAGAGTTGTTGCTGTTGTGTGGTCATTCAGTCAGCAAGTGTTACTGAACTCAGATTTTGTGTTACAGGTGCTGGGGGTGAGGCAGGACAGTCAGGGTCCCGGCTTTGACAATTGATGATCAGCATCCAGGTGGAAGGGTCCTTGTGAAAGACAGCTCTGGGCCACAGTTCACCAGAATATCTGTTGATACTGATTAAATTTATCCCAATGGCTTCGCTCCTCTCTTTCCTTCATCCAAGCAGATCTAGGCTTCCAGTCTACAGAGTGTGTGGAAAGCGATGCAAAGAAAATCCCTTTTTTGCCTTATTTAACATATTGCGGTAGCTAGCACATGTTCCTCCTCTGACAGATGATATTTGGAACACCATGTAAAACATTTTGCAAACTTCACAGTTTTCATACACTGTGAGTAGCAATTTCTAAATAAAAGAGAGTTTACAAGGCTTTAAATTTGCAGTGCCTTTAATCAGAAATTGAAAATTTGAGACTGAGTCAGAAGCAACACAACAGAATGTTTCTTTCCCACTGTTTAATTATAAATCGCTATGTGCTCCTCATCACAAAACTAGGTAATAAGCTCTGCCATCCGTCAACTCGGAAGAGGGGACAGGGAAAGAAGAATGGCAATGAGGTTGGTAGTTAAATCTTAGCTAACAGAAGAAACGCATCCATTTCATGAATTATGGTTCTATTTACATTGCTGAAATCACGCCTAATTCCCCAGTTTTAAGTTAAAGGTTCTTCTCTAATTAATACCATTAGCAGCAGGTTTCTAGTAAAAGGAAATACATTGGAATTGTAAGTCCGACTCTCCCTTTAGAAATCCAATCTCATTCAACACATCTAATGAAACTAAGTCTGATGATGTTCCTGATGACTCCCCTAGTATTTAAAAATAAAATTCCACGTGCACCATCTGCTTGCCAAGATTGGCTACACCAGGCTGCTGCCCCACTCAACACAAAGGAGGGCGTTTTATGGCAGACACCCAACCATCTACTAGTACCTCCCCCACTTGGATTTCTCTGAGCCCTCTGAAGTTCAACATATCTCAAATCTCTAAAGAATTTGCTCCCCACCCAGGGTTTCCTGTTGTAAGGGAATAGCATCCAGTTGCTCAAGTCAGAAAGTGGAAGCTGTGCCCTGGCTGGCTGTGGCTCAGTGGATTGAGTGCCGGCCTGTGAACTAAAGGGTTACGGGTTTGATTCCCAGTCAGGGCACATGCCCGGGTTGCGGGCCAGGTCCCCAGTTAGGGGTGCGAGAGAGGCAGCCACACATTTATGTTTCTCTCCCTCTTCTCTCTCCCTTTCCCTCTAAAAATAAATACATAAAATCTTTTAAAAATTAACATAAAAGAAAGAAAAGAAGCTGGAAGTTGCTTGATGACAAACTATTGCCCTGGACAATGCATTTAAATTCTGTAAGTCTACTTCTTCCCTACAAAACAGCATTAGGAATGCCAATATTTACCTTATAGGATTGTTTCGGATTAAATGAGATTCATTAGAATAGTGCCTGGCATGTTTTAAAAATGCTTAATGAATGATGGTAATAATAACTCAAAACAAACAACTATTGTTATTCTTCACTCCTGTCAGACAAGACCTCTAAAGACCTTTCATCAGAAAGGGGTCTTATTTCTCTCTTAACCATCTCTCTAGTCAGTCTCCTTCTATCCACTCCCACTCCCATAACCCGATATGAATGATTATCATGCTATGTTTTGTTGCTGATGGACTTACTGGTTTCTTTTTATCAACTCTTGAGCTCTTCATCTTAGAATCCGCCAGTATGATCTCTCTGAAATTCTAGTATGATGTCAATTTACGCTTAAAACTCTACAATGAGCCCCGGCTGGTGGCACAGAGGAGAGGCAATAGCCTACAAACCCCAAGGTCGCTGGTTCAATTCCCAGCCAGGGCACATAACCAGGTTGCAAGCCAGGTTTCCAGCCAGGTCCGTAGCTGGAGGCAGGTGAAAGGCAACCATACACTGATGTCTCTCTCCCTCTCTGCCTCTCTCCTTTCTCCCCTCTCTAAAATTAATAAATAAAATCTTAAAAAAAAAAAAAAAAAAAAAGCAAAAAACCCTACACTGTCTGTAATGTCCTTCCAATAAAATCCAAAAGTTAATAAACAGGATTTTCTAAGCCTTTTGTGGTCTGGCTTTGCTTAATCCCCAGACTCTAGCCATGTCCTCTGCAATCCGTGCTCTCAATTTCTAGATCTCCTAGCTGGGTTTCCGCACACACTGTTTTTCTACCTAGAAACCCTTCCCACAGCTTTTCCTCCAGGCTAATCAGCCCTCGGGTCTCTGCTTTAATATCACTTTCCCAGAGAGAAACATCTAACACACTTTGCTTTGTCAGTAACATGTTCCTTCATGACAAGCAACAGATTCCCAATTACTTGTTCAATGGCTGTCTCCCATGAAAGCAGAAACAATAACAGTTTTATTTACTGCTATATCTCTTTAAGTTTCCTTGTTGATACTCTAGTTTCTCTTCAGATCGGATAAATCTTTCCCCTTTTACTTGTTGAATAAATCAGCATATGATTGATTGAATCAATCAATCAACAAATAGGAAAGGAGAGGAGCTGCATAATAATTTGCCGGGTCTTTGTTGCAGATTCGCAGATTCCTCGGCTGGAGGTTCTACACCTTTGGAATTTCCAGGGTGACAGGAGAGTCTTTGATATTCATGGTAGGCCTGTGGGTCACCCCAGAGTTTATACTTCCAAGATGACTCAGGAGGGAGCCTGGTGGGGTGGTCACCAGAAAGACCAACTATGTAACTAGAGGGTGGGGCTCTGAGCCAGCCCAACCTCTGGGAAAGACAGGGGGCGCTGCAAATTGAGCTCAATCACTGGAGAAATGCTTCACACCTACATAATGAAATCCCAATAAAAACTCTGGGCCCCGAAGCTCAGTTGCACTGTCTGACTAGTGACACCAATGCATGGGACGTGCGCTGATGAACCCTGACTCCACGAGGGGAGGACCAGAAGCCCGTGTCTCTCGCACCCCGCCCTTGTGTCTGTGCATTGGACTGGCCTTCATTTGTATCCTTGTACTAAAACTGTTCTAACTTCTGTAAGAATTTCCAGCAAGTATCAAACCTGACTTTGCAGTCAGTTGGTTAAAAGTGAATGTGACCTGGGGAGTCCCAAACTTGCAACTAGTATCTGAAGTTAGAGCAGTATTGTTCGGGATAGGATTTGATGACATTACAAAAGTTTTAGAACTATTATAAAGCCCTAGAAAGCACAAAAATAGTATGTAGGCATAATACAGAGATACTCCACCATTTCAGGAAACTCTCATCCTAACCTGTAATCCTTTCCTATGTCACTTGGCCAACTGCCTTTGTCTCTTCCATGGGTCTGAGCTACTTTGTGCCTGGGCTACAGGAAGAAGGAAAGAATGGGTGGGGTAGAGAAGGTGGTTACTTCTAAGAGTGTGAAGCTTATTTTTGTGCTCTCCTCCCTTCTTTTTTGCCCTTTTATTCTTCCTCCCCTCAGCACCTACCCCTCACAGTAAGCCTCTCCTTTTCTATTTCAGAATGATTTCGCCGTGTCTTTCGCTAACTAAAATAGTCATTTCCTCAGGGTGACTGATCCAGCAAGTAGACAGGTAATAAACTGAATGTACTAACCCCAATAAGATATAAATGAAGATGTCACTGGTTCTGACATTTCAAAAGAAGGCAATTTCAAATGAATTTCTAATTCGTGAAGTTCCTGAGACTGTGTAGCTTTCTACATTTCTAAACCCTCTGAAGAAGCAACACTCCTCTACTCGTAACTTCCTCCATCAGCTGCGACCGGGAAGCTGCACGGCCTCCTGGTATAATCATTTCCCTCCTTCCCACGAATCTGAGGCAAGTTTTCCCAAACCCGCTCCTCCGGCGCTGTGGCTCCCTCTCCTAGACCAGCGTCCACTTCTCCTCCCTGTGGTACTTCAGAGACTGAACTGTATGGAAGCCATCTCTGGACCCCAACCCAATTAATTACCTGGGAGTTTGCCGTTTGGAAGCTAACAGGTCCTTCCCCTCAAGTAGCTAATAATACTCTTGGGTCTTTTGTGAAAAGGCTTGGAAAATTTAAGTATAAACAGAAATATACTGCTTCCTTGTCTTTTGTCATTAGCTCCCTTGTCCCCACACGTCTTTCTACAAACACCTATTTTGTACAACACCTCAGAGTGCCCTTCCAGCTGCCAGATGGGATGCTGCCTAATCCATGGATCACCTAACAGGGCCAATTAGAGCTCCAAATTGACTGGGTTGAATCTTATTTTTTAACAGTAATCAATAGGCTTGAAAAAACTAAGCCAGCACAGCAACTCAGTCACCCCTGTTGGGGTCCACCTGGGAAGATGTTGGGGCATGGAGCCCCGTACAGGCCAGGCCAAGCCTGTAAGACCTGACTGGAAAGCTGGGAAAGGTAGGTGCATACAGGCCTTGATGCTGTAGCCATGGGCCCCAGTGGGAATCTGGCCATAAGAACATTCTTTATATAACCTTTGAAGTTTGCCCTGTCCCTTCACCCCGCTTATTTGCTCTATTATACCAATAGCAGAGGTTTTAATTTTGACTTTAAATGAACACACCCTGACCTGAGGAAGATCTCAGTGTTCCTTCAATTGTTATTCCTGAATAATACCCATTTTCTGTAACTAGAACTGTTTAACATTGATTGATGGGCTTTATATACATACTATATGCCTTAAGCTAACTGCACTTAATAAAAGATCTTAGAAGAAGGCAATCAAGGCATTTGTCTCTCAGACATTTGCCAGCCTTCTCTCCCATAGCACAAGATCCCTGGGAAGTCTTCATTTCATCCATGGCATGGAGGGATCTCTGCAGGCTGGGGGTCTCCCATAACCCTTCCTGCCTGAGCTGACTCTCTTGCTTCTACAACTTAGATAAAACATGACAGCATGGCATGCAGAAGACCTTGGCTGCATTTGGCATGGCAATTCTGACACTAGGGTAGGAGGCATTAAAAGTCTAATAAAGCTACCGTTGATTTTTTTTTTTTTTAAGTGAATCACAAGCTAAGGTACTATATTTTCCCAGGAGGATCCTTCTGTTTTTAATTTTAGAATAAAGAATGTCACTTCTTAACAGTTAAAAAGGCACAGTGGTGCGCTATCTGCAGCATACTTGAAATCCAAGGCTACACCTTTGGCCTCGGTAAATGACACCTCCTGTGATGCTTTGTGCAAAGCCCTCCAAACTAACTTGGAGCTCACTGTGGAAGAAGTCTTGAGGAATCAAGTAAGCATCATACTCGTTGCATTTTGTTAACCAATTGTTTGCCCATTTAAAGCAACAGTGATGTCATTTTGTCTAAAGAGCTGAAGGTTTTTTAAGCTTTTGCAACTCTAGGCTTCTTGGCATTTGCCTGAGAGAAGACAGCAGCTGCTTACTTATTTTACATAACAGAGTTAAGAATCCAGCTTCTCAACCTTAGGCATTTAGAGTTTTATCCAGTTGCGTGACCTTTCAATTCACACTATGCATGACTGTTTTCTTTCCACTTATCTTATTGAAAACTTAATGTTTCTCTCATGACAAAGGGCTTTAGCATTTTCCTTGGCAGTTCACAAAATATTAATTTTCTTTATTAAACGTTGACTATACTTTGGTGATTAATGCTATTCAAACAAATGGAATGCACCTTGGTGATTTATTTTTGTTTTTATCATTACTGATTTGGTTAATACTCAGTAAAAAAAATTGCCTTCCAGTGATTTAATAAGGATTGCTAGATCCTACCAAAAATCAACCCATACACTTATTAATTTAAAAACTGTGATAAGGGGGAGGCTGACATTAAGCCGAAGAGGTAGGAAAATAACATTATTTTCCCCTTTCTAGGCAGAGGTGGGGGTATGTATGATCTGGATAGGGATGAGAGAGGGAAGAAAGGACTATAGACCTAAATAATCGTAAAATAAAAAAAGCATAGACACCCCCCTCCACCCACACCAGAGAAGAAACTGTAAGTCAGAGTTGAAGTATGACCTAGCATTAAAGTAAAATTAGCTCATAAAGGTATATAATTCCCTCAAATATCTTGTCAAACTAAATTATAATGTGATGTATAAGATATCCGCTAACAATTATCAATAATAATCATGCAAAGCTTATAATTAAGGAGGCAGGTGTAGTAGAGTAGAAAGAAAACTAAATGGATAACCATCTAATAAGATAACGTATGCGCAAGTGCTGCTATAAACTTTAAAGGATTATGTAAATATTCAATTATTACCTATAATTATTTAATTAATCTGTAACCAACTAGAAATCAAAGTTGTGCATGTATATATATATATATTATTAGGTATTCAATCAGAACTGTTTAATTATAGTAAACCTTTATAATGTTATCTTTCCTGTTAGAACATTACACTATATAAAAACAGTGCCTTCTTGTTCCTTGTTGCCTCCCCAGTTCATTGATGAACTAAAAAAACGAATGAATGAATGAGTGCACGAACCTACTAATTCCCAGGGTGCAATTTACAAAGGAGCTGGACTACAAAAACAACGGTTACATTAGCATGTGTGGCCTAGGAAAATATCTATCCTTATGTCTAAATATCACTGTTTCTGTATCGTTTATGTATTGACACAAGTCTAGGATTCTAGATGTGGGGACAACACGCATGGAAACCATGTGCCTTGTGCTCTCATCCTTAACAGATCTAGCTATTGAGCCTAAACTCATACTGTAGACTTTATACTGACTCAAGAACCGATCCTGCAGTCCTATAGCAACCAGATGGCCAACATTTTCCATCTTCAATGGCACCCTCCCTAAGCATCTGCAGTTTTAAAGTTACCCAGTAAAAAGCAGCTAAAAACAATTAGGATTACCTAAACTACTCCTAAAAGTTCTTTTCCCCAAGAGCACAAGTTGAAGGCAGTCTCCCCTTACTAGGGCTCCTCAATCCTTGTCTCTGCTGAAGCCAGCCTTCATCCTCCAGGGCCTGCCTACTGTGAAAGGGGTCTGGATGGACTATGGCAGTGTCTCTCCCGGCAGTCAGCTCTAGCTGCTACTGACCTGGAGGCTTAACAGTCAAGAATTTTACAGATGTTAGCGGTGCTGCAGGTATTCCAGATCTAAGCTAAGGTCTAAGAGGAGTTGTGCAAGATTTCAGGCAATATTTTAAGTGTTCAAACAGAACGTGTAGGCACAAGACAAAAACTAGGCCTGTGTCTTCATTCACATTTTGCTCCTCGCTCTCCTATAAGCTGGGGGGTAGCAGTGTGGGTGGGTGGGGCATGGAAATGGGCGATATGGACCAGGCAGGAGCTGAAGAAGATGGCATGCTTAAACCAGGGTTAACCTCAGGTCCAAAGGTACTATGTAGAGCTACACATGTTCAACTTGTTTTTAAATTGCCTTATCAAGAAATTATATAAAAGATTATACTTTTACAGTATGAGTAAAAGAGGTTGGTCTTATATAAATGCCTTTGTTTTCCCTCCTTATGTAGCTCAATAAAGAAAACACATTTTAAGCAGTGAGATAAAGCAGTTTAGTGAAGGAAAGTTTTTCTGAACTATGTATCTATTTCTTCCAAGAGAGGGTTCAAAGAATGCTGGATAACTTTCCAAAACCCTTTTCCTTCCCTTAACATCTGGTGAATCTTTTTCATAACCAGGCACAATACTTCCATATCTAACAAAACCGTTGTTATTTTTGTTTTGTTTTGTTTTTTAAATTAAGGGCAAGGTAATGAGGTGTAACAAAAGGGAGTAGTAGACTAAGATTAAAAAGAGAAAATAAAGGGCTGAATACCAGTTGCATCATTCACTTTTTTTGTTTTGTATATTTTATTGATTATACTGTTAACAGTTTTCCCAACTTCTTTTCCCTTTGCTCCTATTCTCCCAGTTACCCCCTTTCCCTCCAGCAATCCCATCCCCCTTAGTTCATGTCCATGGATCATGCATGTAAGTTCTTTGGTTTCATCCTTTCCTGCACTGTTCTTGACATCTCCCTATTTTGAGCCTACCAGTTATGCTTCTTAATCCCTCACCATTTCCCCCTTTCTCCCCTTTTACCCTAAGCCTCCCAATAATCTCCATATTTATGATTCTGATCCTCTTCTGGTTATTTGATTAGTTTGCTTTGGTTTTTATTTTTAGATTCTGTTGTTGATAGTTGTGAGTTTGTTATTTTAATGTTCATAGTTTTGATCTTCTTTCTCTTAAATAAGTCCCCTTAACATTTCATACAATAATGGCTTAGTGATGACGAACTTGATGAACTCCTTTAGCTTTACCTTGTCTGGGAAGCACCTGATCTGCCCTTGCATTCTAAATGGTAGCTTTGCTGGATAGAATAAGCTTGGTTTTAGGTCCTCGTTTTTCATCACTTCAAATACTTCTTGCCAGTCCCTTTTTGCCTGCAAAGCTTCTCTTGAGAACCAGCTGACAGTCTTACAGAAAGCCCTTTGTAGGTAACTCTCCTCTTTTGTTGTTTTTAAGACTCTCTTTTCATCTTTAACCTTTGGCATTTTAATTATGATGTGTTTTGGTATAGTCTTCTTTGTGTCTAGCTTGTTTGGGACTCTCTGTATTTGTATGTCTATTTCCTTCACCAAATCATTGTTTCTTTCATATAAATTTTCAATTTCTTGCTCTTTCTCTTCTTCTTCTGGCAACCCCTATGATTCAGATGTCGGCATGTTTAAAGTTGTCCCACAGGTCCTTAAGCCTTTCCTCATTTTTTTCAATTCTTGTTTCTTCATTCTGTACTGGTGGACTATTTATTTCTCTTTATGTTCCAAATCATTGATTTGAACCCTGGTTTCCTTCTCTTCACCAATAGTTTCATGTGGATTTTTCTTCATAGCCTTTGCTTCTTCCCTTCTGCATTTGCCATACCAGGCATGTCTGTCAAGTCTGTCAAGTCTGTGAGCATCTTTATCACCAGCGTTTCTAACTCTGCATCTGTTGGGCTGATTATCTCCTTGAGGCTCAGTTTGCCCACTGGAACCTTGATCTGTTCCCTCTTTTGGGCCATACTTCTCTGTCTCCTCAACTTGACAGGCTCCTGTATTTGCCTCTGTGTCTTAGGTAGAGCTGCTGCACCTGTTACATTGTAAGGGATGGATCCTTAGGCATTTGCCATGGTTGGGGTGACCTGTTTCACCAAGTTGTGCGTTGTATGTGGGAAGGGGCCCAAGAGGAAACAATGCCACCTGCTCAGCACTGGCCTCTTTTCCATTAAACACTCAGCCTCTGCTGAGAGATAGGCAGCTGCTTCTGCCACCCAAACCCCCACTGGTCTCCACAGGCAGTTGCCACCGCTTCCACTGTGTGGCTGCCGCTGCTGGCGTTGCCAGTGCTACCATCAGTGCCACCAATGCTGTTGCCGCTGCTCTGCCACCCCCCACACCCATCTCCTCCTCCCGCTTCATCCGTCCACCTATCTGGATGAATATTTCTTCCTCATTTCTTTGTTGGACCGCCTTCCAGTTCTGGAATTTTAAATTTTTTTTATGGTTTTGAGTAGATGCATTCCTTCTTAGTTGTGAAGGGAGACACGGTGTGCCTACCTATGCCTCCAGCTTGGCCGGGAGTCCCCCATTCAATCTTTATGTGACCTTAGGGCAAGCCCCTAAATTCTCTGGCCCATACCTTCAACTGGGGTGGCATCTCTCCCAAGGGGACAAAGAACTGGTTGGGGGTGGGGGGCAAGGTAGGGAGTATGAGATCTTATTCTTTTAATGTACAAAGCACAGATATATATACACACATAAGTGAGAAATACAGTGTAATCTGCGGTGTTAAAATTTCATGGAATAAAATTAGGGGGAAACATGTCTTAAAAGGCTTCTGTGGAGGAAGGGATGATAAGGAACAAAAGGCTTAGGACCGCTCTTCTAAGCTTTCATTTCTTATCTGCAAATATGGGTCAGCTAGCATCCTCCACCTTAAAAGATTACTATGTGATAACTACAAATATATACAGAGAATGAGAAGACTGGAAATAAAGCAGGCAGGGAAAACAACCAAAACCAGAACAGCCATTAAAATATAACTAAACCAAAGGTCGCAGGTTCGATTCCCCAGCCAGGGCACATAACCAGGTTGCAAGCCAGGTGTCCAGTCAGATCTGTGGCTGGAGGCAGGTGAAAAGCAACCATACATTGATGTCTCTCTCCCTCTCTGCCTCTCTCCCCTCCTCTCTTTCTAAAAATAATGAAATAAAATCTTTAAAATATATATATATATAACTAAAATTCAAAGATTCACGTATATATCAATTAATATAATCTAATAGTCAATTATATTACCAAGACAATTTTCATTTCACTAGTCATTTTATCGAATGAACACCAAACCTCCAAAAAGAAAATGTATGGTCACAGTTAAAGACCAACAACAATGCAAGAGGAATTTATAAATGTGGCAAAGATACGAACCTAGAACACCAATTTTCAGACCTGCTAAGCCATTTTTAATTTTATCATAAATATCTTCTGATGTAAAGTCAACGGCAATGGTCCTGGTTTCCATTTTGTATTTTTCTCCTAGGGAAAAGAAAAACACAAGTGGAGAGAGAGAGGCAGAAAATTAGTACATGGCACTGAAGCATTTCATGATGTTACACTTTCAAGCCCCACCTCCAACTTGATATACAATTTAGACCAGGGTAATTGTAAACACTCATGAGACCATCTAAGAGGTGATACGGCATCAATACAATAACTCAGCAATAAAAATTCCAGTGTTGTCACCAAGTGGGCTGCAAGTCCCTCAATCAGGTCTCCTTCCAAAAATCAATAATGACTATCTTTTAGATCCTTAGGGACAAACGATAAAATACAATTCATAGCATAATGTTATACACTCTTTATATATCATTGTTCTGTGGTTTTAATGGCAAACTGATGCTTCATAATCTCAGGAATATATCTTTATGTTGTAAAATATTTTAAAGTGTGAACTATGAAAGCAAAAGCCCATCTTACTAAGATGAAAACAAAATCAATATGATCATATTGGAAATTAGGAGTTTAATGGTCACTACATTTTTAAAATCCCCACAAAACAGTAACAGAGCGACCAAGTGACACAAGAAAAGCTTCAGGGTTCTACTTTGCACAAGACCATTCAGCTCCCAGCAGAGCTCCTGGAAGTAACAGGCTGACGAGCAAGGCCCTGGAGAAACACAGCTCGCACCTGCGCTCGCTGGTGAGCCCCCTGGAGAAGGCGGCGTGGCCTGTGGGGTCAGCCAGACATGGATGCCCATTTCGTTTCCACACTTACTTGATAAATAGATTCAAGAGTCACATTATCCTCTTTAAGTCTGTCACGTATCCCGTCTGAGCCTGTCACATTCCTATCCCCTGTGAGGTTCAGCATCCCCTTGTGAAAAGGGAGGTGACACCACCCAACCTGGCCTGAGGCTCAAGCGTCACCTACAGCATCCAGGAGGCAACCCGTAAACGTGGCCCCTCTCCTTTCAACTGGCCCCACTCTCGCGTCACTTAGTGAAGCTCAGTGGGTTACAATGGATTTGATCTAGAACTTGATGAGAACGCAAATGAATTAACTTAAAAATCCAGCTTCCAAAAATACATTTGTCTCCGCTCACTGTCAATGCTGGCTCATCACAGCACACGCAGCATTAATCCACAAAGGAGGTTTCCACTCTTGATCCAAAGGATTTATGTTTAAAACCAAAGAGCTGGTTCACAAGAGATGTGGTGCTTAGTTAGGCTGAATGGAGAGTATTGACCCTAGATAGGAATCAACGAATAAACTAGACAGCATAATAACTGACATGGAAAATACCTTATCTGGCGTTAAGGCGTACTTACTATTCCAATGTAAGTGAATTATTGTATGTGTTCATGTAAGAGAGCGCCAGGTAGATACAGATCTGTCATTTCACAACAGCTGCTTCCACCTGTTTTACTATAAACAATCCACAGAATTCGCCACAATTAAGAACTCTGCCTTTGTTAGAGCCACAGATTTGTAAGAGGAAAAAAAAATCAAAGGCTGAGGGATACCTTTTATTAAATGTAAAATTTTATTCAAGAATAAAATCAAGCCCTGGCTGGTGGCACAATGGATAAGGTGCTGGCCTGTGGACCCAAAGGTCGCTGGTTCAGTTCCCAGCCAGGGCACATAACCAGGTTGCCAACCAGCTCTGTAGCTGGAGGCAGGTGAAAGACAACCATATGCTGATGTTTCTCTCCCTTTCTGCCTCTTCTCCTTCCCCTCTCTCTAAAAATAAAATCTTTAAAAAAAAAAAAAAAAAGAAAATCAGATAACTATATCTCTTTATTTTGAGAAAAAGCAAAGTATGTTGCCAAACTAGCACTATAAACTGATATTTAGGAAAATTTCTCTGTATTAATTAGAGCCACTTTACAACTCCTGAATCAAACGTACTCTTTTAAATCACACAGGATTTGGTGGATGTACTTAACATTGCAAAGTCTGGTATAGGTATGCTGCTAAAAATTAAAAAATTCAAGGACCCTTTTGGAAAGAATATTATTTCGCAAGAACCCTCAAGTACGTTCGTTCTTTGTGTTCACATTACAATAAGCAAAATGGCTTCTGATGCAAGTTTTTCAAGAGAAATAAAACTTTGAACTTTGCCTGAATCATGTTCCTCACTTAACACTGCCATCTTCCCCTTACCTTCACCGCCTCTGCTGTGGGCCCTCTCATTTTAACGTAACAGGTCAGATGGTGTCCCTCCTCACCTCACACACTTCCAAGAGCTCCATCTCACTTAGAGAAAGAGCTGAAGTCTTTGGCAACAGCCTAACCTTCTCTGAATGCATGTCCACCTACTTCCTCCCCCCACTGCTCCCTGCCCTGGGCACAGAGGCCCCTAGCAGTTCTTGAAACACAGGATGATCTCCAAATGCACTCAAAGCTTCTACACCTACTGTTCCCTTTGCTTGGAATCATCTTCCGCCTCCCTTGTCTCTGTTGGGTCTTTAAGCAAATGTCACCTCGTCAAAGAAGCCTTCTTTGACCATCATGTAAAAAATGCAAGCACTGCTCCCCTAGCAATCTTTGTCCCCCTTCCTTGCTTTGTTTTATCCTGTCACGCCAACTCCCCTCTGATATACTACGTAGCTTCAAAATTCATGTGCTTGTTTTCATCTGTTCCCACTAGAAATTAGCCTTGTGAAGACAAGGACTTTGGCTATTTTGTCCAGTTGTTCAACAATGTCACAGAGGACGACTCCCCACCTTCCTCTTTTATTCCCTTAGGCTGGCTCCCCTCCTGGTTTCAAGAGGTCCACTGCCGTTTCAAGTGTCCCATGCAGATGGCAATGCTCAGAGGCTGTCCCTTATATGTCCCTTTTATGGGAAGGAAACGTTCCCCAGCAGAGTCCAGCCGATTCCTTTCCCAGGATTACAGAACGCACGCTCCTGACCAGGCCCATGGACGGGCTTTGAGGATCCCACGACCTGCCCCACCGCCACTGCCAAGTTGCCTGAGCCAACAATCGTAGCCCCTACATACAACAGGAGAGGAGATGCCACTCTCCGGGTACAAGCAATCCAAAGAGGATATGACAGGTGGTCTAAAGGGCTGAGGTGGGAGGTAGCTGTCTCCCCTAGGACCTGAGAAAACAAATGCAGGCCTCTTCCCCTTCCCACAGCCTATCAGCCCTCATCGGACCCTGCCAACAGCAAACCAGATGAACAAGAATCCAATTTTAAACACCAGCACAGACACACACTAAGCACCTGGAGCAGAAGTGAGCGCCATATACGCGTAACACAGCATGGTCCCATACACACGTCACTCCCACCCCTGCACCTCCCAAAGGCTAGGCTCTTCACAGGACACCAGTGCACAGCTCAGGGACAGCTGTTGCTGGGGAAGGACTTGGCCAAAGTGCCTGGAGAGGGACTTCTGAGTGCTCTGACCTTGGCCCACCACAAAGGCCCAAGGGGTACCCTGCCAAGCCTTTCCCCCAGGGCAGGAGCTGCGATAGCTAAACGCGATATCCTGCAGCTGTGCAGGATGAAGATGCAGAAGCAGGGGAGCTGGACAGCTGCAGTGGGAAGGGATGAGCCAATCATCTGCCCCTTTAAGAAACCTCTGCCCATCCCAGGTCCTGGAGCAACCTGTCCTCAGGGTGAGCCTTGGGTTCAGAAAGTCACCTGACAAAGCCATGCCTGTACCACTGTGCCCACATCCAACAGGCTGGTCGAGGTGGGAGTAAAAAGCTATTGGCAGGCTTGTACCTACCACATTCTGATTCCAAAAATTACAGCCTGTTTATTGTACTATCTTTCCATTCTTTTGTAATGCCCTAGTTTTTTTTTCTCATGTCTAATTACTTTTAATATTGCATACATACAATTATAGCAAAAAGATGATTATAAACAGGATGTAGCCCCTCCATTTCCATGACCAACACATGCATTACAGTAAACCAAGTTTATATTCCACCATCAAGTGTGGCTCTCCCATTAGTTCACTTTGGGATGGGTCATTAAGAATATCTTCAAATCCAATAGTCTCATCATTACCCCTCAAAATATCCAGTGAAAAATTTGAACTTGGAAGAAATGGAAGATGCTGAACTTGTTGCACTGCCTTGAATTTCATTTACAATTTTAGTGGCGCAAACAGACCCTGGATATTTCTCAGTGTGGAAAAATTCATTTTATCTTGGTTGAGCTGGAAATTATTTTCTGATAATTCAAGAGGATGACTAGGCAAAAGTTCATTTTTCACAGAGGTAAAACCTTTCCCAAGAAGATCACGACTTTCAAAAGGTCCGCTTGCTGAAAGTTCAGTAACTGGAATACTGCTCTTTAGCTGAGATCCAAGTCCTCTGGTATTCATTTTCAACTTGCTCTCCGAACAGCCTCTCAGCACCGTTCTGTAATGCCCTAGTTTTAATTATTCTAGCTTTTAGAGAAGTTTTAATATTTCTGGCAATGCAAGTCTTCATTTTTCAAAAGTTTACTGGTTTTCCTTCCTTGTCTAGTCTCAATTCTTTTGGGGGCTGCATGAAACATTTCAATTAAATTTATGAAGAATGACAATGTAGCATTCCCTCCAGGTTCTCCATTTATTCAATGTCTCAGTAAAAATCTTGTGGTTATAAATTCTTCAAGAAATTAAAGAACGAAAGAATTCCTTATTAGAATACTACACACCATTTGGCAAAGACACTCGTGCTATTGACTATTCCCACTGATTTAAACCATTCAGTATTTGAAATTGGATGGGTTGCATCCTGCTACCGTTGTGGCCAAATACCACCATGCTCCCCTCCCATTTTTCAGGTTGAAAAGGTTCTGAGATGGTCTTGGCCCACTGTCTCTCAGCCTAGTAATTGAAACCAAAAACTAGGAAGCATAAAACTCTGATAATCGACATAAGCTGTTCAAGGCTGTCAACTCACTAGAAATGAAGGCAAAATGTCGACTCTGGCTCAAATAGTAGGGAATGAAGCTAAGAAATCGCTGGGATGACGATACCATTTGTTTTTCTTTTTATCTACTATTCCGCTGAAAACCACATAACCACAATTGAGGAATTATAGAAAACAAATATTATTCATGACCACAGGGCTATATAACAATGAACGCCCTCACTGTCCCCATCACCTGCAAGCAGGGGTGCCCCACTCCTACAGACACACTGCTGACTTTCTCACTGAGAACATCCTGAATTAGTTCCAGGTAAAGTCTGGAAGTGACAAAAAAGGAACTGTACCCGTAAGGAAGTCTCAAGATGCTGACAAAACACTCCTCAATATTAAAATGAAGATGTTTTTAAGGTTCAAACCTAAAAACGTCAAGTACATATTCTGAATAGCTCTATGTTTAACATACTTCTGGTCTGGCCTTCATTATTTTCATTTTGCTCAACAAACTGATATATCTTGAAATCTAACTTTTTCTGTAAGAATATACATACTTATAGGTCTTGAAAGATTTTCTTCACTCCCCTACCCTCCCCCAACCAAGGTGTCTGGGGATATTATGCCTAAGAATGCTAGAAAGGAGGTCTAATCTACATAAATAAATGAATTATTCACATTTTTCTATTAATAAAAACCAAGAATAATATACTAATTCATTTGGCCCTTCATCAGCTCCATATAAACAATCTATTTTTGTTCCCTAAATTTCAGGTACTATCCATTATGAAGGCTTGTACCCTTCCCCATCTTTTCCATATTCTAACTTCCCATCATTTAAGATTCAAACTGTGTCACCACCTGTGTGGACTGACTTTTCACAATTTCCATATTCTCCAAGGTTAAACTACTGATATTTCCTCTCTTGGCTGTGTTCTTAGAGACAAAGCTTCCATATAACCCTATTAAGTACTTACCATACTCTATTATTTAAAAAGCCTCTATTTCCTAACCAACATAGGTATTATCTCTGTATTCCCAGCACCTAGTACCATGCTCAGCATAGAGCAGAAGTCCCCCCACAAACATGTTGATTGAGTAAATACATATAGGCTGGCACAAAAGATTTATTAAAATCATCTTCTCAATACTTCTTGAGCTCTTCCCTGTAAAAATAAAACTACATGCTGGTAAGAGATGTCTAAATGAGACATAATATAGCATACGGTACTTACTATAAGCATTTTAAAGCATTAAGATAAATTGAGAAACAACTCAGTTCTTCCATCTGTCCTACATGGACACAATCAGCCTCATAAAAATAGAAACACTTAGAATTTTAAGGAACCTCAGAAACCACCCAGGAGCTTAACTCTGAAGCGCGGAGATGATGGGGAAGCTATGCCAATCTCGGGCCCCTCTCCCTTTACTCGGTCCTGAGAAAGAGAACTACAGAGAGAGGAGAGACTTGGAGGGATGATCAATGCCTACCAATTTTACCTTCTTAAACCTAAATTCATTAAACCAGTTTATCATTATAAAAATATATTGCATATTTTTTAAAACCCTGCATTTTTATGTAAAATGTTACTCATATTCAGAGATGTAAAAAGTATGAGTCCTTTTGTACCTTCTCTTATTTTAAGGAGAAAGCAAACAATAAAAAAATTCTCTCTGCTTCCCTCTTTTTCTTATTTTAATTTTTCAGCATCTCATTCCACTCCCTACCCCTTGGGGTGAGACAGCTCCCTACAGAGAAAGCACCCCTTCTGTAGCTCTGGGGAAAAAGGTGATTGTGTCCTGGATGGTAACAATTATATCTGACTCCATTTTTAAAGGCCCATTTAATTATAATTGCCAGAGATGCTAAACAAATAATTTCTTTTCCACATTGCGCTTGAAAATACATGATCATTTTAATCTTATGAAGAGACTGACTGACATCAAAAATCTCATCATAGCATCATCAGAGTCCATTCCAAACCAAGTATTTATCTTAAGCCACTGTTAACTATATTTTATTTATTAAAAGATGTTTAACTAAAATACCCATCTGGCCCTGGCTGGTGGCACGGTGGATAAGGTGCCGGCCTGCGAACCCAAGGGTCGCTGGTTTGATTCCCAGTCAGGGCACATAGCCAGGTTGTGGGCCAGGTCTCCAGCCAGGTCCATGGCTGGAGGCAGGTCAAAGGCAACCATACATTGATGTTTCTCTCCCTCTCTGCCTCTCTCCCTTCCTCTCTCTCTCTCTGGAAATAATAAATAAAATCTTTAAAAAGAAATTAAAAAATAAAAAATAAATAAAATACCCATCCGTAATAAATAAAAGCTTTATACCATGTGAATTTGTTCTATTAATAGGGTATGAATAGGACCATTTTTTGAAAGCTGAAAGTTCTACCCTTGGCTCAGATACTGTAGAGTCTTAGACATCTTTGAAGAAATTTTCTAGTAAGGGCGTAGATTTTCTACACTCGGAAGGAAAAAAGGCCTACTGACGGAAACATGTAAATTTTAGTTTTGAGATGAGAAAAATGCAAAAAAAATCCTAACATTACTGCAGTGAAGATTCCAAGATGTTTTACAAATTCGATGGAAGCAGAGTGTTATGGATGGTCTCTGTCTCCCTAAAATTTATATGTTGAAGGTCTAACCCCGTGATGGGACTAGAGGTGGAGGCTTTGGAAGGTAATTAGGTTTAGGTGAGGTCAGGAGGGTGAGGCCCTCGTGATGATGGAATTCGAGTCCTCTTAATAAGAGAAAGATTAAGACCTCTCTCCCCCAGTCCCACGCACCAAGGAAGGGCCATGTGAGCACACAGGAGAAGGCAGCCATCAACAAGCCTCTACAAAGACGAGCCCTCACCAGGAGCTAAATCTGCCAGGACACTGATCTGGGATTTTCCAGTCCCCAGGACGGGGAGCAATAAATAAATACCTGCTGTTTAAGATACCCAGACTATAATTTTGGTATCATGATTGTTTAGGCATACCTTTAGTGTCCAAGTATTTCTGTGACTCAATTTGCTTGTGATTAACTTTTTAACTGTTGTTTTATCTACTCCGAGATGCACATTTTTTATTCACTTTTTAGCTTTGAAATCAAGATGCCTTATAATCGATGGCATGCCATTTCTATAGGTGATTTTTATTAATACTTATAAGCCGCATCATCATCTCATGATCCGTGGTGTCTCATGTTTGCTAAAAGCAGCAGACACACTGCTGACACACACACACACACACCCTCCTTCTCTTTAATGGAACAAAAGGAACTGAGGACAGCTTCTAAATGCAAGATTCTCTGGTATTCCAGTGCTTAACATATTCCACCACCACCACTAGTCAGACTGTCTCCCTCCCACCCTACACTCAGACACAAAAACCTAACTCACTTAGTCAGGGGCCCAGGAGTTGGCAACCTCAGCTCTGTGAGGCAGGTCCACGTCTGTTTCTTTCTTTAGCACTGCACACTCAGAGCTCGACGCTACCTGGCACATGCCGGTGGCTCAGTAACTACGTTTCAATGGAATGAATTCAAGATGTGCACACTGAGGGGTGCCCACGTATCAGACTTGACCCTGATGATAAGAGCAGATACCCTCAACTAGGTCAGATTTTGGTAAAGGAACCAGGCATGAACCCAACTACTGCTATAATAAATACGAACAAAGTAGCAGAGAAGGCAGTTCATGCTTGCAGAACTTGGGGTTTTAAATAGGTGACATTTGTTTGCATTGAGTCCTTGAGTGGGAATCGGCCATGCAGAGAAGGGGGAGAAAGAGACAAAGGCAGAAAGTGGGGAAAGGATCAACCTGTGATAAGAAGCCACGTGGCTAGAGTATGTGGTATACGGAGAGAAATGAAAAGAAAAAATTCTGTAGAAGGAAGCTGGTGAAGGTTGCATGTGCCAAAATAACAAGCAGGGCCAGCTACACAACTGGTGCTCAGGGCGAAACAGAAAGGTGGGGTCCCTTCTTCAAAATGCATTAAGGATTTCAAGCCCTGGCTGGGTAGTTCAGTGGATCTCGGCGCTGTCAGTATGTATAATGGTTGCACCTGTGTTCGCTGGGTAGCGGGCATACAAGAAGCAACTGATAAATGCATAAATAAGTGGAACGACAAATCGATCTCCCTCTGCTCTCCCTCTATAAGATTCCTCCCGTTTTCTTTCAAAGACAAAAAGCTAAAATTAATTAGAAGTCAAATATCACACAGTACATTTTTTCCTTCTAAATATGCTGATTGAGCTTTTTTTTTTTTCCCTTTTTTCTTTTTTTTAAATGTAACCTCTTTTCATTTTAACCTGCCACTTAGTTCTTAACAAGATTCTGTTCTGGTTTTGTGAGATCCTGTCACTGGAAAAAAAGCATTGTTTTCAAGCTCTGAGTCTCTCACTTTGGCATTTAGAAAAAGGAAACAGCAGTTTAAGAGATGAAAGAAAATGAGGAACTTTTGAGAATTTTACCATAAAATATAAAACATCAGCTACTGAAATGAGCATTTACAGCAAATAACACTTTGAATATCAATATATGTAGTTCGACACCAAAGATACCTCTTTTCACTTAAATTGTTAAGAGAACATAGTTTTCACCTATTAAACCAAAGTAAAAGCAAACATGCTTGATTAAGAGTCTCCTTTTCCTGTACTCTTAGAACCAAAGATAAGAACTTGACCCAAATCATCCCAATCTAGGATGTCCTAAGAACCCAGAGGTTCCATGTGAAAGGCACAGGGATGCAGTTAACATTCCACCAACTAAAGAGGATTAAAACTATTATAGGTCTCTGTTACTGAGCATCAATGAGATGCTAAGGACGCTGCTAAAGGACATGATGTCATTTAATCTGCACAGGAGCTTCCTGACATACTGCTGAAACTAGCAAATGATTAATTTCATAAATTTGTTTTCAACATTTGAAAGGCCATCCTTTACTTGCATTTTTTAGATTTTGAAATAATCTCAAGCAACGAAAAGTTGCATATCCTGTACACGTATTTTTCCTGAACCTTTTCAGATTCAATTGCTAACAAGATGTCCACAAATATTTCAGTGCAGTGGTTCTCAAGGTGTGGTCCATGACGCTGAGGGCCCATGACAGTCAAAAAATAGTAAGACACTGCCTGCCTGCTTCAGAGCGCTGACATTTGTGCTGATGGCACGGTGCTAGAACATTAACACAATCAAGGCTGTCACGCCTAGCTACACTGGAAGTCACTGTATTCTCCACTTGGGTGCAGTAAACACAGGGAAAAAAATCAGTTTTATTTAAGAATGTCCCTTGATGAAGCAGTAAAATCAATAATTTTATTAAATCTTGACTTCGAGTACACATCTTTTTTAACGTTCCGTGTGACAAGATGGTACGCGTGCACGAAGCACTTTTTCTGTGCACCTAATACAATGGCTGTCTTGAGGAAAACATCTGCGCAGTTCAGTCATGAGCTGAATTAGCTCCCTTTTCCTGCAGCATCATTTTACTTGAAAGAACAACTGATGGAGAAACTAGGACTTTTCAGATCTGGCAGACATCTGAAAAATGAATGAAGTGGATCTGCCACTTCAAGAAAAGCGAGCAACAGTATTTGTTGCCCATTATAAAAGTTGAACTTAAGTGAAAAATCAGAATTTTGGAAAACTTTTATCTACCATCACGAGCTTGAGAAGAAAAGACCTTTCTGATGAGATTGGGGGTGATTGTTAATAATTGTGTCAGCATTTGTTAAGATCTGCAAAAGTCAGGAACCAATATTTCCCAATGCATGAAGTTACAAAATCATGATGGATAAAAGACCTATTCAAAGTATGAGGTAGGCAAATGGATTTTAATGGAACAGAGCATGAAAAATTTATTGATATGTTTTCAGATTCCATATTGCAACTAATCTTAAGAAACATGCAGCTAAAGAGTTTTGGTGTAGTATCAAAAAATATCTACAATTACTTGAGATTATTGAAATCATTTTCTCTTTTCCAAATACCTACCTGTGTAAAAACAGATTTTGTTCTTATACTTTAACCAAATAACATATCACAGTAGAATTAATGCAAATGTCTTCCACTATGCCAGATATTAAAGAGATTTACAAAAATGTAAAACAATGTACTCTTCTCAATGAATTTTGTTTTGTTTCAGAATATATAGTTATATTTCCTACTGAAAAAATGTTCACATGTAATGGGTTTACTGTTATTATTTTTACAAGAATGAAATAATTATTTTTAATTACTCGGTTTGAGTTTCCAATAAAATAAACATTGCTAGCTGTATCCCACATAAACAAAAGCACTCTGGGACCCTTAATAATTTTGGAAAGTATAAAAGGGCCCGAAGACTAAGTTTAAGAACATTGCTTTAGTATGTATTTGCTACAAAGTCTCCTTAGCAATATAACCATCAAAACCAAGAAATTAACAGGGACACATTCCTTCATTCTAATCCTCAGAGCCTGTTGGAATTTGGCCAACTGTCCCACCAACATCCTTCATAAGCGAAAGGAACCAAATCAGAATCACCAGTTGTATTTAGCCACCACGTCTGTTTGTCCTTTCAATCTGGAACAGTTCTTCAGACTTTTCTTCACCTTTATGGCTTTGACACCTCAAAGGCTACAAGCCAATTAATTACTTTGTAGGAAGTCCTTCTGATCAGATTCAGGCTTCGCCTTCTTGCAGGGAGCCACACAGAAGGGAAATGGTGTTTTTCATTGCATCCTTTCAAACGTCCCGATACCAATGAAGATAAACTTTGATCTCTCATTAAGGGGGTGTCTTTCAGGCTCCTCTGCTGTGAAGTTACTATTTTTGCCTTTGTAATTAACAAGTATTTGTGGAAGACACCTATGTTCACCAATATACCAACCCTGGACATTTAACAAATATTTTAGTGTTTTGTGGGAAGATCTTTTGAGACTACGTAAAATCCCATTCCTCATCAAAATTCTAGTTATTATGCATTTACTTATTTTATTAATATGAGCTCACAATTTTCTATTTTATTCAACAGATTATAATTTATTTCTATCCCTTTCATTTTAATGCTAATTTCTCCATATTGGGTACATGGGACAGAGTCCCTTCAAGCTGACTTGTGTCTTTTGACATGTCCCTATTTTTCTTTGACTACTTTCTTACATTCTGGCATGAGATATTTCAGGTTCATCTTCTATATGCCCTGTCCCAACCCTGAAACTAGGCACTTCTCCAAGGAGCCCTGGATCCTTTAATAGAAAACAGAATCTAGAAACCAAGACCTGGGTGTATCCCATGTGCCCACAAAAACAATTTTATAATTGGAGCTTCTGTCACTGATACCAATCATGGTTGCGCCCAACAACATTAAATACACAAGCATATAATACCATTAGCCTCTATAATAATTTAAAATGGTAAAAGTATTTTCGCAATACTGATTGTCTTGAGGGCCCAGTTTACTATCAAATATTAAAAATGTAGCTATCATATCATAAATTTGGCCTTAGAATATGTTTGTTATTCCAAATTAATAAACAATAAAGCTGCCTTCTTAGAATTTAGAATGATTTGGATAGTATTGGCCTTAAAAAAGAAGTTCCAATTTCTCTGTAGCACACAGAGGCAGTGTCATTTTATTGTCTTTACACTTGCCTCAAAGCAGTGTCCTAGAATCTCCATAAATATTAGTAGAATTTAGGTATCATAAAGGCAAAATTTAGGGTTTTCCTCAATATGTAAAAATAGCTTAAGTAAGATTGATATTAGGCCATCATATCAATACACACTGGCTGGGTCAAAACAGTTATTATAGTAGTCTCTGAAATCCCTAAAATTATAGGCAAAATAGTCTGTATACATAAATCCTCATGTCATGTCATCACCAGGTTCTGAGACTTTATGTGAAACAATATATAATGAAACCAATTTTTTTAAAAAAATTATTTATTACTTTCAAAGAGAAGGGAAGGAAGTGAGGCAGAAAGGGAGTGAGAGATACCAGTGTATGGTTGTCTCTCATCTGCCTCCAGCTAAGAACCTGGCTGGAGACCTGTCTTGCAACCTGGTTATGTGCCCTGGCTGGGTAATCGAACCAACAACCTTTGGGTTTGCAGGCTGGCGCCTTATCCACTGAGCCACCAGCCAGGGTGAAACCAATTTTACCATAGCCTAAACAAGAGTTTAAGCTTCAGCCTTTGCCAGGTAGCTCAGTTGGTTAGAGCTTCATTCCAAAACACCAAGGTTGCGAGTTCAATCCTCAATCAGGGCACAAACAAGAAATAACCAATGAATGCATAAATAAGTGGAATAACAAACTGATGTTCCTCTTTCTCTCTCTTTCCATTCCTCCTACTCTCTAAAATCAATTTTAAAAAATTAAAAAATTAAAAAAAAAAAAAGAGTTCAGTTCCTATTGGGGTCTCATCAACATTGTAATAAAATGATGAAACAATGTTACCTAAGGTTCTGTTGTATTGGCACATTTTTATTAGGGTTAAGATTTTTTTTTTATCATTTAGAATCAGAAAAAGATCCATGACCCTCAAAAGAGCAACTATTTTTTAACTGATCCCCAGAAATAACCACTGAGAATGGTCTAGGCTATAACCTTACAGGCCCTTTTTTGACACACATCTACATGTTATATACACACACGGTTGGTTCACAAGTTTACTATTTGTGGTATGTGGGATGTTCTTAAAAAAAAAAAAAAGAAGAAGAAGAGACTTTTTCTAAACATACTATGCTGTAGCTTGCTTTTCTTCACTAAAGATGGCCTTCTATGTCAGTACATACTGATAGACATTTTAAATTGCATAATGTAGCTGGGCCACAATATTTTTTATTTTTAAGATTTCATTTCTTATTTGTAGAGAGAGGGGAAGGGAGGAAGGCAGAGAGGGAGAGAAATATCAATGTATAGTTGCCTTTTACCTGCCTCCAGCTGGGGACCTGGCTTGCAACCTGGCTCGCAACCTGGTTATGTGCCCTGGCTGGGAATTAAACCAGTGACCTTTGGGTTCCCAGGCTGGCACCTAATCTACTGAGCTACCAGCCAGGGTTTGGGCCATAATTTATTTAATCATTCATTCAAGACATAGAATAAGTAGGCACAGATCAAAGGAAGAATTCATTGTATTGGAGAAGGGGAGTGTATCATAGCAAGCTAGAAAGAAAGAGAATGTTAATAAATTCAGAGGAACTTTTATAGGTCACCAAACATTTAAAAAAAAACAAAAAAACAAAAAAAACAAAGTAAGGCTGGGGAAACCACAGCATGTTTATATTTGTTACCACCAAAGCAAAATCTGTCCAGAAGAAGTTATGAACACAACAAAGGTCCTCCTCCTGCTTCCAGAATCCCTCCGTATGACAATAAAAGAGAAAAAAGCACATACAAATAAAGTATATAAAATAAATCATAACCCACATGTCGTCTAGTGAAGCCCATCTTGGGGAAAGGTGGGTGTGGGGAGGAATCAGGGAAAGGCTACCACAAGCAACAGAGACATGAACTCAAAAGACGAGAATCTGAGTAACACACTAAACAGCCAAAGCACTCAAGAGCATTTGTGGACCCAGGTCGCCTCTTATACCCCCATAATTCCGGTCCAGAGAGAAGCTAAATCACGTGACCACAATCTTACTCATTCCCTTCAAGGTCTGGAAGGAAGCACCAATCAAGAGGTGGCGGGAGCTAACATTCCCCCCGCCCTGTGCAGAAGCCGGCCCCACAGCTCAGAGCAACATAGCTCTTACTACCTGCAGTGGGAGCTGGGCCCTGCCGCGAAGCAAACAGCAGAATGGAGTAGGGAGCCACTGACACACAAATTGTAGTTCCTCATTTTTCACAAGATAAACATGCTGTTCTGGGATTCTTCCTGTAGGATAAAATTCTAGTAGAATGGTCAGATCAAAGGGCGTAAGTGTTTATGGACTGTGTAGAGAAGAAAAGGGAATCATTTTAGAGTTCTGTAGAACCGAATTAATTACTTGGCTCATTTCAGAAAACAAGCTACACTTTTGTCATTTTAAAAAAAAACATACTCCCTTTGGTCAAGACTGGCTCCCAGACCTACCAGAACTCTAAAGAGAGCCAGGCTGCAGGTTGTGAATGTACAAAGAAACAGTGTTGATCAGAGGAGAGCGGGGCTGGAGAGACCTGGCCTAGGACGAAACGGGAGACACTGGGGCAGGAGGTGGACAAGCACAGGCTGAGGGAAGCTGCCCGGAGGCATCACACACTTGCTTTCCTGCAAGGCTGCTCCAACGTCGTGATGTCCTTAAACGTACAAACTCTCTGGGCCAGAGAGGGCATGCCCGTGAAGGGAGCCTCTGGTTCTATTCTGATTTCCTCTGTCTATCTGCCTTCAGGGAGAAGTTGTATCGTACAGATACTGATAAGTTATACCATAAGTATACCGATAATCTAGCACCCCAGTTATACTTCCTCAAACACACACACACAAATTGGGCATTCGATTTTGTTCACCAGCTTATTATTAAAGGTAGTTTCATGTAGGTTTCCCCTTGAAAGGCATATTCATTGAGTATCCTGACAAAAGTAGTTTCGGGACTTACAAATTTATATGTCGGTTCTTAAATCTTGGTCATTTCTCCAGGAGTCCGTTTCTGAACCAACAGTGTGGAACTGAAGCTCTTCTGTCTTAGCCCCAGCACAGGTCAGGGGTCCCTGGCAGCCATCATCAGTGCACCCCAGGGACACAGCCCTCGCCTGTGACAGCTCACCTACAGGCCAGACTCCGCACCGGGTGCTGCGGTTGAGTATGTTCCCTTACAACGTAGAACATCATTGTTCCATTTCTGACTTAAGTATCTCCCTCATCTCACAGAGGCACTAATCACAATGGCAACTTTTGAGTGCCAGCCACTATGCTAAGTATTATACATGAATCACTGAACTCTCTCACAACAATCCCAGAATGCAGCACGAGAACTGTCTCCATTTTCAGATGAGGAATTTGGAGTGAAATCGCTTGCCCAATGCCGGAAAGCTCTGTGAGAGGCAAGGGAACCCAGGTACCCAGTGCTTGCAAAGGCATCTTTACTGCCAGCTACACCAATCTCTTCATGATGCCAAGTGCTGCTTCCTTAGCAACTGAGGCTGGTGGCCTTGGGTTCAGATTCGAATTCTTGTGAGAATCAAACTAAGAAAATTTTTGGTAATTGTAATTACCCCTGCTTTGCTGAATATTGTCACTACAGTTAATGTATAAATTTACTTTTGAAACTCAGTGCATGAAGACCTGGAAGCATGGCCCTGAACAGTCCAAGTTTCACTAACCTTCTGTTAAGAAAATTAATGCAAGTCTGGATAGTCCCATGATTGGGAAAAGCTTATCCTTCCAAGTCTTTATGAAGCAGATGATACGAATAAATTCATTCATTCGCTCATTCAATAAATACTGAGTGCCGACTGTGGGTTAGGCACTCTTATGTGCACTGAAATATGAGCTGTGACCAGAACAAAGATGCAACTTACACTTTAGACCACATTGGGAGGAAATAGGAAAGATAGAAACAGTTGAAAATATAATGTATCGGATTTGGTAAGAAATTCCATCAAGAAAAAAATAACACAAGGAGAGAGGAATTCAGAGTGAGAGAACAATTCCTTAAAAATGAAAATACTTTCTGAAGCTACGAAACAACCTATTTCAGATTTGTTAAATTGGTACAATATTCTGTTTAAATTCCTATGTCAAATTCTAGTGTGCAATAAATTTGTAATGTCACAGGTAATGAATGGATCCAATTATACAACTGATTGAATGTTGAATCCTTAAAAAAAAGTGAATCCTTATTTTTTCTATACCTTCTAATTATTTCTAAACAAAAAAAAAAAAAGTTGCTTGAAGATTTTTTATTGATGTCACACAATATAAAATATAATACACAATGTGTCTATCATTAATAAATTCCCTATCTCTACATATGTACTTTTGGTCAGAATTTTAATAAGTCTTAACGGTAGTTTTGAGAAAACCAATTCACAGGTCCTACAGGTAACAAACCCATCCAACATCTTGGTAGTCACCTAATTGGCCTGCATCTTGCTTTTATCATCCTTTAAATAGGGGTAATAAAAGTCCCAATCTCAGAGGGTTGTTCAATGACTCAATGAGCTGATTTCTATAAAGCTCTTAAAATAGTCCCCAAAGCACATAATCACGCAGAAATAACGGCTTAATAAAAATAAATAAATGAAAATAATGGCTCATAGACTGTTGGGCCCTCAATGTTGTTTAACCCCAATCAGGGCTAAATTGGGGTAAAATCGTAAAGCTTTACATCAGATGTCTTGATTTCCTTTTTAAATTCTTTTAAAATAACCAGAGAAGGGAGCGCCTCAGGCTTGCAGGGTGACATAGTTAACAACTAGTTGGAGCTGACGTCTCCGTGGGGGGCAGGAGGCCCCTGGCTCTCCAGGGCTCCCCTCCCCCCTTGCACCCTCACTGATCCATTTCCACCGAAGGAACGGTCTCCATGAACATAAGCATTTCTGATCTGGGATCTCAACTGCTCTCTCTCAGCCTGTGCCCAGCGTATGATATAAAAAAAGAAAAGACAGGGACATAGATATAGTAAAATATATTTTTGAAAACATTTAAGATTAAACTTTGAAAAAATAAAAGGATGAGAAGCAAAATGCATAGTATTTTCCATGCCATTTTTTTTAAAGTCTAAGGAGGCTTTAAACTAAGGAGAAGTCAAACATAGGCATTGAAGAAAAAACATTTTCTAAGCAGACAACAAAACTTGAGATTTAAATTTATTCCTCCCAAGAACATGAAAAACTTGCACTGACTGCAATATGTATTTGGGGTGATAATGACCTATCGACATACGTTCACAGCTTAGGAACACATACCACCATGACACGGAATTCTGGTAACAGGAGAGGATGAGTGTGTATGGGACATCTCTGTACCTTCCACTCGATTTTGCTATGAATCTAACACTGCTTTAAAAAAATAAAATCTAAGCCCTGGCTGGTAGCACAGTGGATAAGGCGCCAGCCTGCGAACCCAAAGGTCACAGGTTCGATTCCCCAGCCAGGGCACATAACAAGGTTGCAAGCCAAGTCTCCAGTCAGGTCTGTGGCTGGAGGCAGGTGAAAAGCAAGCATACATTGAAAAAAAAAAACAAAAAAACCTATTTTAAAAAGATAACACCTTCTCCATAAAATATTAATTTTTAAAAAATCATCTTCAAATGGCCTTGAAGTATTTTCTTTCCCATAAAACCATTCCTAAGAACCTGACAGCTTAAAACACATTAAAAAACCAACAACAACAACAAAAAAAACCTATCACAAAAACAGAGAGAAACAGCCTACATTCCCATGATGCTCCATTCTACTCAGGAAAAAGTAACCATTCCTATGGACTTATTCACTATTCATACAGGATTACAAGCTTGTACATAGGATATTTTTCTTCCTTCTAAAAATACATTAATATTCCTAAAAGTCTGCACAGTACTACTCAATTCTCTTCATCTACCATAAGTAGCTGCATTGTATAAAACTCCCAGAGGTAATTTGCTATGTAAAATGATGATTTAAGTAACATTAAGCCCTTCTTGTGGAAATCATCTTGTAGTTGTGCCAGGAGAAAACTCAATTAATAATGTCTTAGCCTTGTGTGTGAAAGAGTTATGGAAAGAAGGCAAAGCCAAAAAAGTAACAAAAATATTTTAATTCATGATTTGATTTTGATGGTAAATGTTAACATATGAACACACATACCTGTCCTATAACATTTTCAAGAATAAACTTTTAAGGTAGAAAACAAGAGTAGGGGCTTATTTTCCATTTAATCTAGTAATTTACAGCATATTTAGTCTCCATCATACTAACATGATTATTAAGATACCCAATGAATACCCTTACCACTTGGAACCATGTTAAATGAAGGCAAACTCCCAAGTGAACCAACTTATAAAACCTTTGCAGGTTAAAAATTTTAATGCTGTTAAGTGAAAAAAGGTTAGGTGTTCAGCTTTCAATATACATTCAGTTTTTTTGTTTGTTTAGGTTTTTAAAACTCATAAAGAGTACCAAGAGTTAAGGCATAAAAGTAGTTACTCTGCGCTCATTAAATAATTTTTGTTTTGTTGCATTTTTGTTTCCTGGGCAGTTTACAGAAGGAATCAGATGTAGGTGCTGATTCTGAGTCTGCTACCACATTTGCAACATGACCTTAAGACATGTTTTTGATATCCCTTTACCAAAGGCCCTGAAAGAAACAGCAATGCCTTATACAAGACAAAAAGCCTATCAGTATATATGTCTCAAGAATTAGTTCACTGTAGATATAGATCCAATGGAAATGCTTGCACATGTCCTCCCAAAGACATGCACAGGACTGTTCATAGTAACATTACTGGTAATAACCCAAACTGCAATCAAACAAATAGGCTATAAAGGTATTAAAAAGATGAAAATAAAGGTATTAAAGCTACATGTAAAAATATAGTCTAAGCTTCCAAACAAAGTTAAAATTCAAAGGAATACATACTATGTTACGCAACGTACATAAAGTCCAAAGAAGTCTCAATCAAGTGATAATATTGGAAATTAAGACAACAGTTACTTCTAGGGTTGAAAGAGTAGTAACTGGGAGGAAGCATTGGGTTCCCTCAACTTTGTGAATATTCTACAGTTTGCCTACATTTATATTGTTTAATATCAGCAGTCACAGGTGGGTTTAAGACAAAAGCAAAATTAATAAAGAATATGTTACAAAGTGCAAACATACCACACTAGGGGAAATTTATTTTACTGACGATAAGACATATCCAAGCAATAACATGTTCTACACTACTTGCAAATGATGGAGAATTTCTCGCTACATGTGCTGCTTAGAAAGACTGTAAAGGGTAATAGTGGATGCAAACTCAACTGTCCTCAGGGACCAGGTTCATTTTACTTGGTGAGAAGAGGGAAGGGAGCCTCACAACACTGCATACATACACACCATGTAAGGAGAGGCTGTCACCCTGGACATGGCAGGCCCATCTGAAGGGCATCTGGTTCACAACTCCAGCCCAGTGCTGCCCTACAGGAAGGCTGGACCCAGAGTTAACAGGTCGTTTGGATTTTCAAAAGAAGACTAATGAAGATTTATGCAATTAAGTGACATGGGCTTGTTTTTAAAACAAAAAGCGGGGTAAACAAACCTTTGCCAACGATACTTGTTTGAGACATCGGAAGAGAAGACGGCTACGGCAGGAACAGATTTCGGACCAAGACACCAGCAAAAGGTTGGCTTTAGAGAAGATGACATTTCTTCCTTAAGGAGGACAGAAGAATAGGAATGTAGACACAGGAGGAGTAAAACAGTCCTTTGTTAGAAGGAAAACAGCAAGAGATGGCAGAGCGGGGTGGGGAGATGGCCACAGCAGTGGTTTTCAAACTTCATTGCAGCAGGTCCTCCGAGCCAGAGGAGGCAAAGCTCAATGCGCAAAACTGTTCAAAGCAGCGACTGACAGCAGCGCTGGGGCAGCGGGAAGCCCACCTGTGCAGATGCCCCTTCCCTGGCTGCTGCTCTGACACTCAGCCACACAAACCACTGCAAAATAACACAGACGGTGAACAAAGGCTTTCTAGAATCGGGAAGTGACAGCACCCTCCTCCACGCAGTTCAGATCTGGGAGTACAAAACATGGATGCTAAGCAAGTCAAGATTTGAAAACAAGGCACACACATCCAAGGCACTTTGGGATTCTGGATTAATACCATAAATTGAAGGAGGTGGATAATTAGAAATATCACCTAGGAGTGAAAGGAAAACTAGACATGCAGTTAGCTGGCCTGCAATTAAGTTCAGCTTTGCTGTGTGACCTTGCCATGCTGGCTTCCTAATAGTTCAAAGGGTCAACTCTGGATGTTTATTTCATTACTTATTCAGAAGACGTCACAGGCAAATATGACTGTAAAACTATTTGTTTTTAATCAAAGCTTATCTTATTATCAATACACAGTTTTCTCAGTACTGTTAGGGTTTTCCTAATTCAAAGTCATCCTCAAATACCATTAACATGGCTGCGTCTTAAAAAAAATGAAAAGAAACACATCTATTTTTTTATAGGTTTTATTTACTTATTTCTAGAGAGAGACAGGTAGGGATGGAGAAAAAGAGAAACTTCTATGTGTGAGGGATCCATTGATTGGTTGCCTCTTGCACACCTCCAGCAGGGGACCTGGTCTGTAGACCAGGCATGTGCCCTGACTAGGAATTGAAACAGTGACCTTTCGTTTGCAGGCTGGCACTTAATCCACTGAGCCACACCAGCCAGGGTGTAAATACATCTATTTTAATGAAAGTGCTCGCGTGTCCTTTAAATGATCCCATGATAATAATTGTTATAGGCAATCACATTCAAACACTGTCATGATGCAAATTTAGTCGTTTATTTTCTTATTTACTTGATGTTGTATTATTCCAACATTATGCTTTTGAGATGTACCTCCAAAGTTAGCATTCAGGTACTTAGCTATAATGTTTAAGGTAAGAGTATGGGGGTAATGGAGTACATTACATTATGGAGAAGCTGAATGTCTGAACTCCGTAGAATTCTGTCATTAATTAGGTACGATTTGGTTTCTCAGACTTCTTTTCCATAGTTACAAAGTGAGGGTTTTAGTCCATCAGTAGTTTCTAAATACTGATGCCCTTTAAAATCATGCGGGGTATGTTTTCCCAATCAGATAAGCCTACACATGATTCTATGTATTTCACAAAAGTGAATATATTTACATTTGGAGCTTAATATTTGCGTTAGTTATTGAAGAAGGGTTACCTTTTAGATATTATACATCTCTATAGCATTAAACAGAATAGAAGCACAATAAAAGCTGACTCTATATCAACATATTTCCTACTACTGGTATAATCTACTGTCATTAAATGAATCCTATTTGTTTTTTAACAGCAAAGGAATAAAATAATTCAAAATTCATGAAATTTACTGCCTGTTCTAATCTAATCTTTTGATTCTAGTATTAAATACAATACTGTCATTTAAATTAGTCAATTTGTAGTGACTTTAAAATTAGCATAAAACAAATTACGCACTTAATAAGTAATAGTACGACACTACCAAAACAATGAATAATGGACCAAAAATATATATAACTTCACTTGATGGGAAAGTCAAATTAAAGAGAACATTTTCCCAAAAACTTTCAGAGTACTTTTTCTCTAAAATAAGGAAGAAATCCTTCTATACAACTACTAAGCTTTAGAAATGTCTCAAAGAATATGCCTTTCTACAGATTCTTTTATAACCAAAGGCTGTACTCCAAATTACAATTACCCACTTAGAACAACACCTAACAATTTAGTAGTGGGAGGAGAAACACTAATCATCTACTTAAATGGGACTCATTTCAGAACACCTTGGTCCAAGATTTTCCCAACCAAAAAAAACAAACAAACCAGTTTTAACACAAAGTCACTGAATCATCAATAATCCAATTGGAAAAAGCCACCTGCTGTTTTAAAGAAACCATACAAACACAAGGAAATGTTTTAATTAAGAGGTATAGCTAGCGCTGGGCCATGGTGCAGCGCCCCCCCCTCCCCCCACGCCAGCTGTACAGGGAGCAGCTGCCGCAATTGGAAGTGCGGACCAACACATGCTAATTTGGCTGGGCCAGCTAATCAGTAGGTATGCTACTTCCAACTAAATACCCACCCATATTACAGATGTTGTTCTCTATTACAGTAAACGATTGGTAACAATCGCTAATGAAGTTGAAATCAGCTACCCTCTGTGAAATTTAGTGGAACAGCTTTACAACAGGATCCCACATTTGCTTAGAAAACCCACTTGTGACAAAATAAGAACATAAACTACATTTCAAATGTATCTTTCTGTGCAAGATTAGGAATAATGAGGTTTCAAAACGGCTCTTCAATCACCAAAAGAATGCTTGGTAAGTACAGCACACTCCCTGAAACCACGCCAGGCCTCAGGCAAACACTGCAAAAGGCCTGAGTCCTTTTCTCTTTAAAGTCTAATGCAGGACGTCAATAATAGTAAAAACAAAAAATGCTGGCGGGGGGGGTGGGGTGGGGTCCTTCTGCTTCCAGTCATGATGGTGTAACAAGAGATCAGAATTACTCTATCATCTTCAACTAGAAAAACTGGACAAAATATATGAAAGATGATGGTTCAAAGACCTTGGACAATAGATAATTCCAGACAGCAATACTAAGAGAAGGTAATCAAATGAGGTGAGCCCTACGCTTGTCCTACCTTATTGCCCTGAGTTATTTCCCAGGCCAGGATGGAGAGCAACTTAAGTAGAGACCAGCATTCAGCCCTGAGGTGAAGAAACAGACTTGAGCATTTAAGGAAGAAAAAGCCCCTATAATTAACAGGCAGAGCACATAAGGTCTGTCAGGGAAAGTCCAGCTACTGTTAATATGAGAACGATTTGCTGAACATCTATGTAACCTGGCAGCCAAGAAGAGTAGAATGGAATGTGCATGTGTGAACAATGACGACTTCACTGTACTAGTCAGTTGGGGCAGTAGATGCCATTGAGTGGCATGTGTACTGTGTGGCCTTAACATTCAAAATGACTGAGTGAGAAAAGCAACGGATCTGCATCAAATTTTGCATTCAACTTGAATATCCTGCCACAAAAACTATCTGGATGATTTGCAGCTATGGGCAAGTGATTGGCAGCTTCATCATGACGAGATGCCCATTCATGCATCACATCTCACGCAGAGAAAGTTTTCTGGCAATGCATCAAATCACCCAGGTGACTTAGCCCCCTACAGCCAAGATCCGGTGCCCTGGGACATCTGGCTGTTCCCGAAACTACCATCACCTTTGAAAGGGAAGATTTTAGACCTTTGATCAAGTTCAAGAAAATACAACAGGGCTGCTGATGATGATTGGGAGGAATGGTATGAGGTCCCAAGGTGCCTATTTTGAAGGCGACTGAGGTGTCACTGTCCTATGTACAGTGTTTTTTTTTTTTCAATCTTTTGTCTTCTTTAATAAATATCTCTATTTTTCATATTACATGGCTGGAGACCTTTTGGAAAGACCTCATATAAAGAGAGAGTGAGGGAGAGAACAAGAGAGGAAAAAGCAGGCGAAGAGATAGAGGTGGAGAAAAACAGCATGCTATATTCTTTATGTTCAAGAAGGGACAGGGTGAATATATTAAAGAGAAATAGCCCTGGCTGGTGGCACAGTGGATAAGGTGCCGGCCTGCGAACCCAAAGGTCGCAGGTTCGATTCCCCAGCCAGGGCACATAACCAGGTTGCAAACCAGGTCTCCAGTCAGGTCTGTGGCTGGAGGCAGGTGAAATGCAACCGTACATTGATGTCTCTCTCCCTCTCTGCCTCCTCCTTCCCCTCTTTCTAAAATAATGAAATAAAATCTTAAAAATAAATAAAGAGAAATAAAGAAGATATAAAAATGGCCTAAATATTTGGTATGAAAATATATGGTAAGGAAAAAAATACAATTTAAAAGTTTTTTAAAATGCATCAACCGAATTAACAGCAAATTAGACACTACAGGAAAAATGTTCATGAATGTGAAGGCACAGCCATGGACACAGACAGGGAAAAAAAAACAACACAACATCGGTTGAGTTGAGAGACTACTTCATTCAGTTTAATATACATATAAATGGAGTTAAAAAAAAAAAAAGGCTGGGTCATAAAAACATATTTAATAAATAGCCAAAGGTTTTCAAATACAATGAAAACTTGCAATACATAAATTTAAGTTCAACACACTCCAAGTAGGAGAAACATGAAGAAAACTACACAAAGGGAGAAAATATTCAAATTACTTAAAACCAGTGATAAACAGTAACCAGGAGAAAAAAGAAATATTATGTATGGTGGTAGAAAAGAAAATGACAGCAGACTTCTTGTCCAAAATGCTGCAACCTAAAAGTCAATATAGTTAAAAGTGCTGAAAGAAAAAAAAGTGCCAACATAAAATTTTACACCCAGAGAAAATACATTTGAAAACCAAAAGGTGGAAGGGTTTTTTATCTGGTTGCTTTATTTTTCAGACCCTGGCTGGGGAGCTCAGTTGGCTAGTGTCCTGATACACCAAGGTTGCAGATTTGATCCAATGTTGTTTTTTAGATTGAATGGTTAATTGTTGTGAATTTACTGCCATGTTCGTAGTTCTTATCTCATTTTTCTTAAATACGGTTCTTTAACATTTCTTGTAATAATGGCCTGGTGATGATGAGCTCCTTCAGCTTTACCTTGCCTGGGAAGCACTTTATCTGCCCTTTCATTCTAAATAATAGCTTTGCTGGATAGATAATCTTGGTTGTATAGGTCCTTGTTTTTCATCACTTTGAATAATTCTTACAAACTCCTTCTAGCCTTCAAAGTTTCTTTTGAGAAACCAGCTGATAAGTCTTATGAGAACTTCTTTGTAGGTAACTCTCTGTTTTTCTCTTATTGCTTTTAAGATATCCTCTTTATCTTTAACCTCTGACATTTTAATTCTGATGTGTCTCAGTGTGGTCCTCTTTGTGTCCAACTTGTTTGGCACTCTCTGTGCTTCCTTTACCAAATTAGGGAGGTTTTCTTTCATTATTTTTTCAATTAAGTTCTCAATTTCTTGCTCTTCATCTTCTCCTTCTGGCAACCCTATGATTCAAATGTTGGTACATTTGGAGATGTCCCAGAGGCTCCTTAGTCTATCTATATTTTTTTAATTATTTTTTTTCTTCTTGTTACTCTGATTGAATGCTTTTTTCTTCCTTATGTTCCAAATTATTTATTTCATTCTCAGCTTTATCCTCTCCACTGCTGGTCCCCTGTGTATTTTTCTTTATTTCACATAATGTAACCTTCATTTCTTCCTGGGTCTTTTCTATGCTGTTGCAGTACCCAATGATTTATTTGAACAGCCTGATAACAAGTGTTTTGAACTCTGCATCTGATAGGTTGCTTATCTCCATTTAATTTAGTTCCTTTTCTGGAGCTTTGCTCTGTTCGTTCTTTTGGGCCACATTTGTCTCCTTAATTTGGCAGTCTCCCTGTGTTTATTTCTGTGTATTAGGTGGAGTTTCTTTGCTTCCTGTCTTAGTAGCATGGCCCATTGTAGAAAAGTGCACCCGTAACTGATATGATAATCACCAGTGTGCTGGGCTGGGGGTGGGGGGCACTCGGAGAGGAGTCAATGCTGCTACCTGTAGATTTGCCTGGGGGCAAGCTGTCTCCAGGCATTTACCCTGTTGCCAGTCACTTTTCTTTCTCCCCATAAGCCATTGGTGTTCTTTTAGTTGTTGCCCTGGTGCTGAGTCCCAGGTTGGGGTGGGGGGTGTTGCATAAGTCCTAAGAGCATTGCAGGCCCTTTAAGAGGAGTCTCCTGAGAATCCGGCAGCTTCTTCCCCTGCCCCAACCCCACTGGTTTTTACAGGCAGACTTACAGAGATTTTCCTTCCTGGTAGTGGAACCCTGGGCTGGCTAGTATGTTCTGGCGCTGGGATCCCTTACTCCTTAAGGTGCCCCTCCCCATTTTTATCTACCACATGTAAATGTGGGACTGCCTGTTCCGTATCTCTGTACCTCTCCGTGCCTCTCCGACTTTTCGCATCTCTGTCTCTCTTACCCATCTGGATGAATGTGGCTTCTTTAAACCCTTGGTTGTTGGACTTCCATACAGCTCAATTTTCTGATGATTCCAGGCTATATTTATTTCGTAGTCCAGCTGTACCTTTTGCTGTAGTTGTGCAAGGAGGCGAAGCGTGCTTACCTATGCCTCCATCTTAACCGAAAGTCCTGTTTTTAAATTTTTAAAACCCCCTGTTCCAATTGGCTTATAGAGACCAGTAAGTGCTCACTTAAATCTGAAAAGTGTCTATTCAGGTCCTTTGCCCATTTTTAAATTAGATTAATTGATTTCTTTTGGTACTGAGTTTTATAAGTTCTTTATAAATTTTGGATATCAACTCTATCAGATGGATCATTGGTGAATATGTTCTATTTAGTGGGTTGCTTTTAATTTTGTTGATGGTTTCCTTTGCTGCGCAAAAATTTCTTAGTTTGAGGTAGTCCAGTTTGTTTACTTTTTCTTCTGTTTTCCTAGCTCAGGGAGATATGTCAGAAAAAAATGTCTGAAATGTCTGAGATTTTACTGTCTATATTTTCTTACAGGATTTTAATGGTTTCAAGTATATTTGTATTGAATTCATTTTGAGGTCATTCTTGTACATAGTATAAAAAGGTAGTCTAGTTTCATTTTTTTACATGTATCTTTCTAATTTTCCCAACACCGTTTATAAAATAGACTATCTTTAGAATAGACTATCTTTGCTCCATTGTATATTCTCTCCTTCTTTGTCAAATATTAATTGACCATAAAGGCATGGTTTATATCTGAACTCTCCATCCTGTTCCACTGATCTATGTCTGTTTTTATGCCCGTATCATGCACCATGCTGTTTTGATTACTATGATCTTATAGTATATTTTGATAGCAGGTAGTTCTTCTTTCTCAAGATTGTTATGGTAATTCAGGATCTTTAATGATTCCATAAAAAAAAAAAAAATACCCCATGGAGTATCTAAACTATTACAAACTATTACTCAGCTTTGAGACAGCATAGATGGACTAGAGAGTATTATTCTAAGTGAAAGAGGCCAGTCGGAGAAAGACAAGTACCATTTACACATGAACATAATAAATAAACAAACAAAATAGAAACATACTCATAAATATAGCAAACAGACTGACAGCTCTCAGAAGGGAAGGGTGTTGGGAGGCTGGGTGAAAAAGGTAAAGTGATTAAGAGAAAAGAAAAGGAAAAAAACAAAAGAAAAACAACCTCATAGATACAGTCATGAGTATGTTAATATTTACTAGAGGGAAAGGGAGGTGGGAGGAGGTAGAAGAGGGGTCAAGGCAACAAATGGTGATGGAAGGAGACTTGATTTCGAGTGGTGAACACACAATACAATACATAGATAATGTATTATGAAATCATTAAACAATGTCACTCCAGTAAGTTCAATAAAACTTAAAAAACACTAATATAAACTTCTGAGCTATTTTAATGCTCGGAAACAAACAAAGATTATATAAAAATCCAAGTGTACAGAAACTAAATAAGGTAAATGTTTGGGCTGGTTAGATTTGGTTTGGTAATTTTAATTGAAAAAATAGGTATATGTGCCCTGGCTGGTGTGGCTCAGTGGACTGTGCATTGGCCTGAGAACCCACGTGTCGCTGGTTTGATTCCCAGTCAGGGGACATACCTGGGCTATAAGCCAGGTCTCCAGTCAGGTCCCCAGCTGAAGGCAGGTGAAAGGCAACCAGACATTGATGAGAGACTCCCTTTCTTCCTCCCTCCCTTCCCTTCTCTCTAAAAATAATTAATAAAATCTTTAAAAATATATAGGTATATGTAATCTTTCTGTATAAAATATAATGCCACTGTTACATTTCACTCTTGGAATTTTTAAATTTTCTACTTAGGTTTTACCAGTTAGATATATTATTACTGCTTCCAAAAACTATTTAAACTTTTAAAAATTGATGTCTTTAGCCCTGGCTAGTGTGGCTCAGTGGATTGAGTGCTGGCCTGCGAACCAAAGGGTCGCTGGTTTGATTCCCAATCAGGGCACATGCCTGAGTTGCAAGCTAGGTTTCCAGTTATGGGGCACACAAGAGGCAACCACACACTGATGTTTCTCTCCCCTCTCTAAAAATAAGTAAAATCTTTTTTAAAAATGTCATCTTTATAAAAAGACTGGCTCTTCTAAACTACAGGAAAAGCTGCAAATCATTTCTTCTTTTTTTTTTCTTTCTTTTTTTTTTTTTTAAGATTTTATTTATTATTTCCAGAGAGAGGGAAAAGGAAGAGAGAGGCAGAGAGGGAGAGAGACATCAATGTATGGTTGCTTTTCACCTGCCGCCAGCTATGGACCTGGCTGGAGATCTGGCTTTGCAACCTGGTTATGTGCCCTGGCTGGGAATCAAACCGGTGACACTTGGGTTCACAGGCTGGCCCTTACTCACTGAGCCACCAGCCAGGGCTCATTTCATCTTTTTTACTTTGCCTGTCTACTATATAAAACTTTCAAATGTCACCTCTGACAAATTTGCTATCAATAATGACTGTATTGCTCTGTGATGTCAATGTAAATATAATTTCTATGATTCTTAATTAGTAAGATACTTACTAATATCAAAGTGAGTTAAAGAATGAGGAATCTTCGGCTACCCGAACAATTTCTAAAGACTAAATTCCTAAAGAATACTCCATTTAGGATGACAAGCTCAAAATGGTATGTACATTATCTTGTAATGTAATATCAGAAAATAAATTTAAAACATTTTGCGCTACAGGTAAAAGTGTTAACTTGTCATCTAGTGTGTGTGTGTATAATATTAAAATCAACAAAGAGAGCTTAAGAATTAAATAGCTTGAAGTTATTCAGAAGAAACTTGATCTTTGATAATATAATCTTAATGAGGAAGCTATAAAAAATTATTCTGTGCCTTCATTATCTAGCCTGGCCAGCAATGTTCCCTTATCTCCCCAGAACACTCTCACTTCCTCGCGGCCTGTTAACTTTTTGAGTTTTTGTGTTGACTTTTGTTATGCCCTTGAGTCATTTTTAACAAACATTTCTTGTTCTGAAAAGCTTGATTTCCTAATAATTATTGTTTCGTAAAGCTATGCTTTATTCTAATTACTATCACTCTCAACCAAGACTGTAATCATTTCTTGTCTTGGGCACTTATGACTTATGCTTACATTGTCCTGTAATCATTAGTCACCTACTAATTACAATACAGCCTTCACAAATTTGGGCCCCAAATTAAAAATAACTAAATTGTTATTATACAATTTGTACCCAGTTTCTGGTATTTCAGAAAAAGCCACTAGGTAGCACTATTGAGCAGGGAGGATGTTAGGAAGAGATAGATTTGTTGTTTATTCTCGTATTTTTAATTAGCTTAACTCTCTTATGAGATCTGACCTAATATAAGAAAAGCCAAGATATAACTATTAATGAATATGGTTCAACATCTGTATACTTCTCAGGGTCAACAGAAACATTCATGACTCAAGATTTCACGAGCAAAGACTGGGACAACAACGTGGACAAAATTATTTCTAAGATTATGTTTCTAAGCATAATATTACTCTTGTTCATTGACGGCAATTTTCAAACACATGCTACAGAAGTCCCTGGAGATTTATCAATGACTTTGGTGTCCATCATAATGCTCATGCCCTCAAGATAATCACTGACTAAATCATTAATTAGCTCTATATTCTATTCCAACAGGGGGTTCCATTTTGACACTGTTAATTACTGTAATAAATTAACCAGAGACCATCAGTCTTATTAACAGGTGGTGCCTACTTTTCCTTTAAGCTTGCCAAGATACCTCAGTCATCAATCAGAAAGTTAAGTCTTTAGGAAGAAACCCCAGAGAATAACAGCCTGAGTGTAGGCCTGCATCAGTCCTCCCGGCGATTACTGGTGCTGCAGAGAATCAACTCACATGTCAGGCTTCCTTCCCAGTGTAACCAACACTGCCACCAACAGCAAACCCTGGGACAATTGCAACAGGAAAACTGAATTTACAGGACTCTTTAGGTGAAAATCAGACGCTGTAAAAGCTTGCTGCTGACATAAGATCCAGTACTAAACGGGACCAACGAAGAAAATTTATTAGTGATTTTGAGAAAAAGCTTCTTTTTTTTCTCCTTAATTTTTTAACTAACCCTCACTGTATCTGGCTGTATCTAAGCAAATTAAAAGAATACACTCTTTGAATAGTAGGTTGTTCCTACCAATGCCACAGAATTCAGGAAACTATTCTTGGGGCAAACATTAATATAGTTTCTGAACCATGGCAGACTGTATTTTTCAAATCCAGATTTTATTTTCAAAAAGTATCTCCCTTCCGTGTTCCTCCACAGTTAACGAGCCACTCCCTCATCATGTGGTGGAGCCCTTTCCTCTCCCCTTGCATCTGGGAAGGTCCATGACTGCTTTGGCCAACAGAGTTCAGCCAAAGTAGCATCCCATGGATTCTGAGAGTCAGTCACAAAAACAAATTAGCTTTTGCCTGTTCTCTTGGAACATCCATTCTGAGGGAAACAGATACCATTTGGGAAATCCAACTACCCTGAGACGGCCATGTTGCAGAGGCTATACATAGGTATGACAGTCTCCAAACGGTTCCAGCTTCCCAGTCATTCCTGCCGTTGCATCAGCTATGAAAGACAACACCTCAGATGTGCCATCAGCTGAGTACCAGTGAGTGACTTCAGTTACGCCCTGAGGGACAAACGAGCTGCCCCTGTGTCCCGGTAAAATTCCTGACCAGCAGAATTTATGAGCATCTCAAATCATTGTTATTTTACATTAGTAAGTTTGAGGTGGTTTGTTATGCAGCAAAAGTAATTGCAACATAAACTAGTAAATCATAAGGTAAATTTAAAGACAGTAATTGTGTAGAAAATAGAACACGTTGATTGGCCTTGTCTGCAAAACTAATCAAAACGACGGTTGAATATTATACTGCATGTCTTTACTGAGTTCTTTTACTTTACATGGCAATGTAATTATTTGCATAGGCTCAATAAAAACCTACCCTTCTCCCTACCAGGATATAATTAGAGAAAACAAATTTGTAACCATGACCATGCTAGAAATGTTTCATTTAACAGTAAATCTCATTAATTAGGCATGACAAACCCACTAGGAAGGAACAAGGATTGCACTCCATTTTGTGGAAAGTGCTTTAAAAGCCTCCCAGGAAACGCTACTGGTACCTCTATGGCGTGTGCAGTCTAACTTTTATAGATCGTAAAAAAAGGTCACTCTCTGGAAAGCCTGGAACACTGACAAATTTGGGGATCATAGAGTATAAGGACACTCTATAGTCATAGGTACCACAGCCAAACTGGATGGCTTCTGGTTCCTCACCTTGGACTATGTGAACTCTAAGGGCAATAAAAATACTTCTGGCCCTGGCTGGTGGCACAGTGGATAAGGTGCCGGCCTGCAAACCCAAAGGTCGCTGGTTCGATTCCCCAGCCAGGGCACATAACCAGGTTGCAAGCCTGGTCTCCAGCCAGGTCCTTAGCTGGAAGCAGGTGAAAGGCAACCATATATTGACGCTTCTCTTCCTTTCTTCCTCCCTCCCTGCCCTTCTCTCTCTAAGTAACAAATGAAATCTTAAAAAAAATAATAATAATTCTGGTACTACAGAAGTGATAGAAAACTACATATGATTAGGGCTGCAGTGGGGCTACACAAGATTGCCTAATTCTAACATCATATGGTTCTAGTTTTATTTTATTTAAAAAAATTTTTTGTGTAGCGATTTTTTAATGTGCTAAATAGCATATTATTATCATTTTATTAATTTATTGTTAAACATAAAATAAAAAGGTCTTATGTGTTCACTAATGCCTCATTGCCCTTATGCAAAAAAAATAGGTTAAACATAACAAAGCATTATATTAATGATACTTCACTGAAAATTAAGGACCAAACTAATTTGGTCAAATCCACATCCTAACTGTACACATTTGATCATAGGTAAAAACTGAAAAAGAGAAACTGTTATTTCTTACCTTACCCTATTCCTCTGTTGACTACAACCAGTAAACTTTACACATCTAAAAGCTTTGCATTTCAAGAGAGTAAGTCATAGAAATACAGGGCCAGCCTAAAGCTTTATACCCAAGGTAAGTTACAAAAAAAAGAGAAACCTCATCTGTTTTATTTTAAATATAAGATAGAAATGTGTTTTTTTAAAAAACATCAAAGCTGTTGAAACTGTATGCAATCAGATTTATCACATAATAATACAACAGTAAATATCACCATCTGTATACACACTTTGCAAGTGAATTAAGTTCTTCTGAAAGCTAGTCTCCTTTACATTACATTGTGCTTTATTGCAAGTAAAAACTCTCAGAGTTCAAATCAAAATTGACAATAAAAACTTAATATATTAATCATCTTAGCTAACAATAATAAAATATGCTTTTTATATGTGTGATGACTTTTGCCTTATCTTAATTCAGCAGTAGACAGGTACCCTTACAGGAAACTATAAATTCATCAAAGCAGTTTAATCCTGAAAAAGCACTTATCCATTGCTGGCAAAACATTTACTTCCCTACTAATTTGTATATAATCCTTTTAAATTTTTTCTGAAGAACTCTGATGAGTAGGCTGTCCCCTGCACTCAAACGGAATTCCTTCCAAAGGCACAGAATCCCCAAGTCAGGGGAGAATTAGAAGGGGAGAGGAGCAAGAAGTCCCCTATTTTCGTCAATGGGCACATGATTTCCTTTACAATTGCCTCCTTTCTTTCAGTCAGATGGGGAAGGAGGAATGAGTTTAAATGGCTGGACCAGAGGAGACAAGTTATTAGCCTTAGTTAAACTACCTTGATAGACTTGTTATCTAACTCAACTCTGGCTAGTACCAAAAATATGGTATCAGGAATGGGATCCCCAAAAATAGACTTTGCAGGACTTTTTTATTGCTTTGATTTGGTCCACAATGCAGTAGCATCACCATTAATCAAATAAACACTGGATGCTGATTGTAATGCAGTGTATCTACTGAAAAAGTGCCTTAAGAAACCAAACAGCCACTACATCTGAGTTGGGCAGAACTAAGCACAAAAACTGGGGTATGGCGGGGCTTCTACGGAAGGTGTGGGAGCACTTCTGGAAAGAAAGTGATAAACTCAGGTCTTTAAACTTTCAGCTCACATTTATGACCAGAGAAACAGAGAATGTTTATGGCAGTCCTAATGAAAACTTTCTTGTCTCAGAGCTCCAGAGCTCACCTTGCTAACATCAGATATAAGTCTGCCTGTGGCAGAGTTACAAGGTAAGTTGAGCTCCACAGACTCGCCCTGTCTCATGTGGGAAAGTGAACGCGCAGAAGGAGAAAGTGAGAGCCTGAGACTTAGGACAGGGCTATCTGGGGGGACCCGGCTGAAGCTGAGAATCCTGAGCCCCCAAGCTACTCTGGGCCTTCCTTGCCGGTGGAACTAGAAATAGTGTGCTCTCCTCTGTCTACAGAGATGAACTCTCCCTGGCTTCAAGAACCTGTAATAACCTCACTGGAACTCTATGGGCAGTTTTCCTGACAGAGAATTCCACTTCTCAAGACCCAAGTGGACCCTCCCTACTGCCCACCAGGGTCATATCACAGCATCCTTCAGGAAACAAAAGTCGGATCCACAAAGTAAGGGCTTACACACAGAAATAATTGCAAAATTTTACTATTTTTTATTGGTAAAAACCTGGAACATCTATGTGAGAATGGATTCTAAGAACATTAGGCTAAGGAAAACAGAATCTAACACCAGATTGGGCCATTTGTTTTGTGAGTCACAGAGACAGGGTTTAATAGTCAGCTTATATAACTGGAAGGGGTTCTATGGGTTACCTTGGTTGGCTGACTAAAACTTGGACCCAGTAATAGCCTACATTTAATACAACTGAGAAGTCAGAGCTTGCCTGGAATAATGTAGAGGCTGGGATTCAAGAGCTTAAGGAATGGGAACGCTGGAGTGGATTTGTCACATGTAACTTGACACACGACCCCTCCACCATTGCACCCCAAGAAGTGCCAATCATAAAATTCATTATGTTGCTACAAAATGAGAACCTCTCCATTTTCTTTCTCAAGCTCCTTCTCTGCTTCCTGCATGGTACCTGCTACAAATGGCAATTATTTATTTATCTGGGTTTTTGTTGTTGTTGTTTTTGGGCCCATTTGTGTCCTCGGTCTCCTCCACTAGCATATGAACCCCGTGAGTGTGAGCACAGTGTCTGCCCTGCACACCACCTGGTACAGAGGCATTCAACACCGATGGTGGAAAGCATAAACAGTTAGTCTTTGTCAACATGAAATTCTGGTCCTTTTTTTCTCCTGGAAGAGGAGTGTTGAGGAAAATGTTATCTTCCCAAAGAGGTGATTTGCACCTGAGTTGAAAACTTGGACAAGTGTATAAATCTCCTCTGTGTATTTTCTCAGCTTCCAGTGAATGACCTGGTCTGCTCATATCACCTATTCCATTAAATTTATATTATTCACAGAAAAAAGCTTTTTAAAATTTTCAATAAGGAAAAAAAAACCCTTTCATTATAATAAAGGTCAATTCAGTGCCTTTACCATCTGTTCCATCATAAAAATGTTTGAATAGGATCCTTACTGCAGAATCACATTTCTGCCCACAGTCACATGTTACTTCCTATCATAAGTTAACCAAATTCTCAAATATTATTATAGGTATATCATCTGATTCATTACGTAATTTTTATACAAGCTGGAGCACTTGTTGAAAGAGTGGCATGAGGTAGCTTTTCTTGTTTCTGTATCAAGCAGATGGTGAATTCATTCAAATCATAGCATTTCAAAACACAACATTTTATTTAACCAAAAGTGTCTATTTTCTGCATATGAACCTTTACTTTTGGCAACTAGTAGATGCTCTCATTAGCAGCCAGTTTTACACATGTATTACATACACATTTTATCACTGTAAGACTTATGCACACGGCTACAAGGAATTAAGAAAGAAACAGTACCAAGATCCAGGTAGTATGCTCAACTCACCTGCTATCTAAGTGACTACACTTCAGGCTCTTTAGTGTCACAGCTTAATTCAAATTCACACCTCAGCAAAATTGCAAAATACTGTTGTCTTGGACCTTCAAGGTGGCATTTACATAGCTGAACCTTGAAAGTTAAAATCCTTAAATGCCAAAGATTTCTTGTATATCTATACACCACATGCTCATCTTTGTAAAGATCTGTGCTCTCAACAGGGTGAAAAATAATTTAACAAACTTAGCATTAGGAATCTATAAAGATCATTTGCACATAAAAGTTAAGTGCTTCCATGTACAATTTGTCCGGTAGGATGAGCTATGGTCTGTAAGATATGTACCTCATCTAGATGCTTAAAGGGTCAAAGGCAATAATAAATGCGATGGAATAAATAAATAATAAAAGTACTATATAAATGTTAGCAGTAGGTGGTAATGTTCATAAAAATGCAGTACATTGTACACCTTAACCTTACCTCACTTGATAGTCAATTATGTCTCAATACATATGGGGGAAAATAGTATCAAAATACGGTAGAAACCCCCTCTTCTCAAAGAACGGGGGGAGTCTGTGAGTTGGCTTAGAATAATCAAAGCAAGGCAGCCTACAAGATGATAAATACACATTATAACCCCTTTAATTTAAACCATGCAGAAGTACAATTTGTTCACCAGTCCTCTGTGTGGAGCCCAGGCCTTATCTTTTGAGTTCAGATCTGCTGACTGGAACCCTAGTCTTTTCGGCATAACCACGCCTATCATCCATCATTTGATATACAGCAGTTTCAGCTGTTCTGAAATGCAACAAAAGCTTCAGCACGGATGAAATAACCAGAGGGCAAATTTCTTCTAACTTCCTATAATTTTTCCCAATATTTTACACTTGTCTTGTTAGCCCTTAATTCCACAGCCAATTTCCGAAAGCACTGACTTTTCCTACTTTTTTTTTCGGAGCATTCAACTTGTTTTTGTAAGAATAACTCCCCTATTTACACCAAGATTGCAACCGTTTATAGAATACTTAGTAACAACTGCACCCAGAATAAATGAGTTTGGGAACAAACACAACTCGCTGGTAATAAGAAAATAATTTGATTTGCATGTCACAGTGTACAAGCATCATTGTGAGAAGGCTACTGGCCCAGTCCCCACACTGGAAATACCAGTTAGTAAGTTACCAAGGGCATAGACAGCACTGGTTTATCCATCTGGTTGGTTAATTAGATGTCAGTTTAAAAAGTCTTTGCCATGATAAAATTCAGGTCTCAAGCACAGCTGACTATGAAGAAAGTTGAAAATAGTTCTCCTGTGTATATACACTACCTTTTGTATTTTTCCTTAATCATATGTGATACATTCTTTCAAGGCAAGAAAGTCAAAGAGTAAAAATACACACAAGAATATTAAAATGAAGCAACAGAAAATGTACAAGTAGAACAAATATGATAAAATAATCAGAGAATTTGACTCCTAACAAACTAAACAAGTCAGTAAAAGACATCTTAAGCCCTATAGCAATCTGAAAAAACTGGCACTCCACCTTTAAAATAGCTTATTAATGGAATAAAAAAAGAAGCTTTTGTATTCATTGTCTAATCATAAGGCTGGGAGGGTGATGTAAGAACTTACTTATTTCACTGGAAACCTGGTTCAGTTTGTCCTGTGACCTGCTGATAAGGACGACCTTCATTCCACACTTTGCTAACTGAAATGGGAAAACAGACACCAAACAGTTGAATTATGCCTGTGCATTTCATCTGAAAACAGAGATTATATATATTTTCTTTCTTTTATTTTTTTAAGATTTTATTTATTATTATTTTTAGGGAGAGGGGAAGGGAGAGAGGCAGAGAGGGAGAAACATATCAGTGTATGGTTGCCTTTCACCTGCCTCCAGCTACAGACCTGGCTGGAGACCTGGCTTGCAACCTCATTAATATGCCCTGGCTGGGGAATTGAACCAGCAACCTTTGGGTTTGCAGGCTGGCGCCTTATCCATTGTGCCACCAGCCAGGGTATATATTTTCATTTTAAGAAAATCTGACCACATGATAATCCAAATTTAAAAATAAAATATAAACCCAAGTATAATGAATTGGCAATTCAAAATTAAGACTTTATAAAAGGGTTCCTCAAAGGATCAACTTTCTAAACCAAACTAGTGTATAACTGTCCAAGAGTTTTAGAGGAAATAAGGCAGTTATTTTTCATATTGTGTCTGTCTATACAATTTGAATTTTTAAAATTATAATTATCTCCCTGGCTGGTGGCACAAGTGGATAAGGCACCAGCTTGTGAACCCAAAGATTGCTGGTTCGAATCACAGCCAGGGCACATAACCAGGCTGCAAGCCAGGTCTCCAGCCAGGTCCATGGTTGGAGGCAGGTGAAAGGCAACCATACATATGATCTCTGTCTCTCTAAAAATAATAAATAAAATATTTAAAAATAATAATAATAAATGATAATTATCACATCTATAATAATTTACAAATTAACTTTAAAATAGTTTTTATTCAGATGGCACACATAAAGACAGGAGGAATGGCAAAGAAAACTCTAGTTAAGATGCTAAAAATCCCTAAATATAGAACCAATTTTAAAATGTTTATTTAAGCATTTTATTTTATGGACAACAAAGGCAAACTAAGTTAATTGGATAAATTAATAAAGAATTTCCCAAGGAGCACCTTCTATCCACTTACCTAGCACTGTGTAAGTGCCACACAGAATGAGTAACATTTACAGGAATGTGACTTCTACTCAAGACACACATAATACAGGGGCAGAGGGAAAACCATAATATACACAAAACCTTTTAGTGAACTATTCCAGACAGTATATAAGTGAGCAATAAATTAGCTCCTATGACCTATTAGTAATTTATTAAACTAATACTCCAGTCTTAAATCCTAAAGTTGGTTTTTATTAGAAAGTGGTATGGCAAGTGAGAAGGTACAGAGCTTTTATTTATTTATTTTTTAGAGAGGGGAAAAGGGAGGGAGATAGAGAGGGGCAGGACATCCATATGTGAAAGAAGCATCAACCAGGCACTCTCGCCACACCTCGGACCGGTGACCTGGCCTGCAGCCCTGGCTGGACCTCAAGTGGCAACCTTTCGGTATTCAGGATGATGACAAACCGGCCAAGCCACACCAGTCAGGACTAGAACATTTTAAAAAATAAAATAACAGAAGCTGGCAATAATTTGTTAAATTAATCTGCTGTAAAATCACTAAGGAACCCGTAAGTCCAAATTGATAGGGTTTTTTCTTTTTAATCAACAGCAGAGGAAGAATAAAGAAAAGCTTTCATTTAAAGAAAAACAGCATCTAATAAGTTCTGAAGGAAAGATATCATTAGAAAATCACCATTTTTAAACCACCATGGTAATAACTAATTTAGGCAAAAATTTTCAATGGATGTTAGAATCACTGGGTGAAAAATTATTGGTAAAATAAGCCTGACAGAGAACAAATACTTCATGGTTTCACTTGTTGTGGAACCTAAAAATCAAACTAAAGGAACAAACAGAACAGAAACAGACTCATAGATACAGAGAACTGAGGAATGCCATATGGAAGGAAGGTTGGGGGATCTGCAGAAAAAAGGTGAAGGGATTAAGAAGTATAAATGGGTAATTACAAAATAGTCAAGGGGATGTAAAGTACAGCAAAGGGAATATAGTCAATAATATTGTTTTAACTATGTGTGGTGCCAGGTGGGTACTGGAATTATCAGAGGACTCATTTTGTAAACTACATAACTGTGTACCTGAAACTAATATAAAATAATTTTAAATGTCAACTATAATTGAAAAATAAAATTTAAAAAACAGAAACCAAGGACTGCTCATACTTACACAATATAAAATAAAATTATACTAAATTTTTCACAATTTCAACTTACCAGGGTAGAAAGTTTAATACTCATTTTATTTTTGTATTTTTAATACAAAAAAGAAAGGTCTTGAAAATGACCTACCTCTTCTGCATATGATTTTCCAATTCCATCAGTACTACCTGTGACAACTGAGAAAGAGAAAAATTAAGTTTAGTTTAAGAATTGAAATAAAGAACTGATCATACATAATTAGGACCCAACAATTAAAGACATATGAAGATCTTGTAATACACTTTGATGTAAATTTGAACCACCTAGAGCAATACAGTGCTTCAGATTTAAGGCTGAAAACATAGCACAATGACTAAAATTAAAAAGACCGCAATACCAAGTGCTGCCAAGGTTATGAAGCAACTGGAAGTCTCATACATTGCTGGTGGCACTGTATTTCTAAAGTGCAATCATTCCAGAAAAACCTTTTGGCATTACATCCAGAATTAAACATTAATCTATGATCTAGCAATTCCCAAGAGGTGAGAATGTCCAGGGTAGTTTTATTCAGGCACAGCAGGTAAACATGCCCAAATATTAAGCTACAGAAGAATAAGTATTAATAAACTGAAATATATTCATGCAATAGAATATTAAATAGCAATAAAAAGAACAAACTACTGACATATGCAAAACACGAACAAATCTCTCAGACATTTTGTTGTGTGAAAAAAAGCCTGACATGAAAGTATACAAGTGTTATGATTCCATGTATGAAGGTCAAAAAAACACAAAGAGGCAAAACCAATCTGTGATGATAGAACTCAGAATATCGATTACCTCTGGGTAAGCAGGTAGATGACAGAAAAGGGCATTTAAGGAAACATCAGGGTACAGGAAATATTCTCTTTTCTTGATTTGCGTGTGTGTACAAATACTCATTGAGCTGTATACACTAAGTACACGCTTACTGTATCTGTTATACTTCAATAACCTAATTTTTTTTAAATTACAGGTAGTTAAAAATTGAGTAACCTCTCTTCCTTCTATGAAAAACATTCTTCTTAAAAGCTTAAAACACTTTGGCAGCAGAAACATTTGATAATTATAATGGATCAGGCTACACCATAGCATCCTGTCTCTGAAATGCTGAAATCATGTTTGTTTCAAATGCAGAGCACAGCTGTCTGCTCCAAAAGGTTAGGGATGATCCCCAAACTTCTCTATGAGTTTTTCCAAATCATTTACAGATCATGGAAAACAAGTTATGATGTAAAGTAGGATTTTCTTGTGTATGTGCTAAAACTACTATCTACCTACCTGCCTGTCTATACCTACTTATTTAATCTCCATCTCTGCCCTGCTCCTTTTTTCACCTTCTCTCTGCCCCCATCCCTCTGCCCCCTTCTTATCTGTTGAAGATATTGGGTCTTATGCTAATTCTTTCCCAGCCTGGCATTTGGTGACTGCATTCCCCTGATGTCTTTTCACAAGTCTTCCTGGCTCCTGGTGGTTAACTATAGATGCCTGTTCAAATTCAAGTTTGATCTTTGGTAAAAATACTTTATAAGTAATATTGCATATTCGCACCAGGAAACATATTTTCAGTTGTCTTTCTTTTGCTTTATTTGCAGTCACTGATTGCAACATGGTTACTATTTAATATTTAAGTTATATCCTTCCATCCTCACTTATTACCTGGAATATTTCCATAGAGAAATGACTCATTAGTTATTTAGTAACAATGATACAGAGTTTACATGGGAACACAAGATAAACGTTTGGGGTTTTTTCTCCTTTGTTTACCAGTTTTCAAAATAAATTGGTTCCGTAGCATCTTCCAAAGGAAACCCACGTAGTTCTATCATTGTGGCTTTATTTGTAAGAAACATTAACTCATGGATTTTAACATTTATGGTGGAGCCCATATGAAATTAAGCATCACATCACAGTTCCTCCAACCTCATGATCAATTCAGTTGCACATTTCTCATCTCCTGAGTATTCTGTAAGAGCTTAGGAGTATAGGGGATCCAAATTTTATGCTACATTCCTGTTACTGATTCACCAGCAAGCATTTCACACATGAAGGACAGACACTTTCTAGTATTTCCTTCTATCTGTGATAAACTTTTGCTCTTTTCAAGATCCCCAGAACCTCATCTCTTCTCCTCTTCCTCCAAAGCCGGTTCAAGTTCCAGCAACTCCACTCTTCCAGATCACTGCAAACAAAAGCAAACTTTTCACTCCTCTAAACTCCCACAGCCCCTTACATGCACTTCCCTCCGGCACATACAGCTCTACTCTGAATTGTATTTCCTTACGTGCAATGTCATATTTCTTATTCCAGACTCCTTGATACGTGACATGCACAAGGTGGGTGCTCAGCAGACATGTGCTGAACGCGTGAAAGATGCTCAGCACTTGGTGTTACAAACTACCAAACGCGACGCTCAGACTGTTCCTCTGGGAACCTGGTTTCTCAAAGATCTTCACTTCGCAAGTTACACTCTCCTCCCCTATCTGCCACTCATTCATCTGCTTACAGAGCCTTTTGTGTCTAGATGATCTTGCATGTTCTCTACAACTGTGGAGCAAGCAAATCTTACATGAATAAAGAATACAAATGTAGAACCAGACCCTGCCTGCCTGGCTGGTGGCACAGTGGATAAGGAGCCGGCCTGCGAACTCTAAGGTTGCTGGTTCAAATGCCCAGGCAGGGCACATAACCAGGTTGCAAGCCAGGTCCTTAGCTGGAAGCAGTTGAAAGGCAACCATATGCAGATGTCTCTATCCCTCTGTGCCTCTCTCCCTAGATAATAAATAAAATCTTAAAAATAAAAATAGAACCACTCAACTCATGCTATACGCAGCTAAGAATTATCCTTCTGAAACTCCATTTTTATGATCTCAGTCTCCTGTTAAGAAGTGACAATGCTTCCCTATTGCCAATGACAGAAAACTTAAAACTTCTCGCCAGTCAACTCTCCCACTGCCGCCACCTGGGGCTACCATCTTTCATCTCCTATAAGTTAAACGGAAACTGCCTTCTAACACATTCATTCACCTGCCCCTCTTCTTATTCCTCTCCAGCTCATTCTCCATACTGCAGCCAAAGCGACCACCCCACACGGGCCATCTGATGTCACTTCTCTGCCTGAACTTGTCAGTGGCTGCCCACTGTCCCCATTCTTTACAAGGCCTCCATGAGCAGATCTGAACTCCCATCATTTTCCTCCGACCACTCACTGTCCTGGTCATGCTGACATTTGCCAGCTCCTCTGAGGTAATACGCTCTCTCCTTATAAATTCTGCGCCCTCGCTCTCAAGTTTACTCCAGCCAGTGTCTCCCTCCTTCTTGAGGTCTTCAGTTCAGTATCCTCTCCCATTAAGTCTTGCTTAACCTCTAAACTAGTAGGATCTCCAAACCCTCTGTCCCCAATGTACTTTGTACTCCCTCTTAATCGAATTCATCATATAGCTTTCTACAGGGCCTGAGTCACCACTGTTGACCTTAAAAAACAAAAACAGTTATTTTTACCAGCAAAGATGGGCTTATTCAAGAAGAGCAGAGAATTGCAATTTGGGACAATCATACTACAGCAAAAATGGCAGGCATGTCCAGCAAACAAAGGAGAGTAGAGTTAGTTACTTTATAGAGAAAAAGGAGGAAGGTTGGGGGGTGAGGGGTTGAATGAAAGTCCATGGAGGACAGGAGAAAATCTTCCATCCACTGGAGTAATACACACATATCTTATTAAAAACACACGATACATCTCTCTTTGGGCCCGTAACTACATACAGCCTCTTCCTGTTGGAGTGTAACTGAGGTCGGGTGGTAGGGCCTTGACTGCTCCCATTTCAGGCCTCCTTATTCCATTTAAAATGAGGTTTCCTTTATTCCTTTTCACACCCCAGTCTAGCTGCCAGCACAGTGCCTGGCCAAAGCAGGCGATTAATCGGGTTTTGCTGGATGAATGAGTGAGTGAGTGAATAAAAGGTGATTATGAATGGGAAGCTAGCCTCTCACGACACTACCCACTGCTTTATCCATGTTTTTTTTTAAGGAACAATGCCCAATCACCCACTGTATTCAACCCAATATGCTCTTCAACCCGTCTCAACATCAAGAATCAGTGATCTAAAATAAAATTTTAAACAATTTAACAGAGAAAAGTTTCACTATGTGATAAACCCGTGGGCAATTTTCAAAGGAGTCTGAGGCTATCCTTGAGAAGAGATGATTTTCAATGTTAGAACTACCCCACTCATAATGTGCCAGGGTGCATATGAAGTGAATAAATCCAAAGCAGAATTAGGAAAAGGGACCCACCTTGGTTTAGTAAAGCATGCCAAATTACCAAAGTAGTGACAGTTCACTGTTCCTATTAAGATTTGCTTCTTCAATGAACACTGGGTATTCTCAGATTTCAGTTTGCTATGAAGTAGTTTTCAACAATACACACAGCAAAAGCTACAGGTATGGCCCATAACCAATAGCCTCAGGTATTACCCACAATCTCATGGCTTGCAGGAGTACCTATGATGGCCACAGGCAGAACTGAGATTGAGGAAAAACGAAGGGGGGAGAAGAAATAAAAAAGGCTTCTATCTTCCTACATAAATATAACACCAGAACCCAAATTTGCACACCTTTGAAAAGATGGAAGCTGACAACTAGAAAGAATCTCCCAACTTGGCATCCCAAGTGTCTAGCTTGTTACAGATTATATAAAATACTGGCAACTGACCAGAGCTCAGCTTCCAGATTTTATACAGTCAACAAAAATACATTAGTTGGTGTAGGTTAAAAATATTCTACTCTTTTTGTCCTCAATTTGCTAGGAACAGATATTTTTAGTGAGTACCCAATCAACCTTATCAAAATCAAACATCAAAAATAGACTAGAGAAACACTGGCAGCAAACACGCTATTTTTAGCTCTTCTGTCTCCCCACCAAATTATGACTGCAGCACCCATGCAGAAGAGCTTACTTATTCCAGGCAGGTTCCTCCTCCTGACCCTTTCCACCCCCTCTGAACACCTGAATGCAGAAAAACACTAGATTGATTAAAGATTAATACTGCTGCAAACGACGACAGCTGCCTTTCCTGGGGGTGCTTTCAGGGGGTGGGGAGAAGACAAAATGACAGAGCTTGCATCAGTATTCCACTTGGGGATCTATTACATGGGAAGAAAATTGCTATTTCAATTCCCTTTTGTTACTAAAAATAGCGGTCGCGATTGATTCAAGCAAACAGAGAACAGGGCTTAGCAGGGCTGAATTTAGAAACCACTGAAGTCCCAAAGAGCAAATGCTAACGTAGTCTAAGACATGCCAGCTCATATGGAACAAAGAACAAAGACAAGCGTGCAGGCTGCAAGGTAATAACACAGCAGCAACTTCCTGCATTTTCATTAAAGATAATCAGTGACCACGATGCAAAATAAGAAAAGACTACTATAATTTGTTCTAATCATATTTTAATAAAAAAAAATAAATTTACAGGCACAATAGATTACGCATAAACCCAAGTACTGTATTTCCTACAGCATTATGGTATGGGAAATTTATATATATTTTCTCAAGCATGGTCTATCACTATAAAAAGAAAATGCCCAGTATACAAATATGCTGTCCCATGAGGCCCCCTCTCCCATGCAAGCCTCTCAGCATGGTCAGCCTTCTCAGACTCCCCTCCTCTCCTGCCCAATCAAATATAGCATGCCCTTCAAAAACTAGTGGAAAACAACACCCAAAAACAATCTATAGGTTCAAAACATAGAAGTGGAAGAAACTATGAAAAGCAGGATGTGAAGACAGCTAATCCCCAGGGCGTACTTCTAGGCAAGGACTTGTCATTCTTTTTTTTTTTTTTAAGATTTTATTCATTATTTTCAGAGAGAAGGGCAGGAAGGAAGAAAGGGACAGAATCCTCAATGGATGGTTGCCTTTTACCTGCCTCCAGCCACGGACCTGGCTGGAGACCTGGCTTGCAACCTGGTTATGTGCCCTGGCTGGGAATCAAACCAGTGACTCTTGAGTTCGCAGGCTAGCGGCCCTATCCACTGTGCTACCAGCCAGAGTCATCCTTCTAATGGCACTAAAATCCAAAAACATCTTCTGCCTGATTTTTTCACTTTCTTTAGTTAACTGAAAACCTTTCCAGGTAACAATTCATTTCAGTTAATACCACATCCTCTTTAAAAATGCAACCCCCTGTATAAGAATTAAAAAGCTATCAATCCTGTGCTCAATGTGAGTTAGTGGATTCAAACAGCCATGTCACTTTCTCTGGGAATACCCAAAATGTCAGGGTAACATGAAGGGGCTTCATGAGGGTAGGAATCCTGGCTGGAGCAAAGAACTTACCACTTCTGGACTACAGGCCTAGTAAAACCATAATGGAAAGATGACAGGCTTTTGCCATTTTAGTTCAAAAAGAGTATACGGAGTAGTTAAGAACATGAGCCCTAATATGCAACCAGCAAGGCTACAGCCTAGGTTCAAATGCTAACTGTGCCATCTATTGGAGCCAGTTAACATCCACCATCTGTTTCCTTATTTGTAAAGGGAAGACGATACTATCTGTCCCATAGAATCACTGCGCTGATTCGGTTTTAAAGTGTTAATAATAGTATCTACCACACAGGATTTTTTGAGAATTAAATGGGACAATGTACACAAGTCACTCAGCATGGGGTATGGCACATAGTAACTGCTCAATAATTTTAGCAATAGACGAAAAGTACTAGAAAGTGGGAGGGGCATAGAAAGGAAACATTTTAAAGCAACTAAGGTTAGATATGACACCGAAACTAAAAGCAACAAAAGAGAAAATAAGTTAGACTTCATCAAAAGTAAGTGTTTTTGTACATCAAAGGACAATATCAAGAAAGTAAAAAGAAAATCCAAAGAATGGGAGAACACTTGAAAACTATACCTCTAATAAGGGTCCAATATCTAACATATATAAAGAACTCCCACAAGTCAACAACAAAAAGACAACCCAAGGTTAAAATGGGCAAAGGATTTGCATACATATTTATCTAAAGAAGATATACAAATGGCCAACAGGCACATAGCGAAATGTTCAACATCTTTAAGAAAATGAAAATTAAAACTACAATGACAAAAACGGGAAAAAAAAGGTGAGGAATTGGAATTCTCATACATTACTGGTGGAATTTAAAATAGTGCAGCTGCTGAGGAATACAGTTTGGTGGTTTCCCCCAAGATTAACCAAGACCTACTAATTCTACATACATAAAAGAATTAAAAGCAGAGATATTCAACCAGGAACTTGTACAGGAATGTCTAGAGCAGCACAATTCTCAATAGCTAAAAGGTGGAAACAACCCAAATGCCCACTGACTAATGAACAGCTTTTTTATTTGTGGTAGAGCCACACAATGGAACATTATCAGCCATAAAAAGGAACGAAGTGCTGACGCATGTTACAATGTAAATGAACCTTATATATGAACATTATGCTAAGTGAAAGCCAGATACAAAGATCACAGACTGTACAATTCCTTGTACATAAAACAGCCAGAATACATCAACAGAGAAAGGTTAGTGGTTGCCAAGGGCTAGGAAATGAGGCATGAGGAGTGACTGTTTAATGGGTATGGTGTTTCCTTTTGAGGTGATAAAAAAAAGTCTTGGAGCTAGACAGAAGTTAGAGTTGTACACCACTGTGCATGTGCTGAATTTAAACAATTCAAAATGATTAATTGGTAATTTCATGGTAAGAATTTTACCTCCCTTTTTTAAAACCTCTTTCAAAAGTATGAATAAATATTAGCTTTTTACCAAAAGCTAAATTAAGAAAAGAAAAGAAAAATGCTATTTTTCTTGCTGTGTCACCCCTTAAATTCAGGAAGAAGATTCCAATCAATAACACCATTCAATTTACAAAACAATACAGAGGAACCTAAGTTTGGCTTGTTCCTTTGAGCAGAACAGCACGTTTACTTGTATCTAAATGTATTGTGTAGCTAATATGTGCCAAACACAGTAGCAAACAGTTTTAATTTTCCCAACACTGTATTAGGCATAATTGGTAACTGCCCCAGTAACTATGAGTGAGGGTTACCTATAATAAGATTTTGCTATATATAGCCTACCGGACTGGCTGGGGAAGCTGGACCCTTGCGGACTGCAGGGAATTGGGGGCCCAAAGATTTAACTGAAGGGAGGGCAGAGACTCCACCCCCTTCCCCCCACTGGGGGCTGGAGCACCTGCGACTGGAGCCCCTGGGAACTGTGGAGCCCCTGGGAACTGCACAGTCTGGCCCCGGTCAGCCCCATCCCGGCCATGCCCCGGAGGCAGCAGTGCTGGCACCCGGCTGCGAACTACACTGGAAAGTCACCTGCAGCCACACTGCAACCAGAGCCCAGTAAGCCACTTGGATGGTCTGCTGCAGCCACCAGTGCTTCCCAAAGGATCGTATTTTAAAATGGGAAAAGGAACTCCAGGCACAGCCTTGAACTAACCTGGCCAAGGGTGGCGGAGATTTCTCTGAGTGTTTTAGAGGGGACGGGCTCTGAGGCAGAAAGCTGCCATCTTCCAAGATTGTGTAACTTGTGAACAAGACCCCTTTCCTTTTCCACCAAACCCCTGCCTCTGGAATTCTGCCTAGGGGGTGACAGTGGGCAGCAGAACCCCACATTACGGTCGGGCAACAAAACCATCTCAGAGGTTAAGGGGTCACATCACCTTAACTCCAATCAGCAGACCATGAACCCACTACACCACAGAACAGACTGAGAAATATGGAATATCTGTCACAGTCAACAGTTACTTAGCAATAACGTATGGTGCATCCACATACCGCCAAGAATTCCTTGCTCATTAATCTGATAATGCAGACTCCAACTTTATTTTTCACTATTATTTAACCAGCCTCTTATCCTCTGTCTGGTGTTTCCAAAATATAACATGCCAGAAATCTACTCCATGTTGTACTCAAGTCATTCCTCATACTGAGAATGACATTTTTCTTTATCTCCCGCCCCATCAGCCACCTTTCAATAATCTTAACTTTTAGACTTCACAGACCACAAGTCGTTAAGGCTGACTTACTATGTGGCCTCCAGAATATCAAAGTTCCCCTATTAGAACTAAATAATGTACATAAGTTCAAATGTACAAAAAGTTCAATGTACAAAAGTTCCCCTATTAGAACTAAATAATGTACATAAGTTCAAAACAACTGGAAGCAAAATAAAATAGAACCCAAGTTCCCTGACTTGTCATCTGGTTCTTAATCATAATGACTAATTAGATCGTGAAATATGGCAAAGAAAAGAGTTGATGGAATAGTTATGAGTCTTATTTTTGATATGCAATGTAATTATTTTCTTAACGTAGAGGAAGTAACATTCAAATGAGACTGGTCTAGCCTATGCAATTGTTTTACGTTCAACATCAACCTTAGCATTGCCTCTACTTCTATGTAACAAAATTCACATCTTGTAAATGCCTACAGGTTTGAGGTTTCTTCAGCAAGTCCATCCTATAGCTCAAAACAAGAAACATTAGCTTTTGACATTCAGATTGTACACATTTAACCGATAAAGCAACTATCTTTTCCCTTAGCTTATAAAGAGTATGCAAATGCTCTAGTAGGACAATAATGCCTGCGATGTGACTACCCTTGAAATATATAACTCCAGCCTGGAAAAAGTGAGAGTGGTAACAGAAGCTAACTGCTAATTCCAATAATTAACTTTCTTTGAATAGCGTGAATTTATAAACACTAAGGTAGATATATAGGGAGGGTATAGTGTAGGTTATTTGGCTTGTTTCAACCTAATTCATCCAGTCTAAGCCTTTACCTTGACCAGCGACCAAACCTATAACCTCAGGCATGTGCCCTAGCTATGTGGCCGGACCCAGAATCGAACCTGTAACCTATCAGTTTACAGGATACATTCCAACCGAGCCACACTGAAACCAGCAAGGTCGGCGATCCCAATATCTGAGTCCCCCATCAACACCTGCCAAGGTTTTTCAACATCTCTCCTTTTTCTTAAGATTTTACTTATTTATTTTTAGAGAAAGGGGAGGACAGAAAGAGAGGGAGAGAAACAGCATTTAGAGAGAAACAATGATCAGGCCTCTTGCATACACCCCAACTGGGGACCAAACGCACAAATCTCGGCGCATGCCCTGACCACGAATGGGACCAGTAACCTTTCACCTTGCAGAATAACACCCAACCAACCAGTGGGGGTGGCTTTTCAGCATCTTTTAAGTGTATTCAAATATAAAAAGTATGGCCAAGACCCCATAATTCCATGACTATAACGAATATAGTCACAGCAATGATTTCTCTCTCATTTTTAATTTCTAAAAATACACACACATTCACAAGTTTAGAAACAGTATTAAGTCACGTCAGAACTGTGATTTAAAATAACAAGCCCACAGCTAGCTCATCTTTAGAAATTCAAGAAAAAGAGCATGAGTAACTGAATTGGAAAAAAAAAAAATCATTTATTTTCAACTTTTCTTCCACAGCCAAGAAAGGTAGAAAATTTGAGGCTTATTTTTATAACTTTTACTTCACCTGTGAATCGTTGTCAGGGAAGTGATCAAGTCTGGTGAAATGATTTTCTGCTGCTGTTGAAGCCTGCCTTATTCAAGTTCAGGGCTAAGCCACTGTCCCAGAAGCAGAGGTTAGGGAGCAGTATGGAATCAAAGGAAGCACACTCTCCCTTTAAGAAACTGTCCCTTATAAATAGTACTTCTAATGCAACCCTAGGTATTTTTCAGGAGTCTCCTTTATTTACTTACAACTTTCTTATTCTACAAAGGAATTGTAGAAATGCATTGGTCTCTAGTGAAAGTTCCCAATGTTTTTGCATGTAAATTATTTAACAAAGTCTCACTATGTGAACTAAAGCTGAAAGAGAAAAGGACTAAGGTCTCTGGATGCCTGAAGTTAAAGTGATGTTATTTGCTGACCTACTTACCTACCCTGCAGGTACGCTGGAAGGATTAATACTATCTGCTATTTAACATTTTAAAAACGCCTTCAATTCCTCACAAGGTTAGAATTCCTTACAGCTAAACTTATAAATTTCAGTATTCTACTAGCTTCTATTAGATGTACAAGAGCACTTGTTTGTTTGTTTTTTAATTGTCACTGATCCTTAAGATGCAGGGACATCTGAACCAATTCTTTAAATGTTACACCTTTCCATGCCATCTGTTGGCCTTAACTTAATGCTCTAAATGCCTTTTTAGATGTTCAGAATGAATTTGACCTTTAAGATCCTGGAATATTGAAGCACTGTTTGCAATAGCAAAACTAAAACCCTTCAACAATAGAAACCACTAAAGAAATTATAACATATAACTGAAGTATACACCCACACACATACAAGTACATATGCATGATTATCTATAAATAGTATATCTATATATAATCTATACTCTATATTATATACAAGATATGGAATATCAATACAATGGAAACACGATGCAGCTATCAAAAATGACAGCACCAGCCCTGGCTGGTGTGGCTCAGTTTGTTGGCCATCACCCTGCAAAGCGAAGGTCACTGGTTTGATTCCCGGTCAGGGCACATGCCTGGGTTTCGGGTTCTGTCCTCAGTTGGAGTGCATGGAGGCAACCAATTTACGTTTTTCATATTGATGATTCTCTCCTTTTCTCCCTCCCTTCCACTCTGTCTAAAAATAAAGTTAAATCTTTTTTTAAAATGACAGCACCAAAGAAAAGCTATTGGCAGTGAAAGGCATCTATGATACACTGCTAAGTGAAGACAAACTGGAGCAAAACTGCCTATACTTGTTTTAGCAACGTTTATTTCCCCTGAAGACCCTTAGTTGGCATTTGTAATGACCATTATCTAATGATGCGCCCAAAGAGGCATATCAAAAACTCTGAGCTCATTGCCAGGTGCAATAGTAGAAGTAACAAATATGGTTGACACCCTTTGTATAAAAAATTTACACATATATACATGTATGTGCATGTCTGTGTGTATACTGGAAAAAATGTTAAGTCTAAAAGGTTATACATACCAAGAAGTTGATGGTAGAGGACTGTAATTTTTAAAATTAGAAAATGCAGCTTCTTTTCACTTGGCTGAATTTAGTTTTTTCTATAGTAATGGCATGTATTTTTAATATAATTTTTTATAAAGTTTAAAATTCAAATAAAAGTATACTCTGTAAATGTTAACAAACAGAATTATATTTCAAGCCCCCATCTGGTTACTGCCATCGTGAGATGGTCTGTTTAATTCAATGAACATGTAAAACCTAAGGTAAAAAAGCACTTAATAAACTCAGGCCTTCCGGAAATGAAACAAAATCAAGAATTGCCCACTTACTACTTCACCTCTCCCAACGAGATGCCAACAGAGGTATACTGCAGAGCGCAGAGAAACAGGACCGCTCAAAGGCCAAAACGGACAGAAGGTAGAGGAAGAGGGATTACCGTGCGTTTTCTACTCCGTCACCATAATACCAAGCACTTGGAGAAAGAGAGCTGTATTAAGAGAAGGTGGCTGGTCCACTGGAGGGAATTTATAGCACCAAAGTGCAGTATGATCATGAGTTACTCCAGGGCATGCTAAAGATTCGAATGGACTCAAAGTTCCCATAAACTTCCCTCTGACCTAGATCTTCCCTGGAGTCTTCCACTCAAATTTTATTTAAATACAACAAGGCTCCTTTCCAGGATACCATGTAGCCCATGAATAATTAAGGACACATCTACTGAAAATACTGAGGACTGCTGTAACATTTTACATTAAATTTGTTGTCTGATAGAACTACTTATTCCTTCTTAGTCTAACAGCACCAGCAAGGCCACCCTGGACTTCAGCAGGCCTCTTGGTCTTTAACAGGCCACAGTCCTCTTTGTTATATGCTGACTATGCAATTGTCCTGTCAATAAGAATGAGCATGACATTGTATAACGATGAAATCCTCAATACAAAGTATATTTAAGTAAGCTTATCCTTTAAATAATAACTGTGTGTTGGTTGGGTTCCCAGTCAGGGCACATAACCAGATTGCAAATCAGGTCTCCAGCCAGCTCTTTAGCTGAAGGCAAGTGAAAGACAACCATATATTGATGTCTCTCTCCCTCTCTCCCTTCCCCTCTCTATAAAAATAACAAAATCTTTGAAATAATAATAATAATAATAACTGTGCTCTCACATGTTTATATACTGTATAAATTAAGTCTGTTCTCTGAGTGATTATGGAAAGCAAACTTCCCCAATTAATAGAAGCCTTACAAATATTTTTTAAATGCAAACATCCCCCCCCCACACACACACACAAACTATTTTTATAAATTCATATTTTCTTACCCCAGGTTTTCTTAAGAGTGTACTACTCCTGCGTTCTGACAGACCAGCAGCTTCTAGTTAGGGACAAAATGTGTGCCAGAAATGTGTACCTGTTGAGCAAGGTCCACCTTGGGGCTTAGCAGTGGAAGACTCTCTGAAAGATGACAGAGCTCTGGACCAAATCACACCTAACGATGATAAGGCTTGGTTGCAGGAAGTGGCAACTGTGTGCATGAGCAATCTCAGGTCCAGCTAATTCCCCCACTTTCTCCTTTGTTCCTGTGCTCAGGCTTTAGGGGCTCAACCTACTTCCACCCCGTGAGCATTACTCTCCCCAACTCCAGCCACAGGACCAGGGAATGATATGGGCGCTCTCTCCGGTTGCCTCTTTCCTTCCTATATTCTCGTTAAAGATACCCTGGTGCAATTAACTACTCCACTTGCTCATCTATGAAACAACAGGAATGGTACTTAACTCAGAGATTAAGATAAATGTATGATATCAAATCCTTCCAAAAGTTCCTGGCATACAATTAGCATTAGGTAAGCGTCAGCCATTGTGTTTTATTATGTGTTCTTGTTTAAAACATTGTTTAGAACTACACATTAGTATCCATATTGTTATCTCTTTTAAGTATCTGTCTGCTAATTGTTATATAAAGTGAGAATAACAGTGACCTGGGGAATTTTTTTAATTTAGAAGTCTTGCAAACATCGAATATTCAAAGTTCCCAGCAACCTGATAAGTAACATAGTACTGTCACCGAGGGTCCGCGGTGAGGATGGCCCCACCATCCTCTCACATCTGTCCCTCGGTTGTGCCTTTCTCTTGCTACAACTCTATTGTTCTCTCATAACCTGATTAAATAAGCCTTCCTTTATGAACATTTTAAGACCCACCTTCCACTTTCAATAATTTACATTTTTATCTTATTTCACCTCTCTCCCCAATTAGAATATAAGCTTCACGAGGTTAGGGTTTCTTTTATTTTATTTATGGATGAATCCAGGTAACTAAAATAAGTACCTTGCATATAGATCTTCAATAATTATTGAATGGTGACTATTCAATGTGGCTTACCCCAGACTTTTAAAAGATTTTTATTTATTTTTATAGAGAGAAAAATGTAAGGCAAAAGAAAAACATCAGTGTATGAGAGAAACAGCAATCAGCTGCCTCTCCCATGCTCCCAACCAGGTACCTGGCCCACAATCCAGATATGTGCCCTGACTGGGAACCAAACCAGCAGCCTTTTGGTTGGTGGGAGGCCACTCAACCCCTTGGGCCACACTAGTCAGGGCTACCCCAGACTTCTCGTTAAATAAATCTTCCTATGTTTAAGCCACTATAGTGAGGTATACTGTCACTTACAGCTGAATACATTCCTGACTGTTAAACTATACAGTACTGGTAGAGTATCTGGTATTATAATTATTGTTATCTCTATTAAATATAAATTAACTAGCACTTATTATGTGCTTACTATGTTCTAAGCATGATGCTCTATATTTTTGGCATATTGCTAAATAAGCATCATCCTTTTTAACCTTCACAGTGACTTCTGAGATGTATACTAATTTCACAGATGAAGAAACTGGGACTCAGAGAAGCCAAACCAGCCCAAGGTAACGACTAGAAAATGGTAAGCACAAGTTGTCAACCCAAGTTTCTAGCTCCTGTGCCTACATCTTAACTAGTACATCAGTGGTCCCCACCCCTGGCCACGGGCAGATACAGGTCCATGGCTGTTAGCAACAGGCCGCACAGCAGGAGGTGAGCAGCTGGCGAGCGGGCAAAGCTTTGTCTGGATTTACAGCTGCTCCCCCGCCTGCTGTCAGATCAGCAGCAGTATTAGATTCTCACAGGAGCACACGCCCTGCTGTGGACTGCACGCGTGTGGGATCTGGGTTGCACACTCCTTATGAGAATCTAAGGCCTGATGACCTGCGGTGGAGCTGAGGAGGCGACAGTGGCTCTGGGAAGCAGCAGCAAGTGCAGATTATCAATAGCAGAGACGTCTGACTGCAGAGACCAGGATAAGTTCATTGTTTGCAGATTCCTATCAAAACCCTACCAGTGGGTGGCAGGTGACAATTAAGCTGCATCTGGTGGCAGGCTTTCTAGTGGCAAGGAGTTGATGTGCTTCAACTGTAAACTGCATCTGGTGGCAGGTTTCAAGTCAGAATCCAACACTTTTTCTAATCCATGCATGGCCTGCCCATTACTTTACCACTTCCGTCCACATCTCTTTCCCACACTGTGCATTTGTCTCAGTCACAGTTTTGGTAAGCCCACATGCTAAAGCTATATAATTATTTCATTGTGTAAATGTAATATTAATAGAAATAAAGCACACAATAAAGTAATGCGCTTGAACCATCTGAAACTATCCCTCCCACCCATCCACGGAAAAATTGTCTTCCACAAAATCAGTCCCTGGTGCCAAAAAGGCTGGGGGCCGATACAGTATACTGTACTACCAAGTCTATGAAACACATTAAGTTTTCTCTCCTTCAAATATGTACCTATAAGCTCTACAAACGAGGACTCCTGTTTTCCAAGCTGTGGTATCCACCAACGCTATTAATGTGTTAAGTCCTTACGTACCTACTCAGTAAACCTTTATTGGGGGGGCGGACCATTGAATACCAAACTTACCTTGGAAATGTGAACTTTTATAAAAATGAACCCTGAGTATGCCTTGTTAAAAAAGAATCAGTTTACTCTATCTTTGAGATTCCCCTTGCTTGCTTTCAATTGCAGGGACTCTCCTGTTAGAGTCGTGTCTGCCACTCAAGCATCTAGAACAAAGAGAGAATCTCACAAAAATTAAATGACTGATGTTGTATATATTTAGAGATAATGACAGATTAATTTTCAATGCAAACGAGTAGGGTCTCTGCCACATGGCGTAATCCCTAGTCTTACGCAGCTTTTGCTGAGTCAAAAATACCAGCCCTGAGTTGGGTAAGATGAGGACCGAAACACACATGCACGAACGCATGCATACACACATGTACACACCACATACTACTATCTACATAAAATACTTGAAGAAGGCAGCCAAAAATGGAATGGATCCAGGAAGAGGGCTTCCAATGCTTATGTTTCTTTTCCTTGCCTTCTGCTCCTAACAGTTTCCCATAAGGGACAAGTGCCGCAGGTTGCCGGAAGCAGCTGCAGGTTGGTGAATGGACTGTGTGATACTGACAATCTGTAAATTAAAGAATCTAATACATGAAATGAAAACATTCTCCTCCTCCAAACAGTTGGATGAACAAATCAAAGAGAAAGGGAAAGAGTTGGAGGGAAAGTGAGACAAAGAACAAAATCTGGCCTGTGTGACACATCTATAAAACTGACGGGCTGTCAGCCAGACACTGATGAATATTTCTGCAGGGTAAAAACGGCAACCCAGAGTCTAAAAATAAACCACCGTGCTGCAGACCTGTCTGGTCCAGCTACACCAATGGAATACAAACACACTCACTCTCCAGTCCATCTGGACTCAAGGTTTCACAAAGACGGGAAAAGAATGTTTTGCTGGCAAGAGAAGATATTTTACACGGTTTTCAATCAGTTAGGTTCTCTATGTAATATACATTTGAGTTTAAGAATAAATGATTTTCATTTACTAAAAATGATAAAAGGCAATAGTAATAAATCATTAACTCACCTTATACAAAAAGATTACTGTCTCTCTCAGCCCAATTAAAGTAAAATAAAGTGTCATTATGACCATCTTATGATAATATCCTAAAATCACAATTTTAAAATAAAATTATAGATTATTTCTAAGACGTGCTGACGTCAATGGCAGATCTTGTCAGTTATCTCCAAATGGCTCGCGACAAGGAGAAAAGCCTATGATCTCATTTTGCATCTGAACACTACAATAAAAAGTTGTTACCTCAAATGCAAAAGTAAATACACTGTCCCTCGCAATCAGCGCTTTAATTCATCATATCCGTTCACCATGCTCAATCCTGCCTTATGTAGTTATGATTATCCTCTTAACTAAACGGTGATTTCAACTCTGGAAGGCTTTCCTAGAACATTTTGAATACTATCATGCCACCATTTTTAATTTTAACAATTAATTAACTCTCCATAAGAATAAAATATGAATAATAAATTACACTTGATTCATTTGGAAGTGACCACACCCATCTGGAATAGGAGAAAACAAAAAGATTAACACTTCAGGAACCAACGAAGTTTTCACAACGCAGTACAACACACCCTGCCTAATTCTTGATGGTGTTCAGCTGTGCCAATTACTTCACAGTAAATAACTATGCATCATAAAAATATATTCTCCAATACACACCCATAAACTTCCTCCACTGCAGCTTGGGTCTCAATGTAAATAATGGTACCATTTCTTAATGAGAAGAAAATAACATAAAAGCTATAAAGTAAAAATAATTTCATTTTTAGTTTTTATTATCATCAATCTTATTTCCATAGTAGGCACCACAAACTTAATTATAATCAAAATAAAACTTTAAACTTCCACTGCATGCTTTCCCCTTTTGTCAGAACCCTACAAGGCCATCCATTCATTCAGGTAGTTGATCAAGCCCAACCCTAGAAGGCAGCTTGGATTCCTCTTTCCATCCACAAGACCTCTCTCCCTCAAACACATACCATTTCATTCGCAAACACTTCCCATTCCCTAGGGCACCACACACTAGCTCCAGCCTCAGCCTTCACATCTCCCCTTGGGGAGGGCAAAGCTCCATAACATCCTTCCTGCTTCCGACCTTGGCCTCTACAGTCTATCTAGGGCGCAGCAGCCAGACCAGAGCAATCTCTACAAAAGGTACCATCACACCACTGCTCCTCTTCAATTCCTCCAGTGACTTCCCACTACTCAAATGTTTTCCATTTGAATAAAATAGAAAGTCTTTTTATGTCCCATGAGATCTTTCATGATCTCATCCACACCTACCTTTCATGAGCATTTTCCCCTCTTAAGCTTGTCACCTAGTTACATGACCCAGCCAAAGCCTTGGCTTCTCTCAAACAACCCGAAGCCCAGTCCCACCCATGGGTCTTTTCCCGTCTATAAATTTCTCACCCCAGAGCTTCTGAAGATTAGCTCTCATCACTCAGGTTTCCACTAAACGTCATGTGTTGAGTGGCCTCTCCGACCACCGTATCTAGAATATTCCCACCACTCCACTACTCACGCACCAGTTACTTTCTATCCTCCTTGTTTTTGTTTTATTCCATCAGAACTCATCATCTATAATTATATTACTTATGGGTCTTTTCAATTATTGTCCATCTTTCCCTATTTGAATATACATTTTATGTCTGTCTTACCCATCACTGTATCCCCTAAAACATATAATGCACAAATCAATCATTAATAGCAACAGACTACAAGCTCAAATACCTAAAGAAGCCAGACAGGTAGCATTAAGTAAGTAAAGCAGGCAATTCCCAGCTAATGTGAAAATGCCGACCCAGTATAATAGCTTACTATTTTTTAAGAGAGGCCAGATATATATACCTTCTAGATGAAATCTTCCAATTGTTTAATGTCAGCAACTTGTGCTTTTCTAATTAAAACTCTGTATAAGACAAATAAACCATGTCTGAGCCAGATACATACATAGGTCACCATTTGTTAACTTCATATCTATTATAAATCTTCTAAATTTAAACTTACTAGATGTGACAGGTTATTCTAAAGATGACCCCAATGCCCCCCCACACACACTTCTGCACACCCTTTTACAATGTGCACTTGCCTTCCATCAAGAGATAGATGACTTCCGCATTCCCTCCCTTTGAATAGATGACTTGCTTTGCCCAACTTGCCTTGTGTCTTCTGACCTAGACCTACGGGACCTTATATGGCAGTCATGTAAGGAAATCACTGAATAATGAAAGGGTATGTGGAGAAGATCCGAGAACCCAGATGATGGAGGTCATCTTAGATCTTCAGGTCCAATCAATATAGCAAAGGCAGCACTAGGCCCCAGACATGTAGGACATCTTGAATCCCCTACCAAAGCTGTCTCGTTTGACTCTGTATGGTAGAGAGGAGCCAAGCCAGCCGATCCTGCCCAGATTCCTGGCCCACAAAATGGTAAGGAATGAAATGACTGTTATTTCTTAAAATGAGAAGTCCTTATATTTTCTGGTGATTTGCTTCTCAAGATAATGGAGACAGAAACTGATAGCTACAAGTGAGGGGTAAAAAAAAAATCCCTAAACATGTAGCACTGGTTTTGAGACCCAGTGGCAGACAGAGGCTGGAAAAATGGTAAGGAAATTATTAGCAAAAGCCAGAAGAGCCACAAGAAAACTGCTATTAAAGGCAGGAGAAAGAGCAAGACATGTTACATAGTAGTAAATGTTTAGCAAGAATGTTGCACGCGATAATATAAAAAATAGTGTATTTACCTAATAAACTAACTGGTGGACCTGGATAAAAATATTTTTTGGGTAGAATATTAAAAGTGCTAACCGGTTTAACTGCATGTGATAAAATACAGGAAGAGCACAAATAACTAAAGGAGGACCTGTTTAATTTTCAAGCAGAATTTAAAGATACAGAGGGCACTGGAAAATCTCTAACTGGCAGAAGTTGCTCAAATTAAGAAGTGGCCGCCCCAGCTGGTGGCACAGTGGATAAGGTGCCAGCCTGTGAACCCAAAAGTCGCTGGTTTGATTCCCAGCCAGGGCACATAACCAGGTTCCAAGCCACGTCTCCAACCAGGTCCATAGCTGGAGGCAGGTGAAAGGGAACCATACATTGATGTTTCTCTCCCTCTTTGCCTCTCTCCCTCCCCCTCTCTCTAAAAATAATAATTAAAATCTTAAAAAAAATACAGGAAGTGGCCTCGGAGTAAATATCAAATGAAGGGTCTGTCCGTAAGATCTTGCTGAGACCTTGGAGACGTCTGTCTTGAAAAGAAATTACAGATGTGGCTTTGGGGACATGGAATATTGACCTTTCCAAAAATTCATAGAAAACCTTCAAAGTTTTTAAGAAAGTTGTAGTGCTAAAAGTACCATCAGGTTGAACTTAAAAAAAAAAAAAAAAGATAGAAACAGTGCAAATGGAAAAAAAAAAGTCTGGGAGTCCTAATTTCATATAAATAGGAAGCAAGTTGAAAAAGCTACACATCTGCAAATATGACTCACCTCTTATGAGAAAGAAAAGCAGTAGAGAAAAAGCCAAGACACCAAAGTGTCAGAAAACATCTTATTAAGAAACAACTCCCCAATAAAATTAAATTTTAAAAATTAAAAAAAGAAAGAAAAGAAACAACTCCCAAGGACCAGAACTGGCCACTAATCAAGGAAGCATTTTCAATATGTGCAAAAAAGAACCGGTGTCATGTGCCCAGCTGGATTTCCAAATTGTCAAGGACCAATGGCTATGTTCTTCCCGTTCTTCCTTTTCGAAAGGGCGTAACCTATTCCAGTCTTCCTGTCCCTGTCTTACCACCATATGTTGGGTAAGGGAAGTTTAGGTGGTCTTCTTAGTTCACAGACCACTGGATCAGAAGTTACACCAGAGCAGTCTGCCTGAGAAACTTCATGTGCATCATAACATCGACAAGATCTGGGGCTTGGAGCTGACGTCATGACGGGATGAAACTTCTGGGAGATGGGGAAGTGTATTCTGCATGTGGGGAGATGTGAACTGCTCCTCTCAGAGAGCTCACTGCAGCAGATCATTTCCCAAGATGGTTGCAACAATGCCTCCCCATCTCATGCCACTTTTGCTACTGGAATTTGCCTTTCTTCCACCAAATGGTGAAACCCTTTCCTTTCCACTTGATTCTGGGATGATCCTATGACTCACTTGGGTTCAACAAAATGAGGCAAAAGTGACACTATCTGATTTCCAGATCAAGGCTTTAGGATACCTTGCAACTTCTATTTGTAGCTTCTTGGAACAATCTCAGGGCCAGGTAAGAGGCTCAGCCTAGTTACAGTGAGTGACTTGAGACCGCCTGGAGAGGCCACGTAGAGAACGGAGGCTCCCTCTTGCCCCAGTGCAGACGCCCCAGCCAAACCATGTGGGATAGAGAGAAGCTGTCTCTACTGAACTGTGCTCAAATATTCCTCATCATGAACAATAATTTGCCTGGCTGTTTCCTTAAGCCACTGAGGTTTGGGATATTTTGTTATATACCAGTAAGTAACTAAATCATTCAGGAAAAGGTTGGCCTGGATAACAGAAGCGTGTGAAATTTCCAATTTAAAAATAACCACACTTTTAATACTTTGAAACATCCACAATGATTTTTAGAATAATAACCTAGAATTCGTATCTTCACCCACCAAATATTTTCTAAGAACCTAATATGTTCCAGGCACTGCTCTAGGCCCTAGGAAAACATCAGTGAATTCAAGCCCCATTACACATTATAGTGAGGTAGACAAGGAGAGGCCTTTAGGAATCTGCTTTAATAAATAAAACCAAAACGGTTTCTGACTAATACATCACTATTGTAAGTTAGTGTTTGCCAAATACTGTAACTAGTTTTAACTTTCTCCTTGAAACTGTTACTTGAATGCTTTATCATTGTATCAGGAGCTATTTTTAGCTCAGCCCTTCTTCTAATGGTGCCAGAAGAAAAACAAGGTCAGGATGATATAAGGCCAGATTTTGCGCACCTGAATTTTCAGGTATCCGCAGTGTACTTCATTTATTCCCCGACTTAGAAACATGAGCACCGACCGTCACACCTTTGCTCCTGCTGTCTCCCCTTCCTGGAGTGCCCTTTCCCCACTGTCTTCACCTGGTGGACTCCTGGTGCCCTCATCAGTCAGCCCACTCCATGTGCTTCTGTTCTTCCACTGCATCCTCTGCATACATAGAGCGTAATATTGGATATATCACATTATAATTTCTTATTTGCTTAAGTGTCCCCACTAGATTGTTAGTTCTTTCAGGAGAGGAATTGTTCACACATTCCTAACACAGAGATCTACACATAATAGTAAATGAACAATAAATGTCTGTTGAATGAATGAACCTTAACACTTTGATTAAATCATGGTTCCCTCGCCCGTAAAATGGAGGTAATAATCCAACAAGATGGAATTGCAACTGCCTAGGAAACTATAAAGCATTATTTAAAACTTTCTACCATTATTCATCAACTAGGAGCACAATACTCAAGTTTACTCTCAAAGCAGGAAAGCCTGTTTCACTGAAGAGGGTTCAGAAAGCAAACCAATTCCCAAATAAACTTCCCGCACAGATTCATGTGAATCCTGGTTTGCTGGTTCTTTCATATTTTTAATCCATCATTCTGTTTTGGAGTCAGTCACCTGTCGTATCCTGTGAATTTGTATTTTATCTCAGAAAATGCTAAAGAAAACCTTCATGGTTTGAGATACCCAAAGGGCAAACACAACTTACCTCACGGGTTTTAAAAGCCACAGGATTCCAGACCTAAACAGATTTCAAACCTTCCCAGCTTAGAAAAGAATTCCTCTTCTTTTCACATAAATGTGGTTATTTGAAAACAAGACGCTTACCTATTATCTAGTATCTCAGGAAAGATTATAAAAATGCAGAGGACTGCATGGATGAGCCCACATATATACCATCAGTCATAATTCAACCCCTGACATATCTGTCACCCAGCAGAGCCATTTTCATCTCTGCTGAACAACACAGGAGTCACTAGCTGCATGTGGGTGTGAATTTACTTTTAAATTATGAGATAAAACTTAAAAGTTTCTCAGTTGCACTAGCCACATTTTAAATGCTCAATAGCCTCATATAACTGGTGGCAACCCAACTAGATATAGGCATAAAATATTTCCATGACCATGGAAAGTTCTATTGGAGAACACTGCCTTAAATGAAATGAAACAGTTTCCTATCAAATTAATAGAATTTTTCCAGTATGGCTTTCTGCCTGCAGTAATGAAAGGTGTGATATTTCTGATGAAATGTTATATAGTGGGTTAGTCAGGGAAAAAAAGGAATCATTTGTTCATAGGTTGATAGAGTGCTAGTGTTTATGTTAAAATTCATTTTTTAAAATGACTGACATTCCAATAAATGACAATTCATTTTGTATAACAAACTTTTTTTCCTGTAACAAACATTTTTCTTAATGTACATCTTCAAAATTGTCACCTTTCAAGTTTGTGTAAAAGAAGCAATTTTCTAAAAGCCTTCTCATCTTAAAACTAATCATATTCTTCAAATTATCACACTATAGTTTTAAAGTATTTTATCTGCTAAAAGCATTTTTTTTATTTTTGTAAAGATTTTATTTATTAGTTTTTGGGGTTTTTAAAAATATTTTATTCATTATTTTTAGAGAGGGGGGAAGGGAGAGGCTGAGAGGGAGAAAGATAAATGTATGGTTGCCTTTCACCTGCCTCCAGCTACGGACCTGGCTGGAGACCTGGCTTGCAACCTGGTTATGTGCGCCCTGGCTGGGAATCAAACCAGCAACCCTTGGGTTCGCAGGTCGGAGCCTGATCCACTGTGCCACCAACCAGGGCTGTATTTATTAGTTTGAGAGAGAGAGGGAAAGGAAGAGAGGCAGATAGGAAGAGAGACATCAATGTATGGTTGCCTTTCACCTGCCTCCAACTATGGACCTGACTGGAGACCTGGCTTACAACATGGTTATGTGCCCTGGCTGGGAATCAAACCAGCGACCTTTGGGGTTTGCAGGCTGGCGCCTTACCCACTGTGCCACCATCCAGGGCTTAAAAGCATTTTTTATTTGGGATTCTAATAACTAAGTGTTAATTCTATAAAATCTAACTTTAGAATACACTTTAAACAGCTTCTCTCTAAAGACAAATATCTCTGCAAACTTTTTTTTCTAGATGGTGAAATACAGGGACTTTATTCTAAAACTGTAAACAAATATTTTATATTTTTATATAAGTAGCACATGTTATCTGAATAATATTTACTGCTTTCATAAGAATTAAAGACATAAATATGTCCCAGTTACTTTTTACACCAGCTGCCCTGACTTTAGCTCATCAGGCAAAATGGGTTTTGGCAAAAGGCACCCTAAGGCTCTTCCACGTGGTTCCTTCAACTACTGTATCTGTCAGGGTTTCTCTGCAAACTTTTAAATTCTGAATTTAAAAGATGAAAAATTTATCCAATTTAAGATTTATATTTTATAGCCATATAAAAATATTTCATATAAATATATGAAATAGGTTCTTTCCTTCTGAAATATTAAAACAAACTTTCTTTTCCTTTTTTAATTTTATTGTTGTTGTATTACATCCATCCCCTTTTTGCTCCCCTCTGTCTAAACAAACTTGCAAAAGTGGGATTCAAAGGTAATTCATAGAAATTGCACAAACAATGTAATTTTCAAAGAATTTCAAAGTACAATGGTTAATTACTTACCCAATTAAAACAATATCCTAAGTATTTTTGCTTTGAGTTCTCTTGGGAGGCAAAACATGTATTTATGTTCAAGAACTAGATTAAAACCCAAAGGAAACATCATTTTAATTAAAAAATCAATATAAAATTTTATATTGGCGCTTGGTGCTCAACAGCGCCCTCTAGAGCCTAGTGTTACAGTCCATAATAATCCAGATCTTAAAACATAATTCATTATTTAAAGTAACGGATTAGCCCTGGCTGGTAGCACAGCACATAAGGTGCCGGCCTGCAAACTCCAAGGTCGCTAGTTCGATTCCCAGCCAGGGCACATAACCAGGTTGCAAGCCAGGTCTCCAGCCAGGTCCATGGCTCAAGGCAGGTGAAAGGCAACAATACTTTGATGTTTCTCTCCCTCTCTGTCTCTCCCTTCCTCTCTCTCTGGAAATAATAAATAAAATCTTTAAAATAAAATTAAGTGGCTAAAGAATTGTTAAGAAATTTCAGTAATATTCATACTATAATTTCCTCTAAAAGTCCACATTTGTTTTTGTTTTTTTTTTAATGAGTTCAGTTTGGCAGTGTCTCTGTAGGATGTTTATATTGTTTTACAAAAGATGGTGCAGGTGAAAGACACTATGCCCTTTAAAGTTCACTATGCAAAGATCTTTGCTTAATAACCTGTGTTTCTACGTTTTTTTGTGTGTGTGTGTTTCTAAGTTTTTAAAAGTCAGTTATTTTTATTTCTAATTGTCTTCCATACGCCTGAACTTTAAGAATTACTCTAAATGTAAAAATCTTTATATACTATGTACTCCCATTAAAATAAGATCTACTCACCCTGGCTGGTGGCACAGTGGATAAGGTGTCAACCTGCGAACCCAAAGGTCACTGGTTCGATTCCCCAGCCAGGGCACATAACCAGGTTGCAAGCCAGGTCTCCAGCCAGGTCCTTAGCTGGAGGAAAGTGAAAGGCAACCATACATTAATGTTTCTCTCCCTCTCTGCCTCTCTCCCTTTCTCTCTCTCTGGAAATAATAAATAAAATCTTTAAAAAAAAAAAATCTAAAAGGCTTTTATTTCTTGAATATGCAGAAAATTTCAAATGACAATTCACTATAAGGACAGCTGGGCCCAGTTCTTGAAAGAGTCCAAATAAAGGAGGCCTGTGTTTATCATTTCTCAGATACCACCTACTAAGTTCTTTTAGTGAAACTTATCTTCAAATTTCCACCTGCACACAAACTACTATACAAATCTCCTTTCACGTTCCCCCTTCCACTAGGTAATCCAGTTCACCCTCCCTGGAAGGGCAGGGACACAGAGGCCGTCTGCAAGCACAAAGTACCCATCAGGCAGAACTCAGCACCCTGGACCCCTGGCTCCCTGCCCCAGTCCAGGGCTGCGCGTGCACCAGTCCCCGTCCTGAGCATGCACCTCTGCAAGGTTCGCAGGTGCTCAGGCGCCCACAGTCACCGCTCCCACAGTTGAAGCTGCCGTGTTCACCAAGGGACCACAGGCAAGCCAGCAGCCAGCCCTGTCTATTCAGAAAAGAAGAGAGAAGTGGTCAACTCACAATTTTCTGAGTGCTTTAAATATACATGGGTGTTGCAGCAAAATATTTCTTGTTTACATCTGCTAAGTTAATTCGGGGTTTTCTTTTGTCTCTTCAAAATTAAAAATGATAAAGTCATCATCTGAGTTCACTCTAGGGGGAAAAAAACCAATTACTACTCCCTCCTCTCCTCTTACTAGATTTGCCTAATGTTTCATAACTGAATACATAGTTAGAAAGGGAACAAAACACAGTGCAGCACTGCATCAACTATTTGGTTAAAGGCAATTAAGTCAAAGGATTGCTAATAATCCCTCTTCAGGTCTCCAACAAACTCATTAAGGGAAGACTTATGCCTAGTATTCTTGCTTATGAAGGACTGAAAACAAGCTCTTGCTTTTATGTAGAAAATAGTTATGCAGCTTGGATCTTACCTGGATACATTGCAGCCTCTCTGCCGCTTACTACCTGGGCTATTTCACTGCCCTGGTTTTTCTCCACTGGAGGGCACAGTTAGCTCAAAGAAAATTTGGTGAAACTTAATCTGGTCTGTTCCACAGCTCCAGAAAAAGGATGCGTGAGAAAGGAGGTGAAAGTTGCTATCAGAAAGGATGCTTCTGTACTATTTTTCAGTTTCACTTATCTCTGGTCTCCTTGAAAACCATTACAAAAGATAATCACTAATTGGGTAAAAGCTAAGACAAAAAAAAAAAAAAAAACCTGTTTCAAACACCACTATCTATAAAGTATATTTTTTTTTAATGGTGGAAATACCCACTTCAGGTACACACTAACCTAAAGTGTAAATGCAAACAGATATTCTCCTCTACTACAGTCCCCACCAGGCATTTCTACGAGAATATGCTGTTGAATTACTCAGTTCTTTTGCAATGACATAAATCACGCTCCGCCAAAATAGCTTATTTTTATTTTCTACTTTTGTGTTATCTTTTTAGAGATAAGCCAACAGGGGATGCTATTCAGCTATTCATTTGTAGCTGCCTTTTCTTTATAAACCTAATCAATCCTAAGGGTGTAGTGCAACATGTTTTCAGTTTGTCTAGAAAAAAGATTAGTAAAGAGACACATAAATACTGCACTTCTAGATAAAGTCAATAAATGTAATATTCAGGGGAGCTTATAAAACAATAGCCTCTTGTTTTAAAACTTCCTTTTGAATAAAACTATTAGGTTTCAACTTACCGGCAAGCTTTCCATGCTTTTACTGTGTTGAAAGTAATATGAAGGGCCCTGGCTGGTGGCAAAGTAGATAAGGCACAAACCCAAAGGTCACTGGTTGATTCCCAGCCAGGGCACATAACAAGGTTGCAAGCCAGGTCTCCAGCCAGGCCCTTAGCTGGAAGAAGGTGAAAGGCAACCATACATTGATGTTTCTCTCCCTCTCTGCCTTTCTCCCTTCCCCTCTCTCTAAAAATAATAAAATCTTTAAAAGAAAACAAAAAAGAGAAAGTAATATGACAGAAGACGCCTCTCAATGGATATTAACCAGGTCAACTGACAACATATTACAACTTAGTTTTTGGTTATACAGAGACCAAATTAATTGTTTTTTAAGTCATAAATGGGGGGTGGGACCTTGGGTGGGATTATGTATGTCCTCAAAAGATCACCAAAATATGTATATTTAAACAAACCATTCCTGGTATTTTGAAGGTGATTCACCCAAATAACCTAAACTCCCAGCTAGGGTCTTCTATCATCTGAGGCAGTCCTGAGACAAATCATTCCATTTGCCAGGCAACACAACTGGTTGCTCCTAATTGTTCTTCCTATTTAAATCCTGGCAATCCGTAAGAAGAGTATTCCAGGCAGAAATCTGTCCTGTGGATACACAAGGAACAGTGAGGAGGCCAGTATGATTTCCGTGGACAGTTCAAATATCACCTAAGGAGAAATCTTACCTAACCACTCTGTGTAAACTAGCAGGAATGACACTTTCTCTCCCACTGTTATTCTCTATCATTTACCTTGCTTTATTTTTCCTACTAGATCTCACCATCAGACTTACCAAATATCTGCCCATTGTCCATCCTTCCCCATTACAATGAAGCTCCCTGAGAGCCAAGCTGGCCCATTTTGTTCCCTGCTACACCCCCAGCAAATAGGTAATCAAGTGTTTGTTGAGTCCATTAAATGAAGCGGAAGAAAAGCCTTCCCAGAAACCCTGCCTCCAGCAGATCTCATCTCACATCTCACAGGTCAGAACTGATGCATACCCAGCCCTAAACCAACTCTAATAAGGGACAAGATGAGCTTAAACAGCTCAGGACTTTGGCCACGGTGCGGGGGTGGGGGGTGGGGGGTGGGGGGGGGAGCCCTGCAAAGGAAGCCAATCTCCCCTGAAGTACAGAGTTATCTAATACCTATGTAAACTGGGCATTCTGTCAACAAGCAACCAACCAACCACATCTGCCCCAGTTTCCCCATATGCTGCCTAAGAAAACCATCTCCCATTCAGTGAATCAAAATTAAATTATGAAGAGGAAGAGATTAATTTATACTTTCACTATAAGTGTAACTCTGTAAGGTCCATTCACTAGTCTTCTGTAGTTATTTTTAAAAATGTTAAAATACTTAGAAATAGGCCAATCCACCCTAAGAAGTGTCAAAACCTCTACCTACAGTGAAATATAACATACGTCAATTTACGCCTCAAATCTACTCCATTTCTCTGATTATTACCAGAAATTCACTCCTTCTCCACCTTTTCCTTGATCTTATTTTGTTGCTTTGTTTAAAGAAAATGAAACACAGGTAAATAGTGTGACGGGAGCTACAGCTAAGCTGGGGGCCACCCTCTCCATATCTGCTCTGGCCATACCAGCCATTGCAGAGCACATGCCAACTGCACCCTTAGCCCACACACACACACACGCACGCACGCATGCACGCACGCACGCACGCACGCACACACACACACACACGCACGCACGCACAGTGGATGGAAAGGCTTTCAGATAACGTTCCTCCCCACCAACAGACCCCAACCAGTGACTGATGGCCGTTGGTGTACTAATTCCAAGCATCCTGACCCCACGGGTAAAATAAAGTCTGAAACGTGAATTCTGCATGGCTACGGAACTCTGCAGTGGGAGGACACTCCAGCTGACCACAGAGCTTAACAATGGCCCCTTCCTGGCCGAGTTCCCTTCCCTGCTTCCCTCCCCATGTCAAGCTCAAAAGGCTTCCAATCATATCACAGTTGAAACGACCCTTGACGATCCGTAATTTCATGATATCCTTACTATTATACCTAACCTTAGTTTCTGTATACGTTAAAAATAAAGTTGAAACTCCATTCAGAAACCCAGCTTACATCAACAAAGTTGTAAAAAAAAAAATGTTTTAGAAGCAGTCTACAATTGATACATTAGATATCACATCAAAAGAGACTTAGGTGTTGATCATGACAATGTTGCGACAGATCCCAAGATAAAAATATGAGGCAATCTGAACCTCGCACAAAGGGATCTGATCAACTTGTAGGCCGGTTGTATTCCTAGGCTTCTAACTGCACATGGCAGGAGAAAAGGCCCACTGTCTTATTTGTGTGTAATGCTTTGTACTTTCTACTGTGCTTCCCGACTATTCAGAGGCTCTTGACATCTCTGCAGACAGGCAAAGGTGAGTTATTTTTAGATGGATCCGACAGATCAAATAAACAAAATGACTGGCCACAGATTACACAGCTCATAAACGTCAAAGGTAGGCAGGTGGAATATTAACTCAAGACTTCCAACAGTCCGCTACACCTTCCTGCTTTCCTGCCTTCCTGCCTAAAAAGGAATAGCAAACATTTACCAAACTAAGGTACATCGTACCTCAAGGGATATACTCAAACCACTCAAAAGCTACGTGCAACCTGTCCTAAAATAAAATAGTGCATGCTGAGGCTCCAAGCTTTCCTACAGACCATATTAATATAGCACATAATTTACTACTACCATAAACGATAACGGAACCGAAGGACTCATGGAAGGAATTTAGACCATTAGGCTCAGCCTGACGCTAATCTATATGGTAAGAGCACCCAAAATTCACACAGAACCTATCACAAATCAACCTCGTTATCTTCCTCCCGAAGCCTGCTCCTTTTCTCTTTGTGTTTTCCCAGCGTCAGTGACCAGCACCAGCACCTACCCAGGCCTCAAAGTCCTTGACCTTGTGACGCCATTACCCGCACAGCCTGCTCATGATGAGGGCCCAGGGCTTCCACGTCCTGTCTCTGTCTGACTTCCTCGCAGCCTCCCTGGCTCCTGGGTTGCTACTTCCACATCCATCCTCCAAAATGCCAGTCAACTGCCCAACATAGAAACTTGGTCATGACATCTACTGCTTAAGAATTCTTCAATGACTTCCCCAGCCCTTAGAATACACAAAACTTTCACCACAGGCTCAAGGTCCTTTGGGACCCGGCTCCTGCCCATTTCTCTTGTTTCTTGTCTCCTTCTTCCTAAGGACTCTCAGCCCAAAGGCCCTGAATGTTCTCACTTGCCTCCAGGTTTACGTACAGCGTTCCCTCAGCTGGAAATATTCACTTGTCCTCCAAGACCCCCTGCCTGCCCATGTCTCATTCATCAAAGCAGCTGGCAGCGCAGTTGGCAGGAGTTCAAATCCGGGTGTTCCTCCACTGACTAGTACGTGAGTTTGGGCACACAGCCTTCTTTCTACAACATGGGGATGTTAATAGGACCTACCTTATTGGATTATGTGAGGAGTAAATGAATTTATTCAGGTAATTAGAAAAGTATCTGGTGCATGGTAACCATCTTAACGAACACTGTATCATATTACCATTATGGACATCATCACCATCTTCCACTTCTGTTTCTACACCTTGCCGTTAAATGTTACTTCTTTCAGACCAGATGGGGCAAGCCATGTTCAGGGTGCTAGACTGTAGACAAATGTTACTTCTTTCAGAAAACCTACTCTAAGCCTCTGGACCAGGTTAGTGTCCTCACAGCTGGCTCCTATTACACGTTCTGAAGCTGCTTATGTACTGATCTGTGTCCTCTGCTCCATCAGTGGAGGAAGACACCATGGCTTTCTTGCTCACCACTATATTCACATACTCAGTACTGCATCTGGAACATAGTTAGCACATCGTAAACATTTACCTGCTAAATGAATGAATGACCTAATTCACTGTTCAATCACTACAAAGATCACCAAGATAGCCAACTAAAATCTAAATTCCTTCTAATTCAACTTAAGCCCATTTCCTTCTTCCTCATCATTTGGAGGACTTTTAAGAAACTTGAGAAAACAAGCCCTGGTTGGTGTGGCTCAGTGGATTAAGCACTGCCCTGAGAACCAAAGGGTCCCTGGGTCGATTCCCAGTCAGGGCACATACCTGGGTTGCAAGCCAGGTCTCTAGCCAGGTCCATAGCTGGAGGCAGGCGAAAGGCAACCATACATTAATGTTTCTCTCCCTATCTTCCTCCTTCCCTTCCCCTCTCTCTAAAAATAATAAATAAAATCTTTAAAAGAAAAAACTAAAAAATAATAACAGTTAAGAAAACAACCTAATTAGGACATCCTCTTTTTAGTCTATTGGCTTGTTTAAGAATCATTGTCAATAAGCATCAAATTAATTTCACAATAAAATTTTTTTAAATCCATCTGTAAAGAAAGCAGACTTAAAATGTTCTTTTCTCTAAGTGTAAAAAAATGAAGTCTTTAGCCATCCTTCTATGGTCCTAGTTAAACCAAAAGCAAATTAAAACTTCTGCTATTTGCATCGACCAAAAGCCATTCTCATTCACTCCCCTACTCTCACCCCCATCCTCTGATTAGTCAAGACTGGGTCAAACTGAAAGTCATACTTGTGGTTCTCACTGCATAGAAACATGCTGACGTTCCAAGTTTTCTTTTCTTCCCCGCTCCCCTCAATCTATTTCAAATGCACAAACACTGAACTAGCCTCAAACAGAATATCTATGTAACTGTCAAAACTGTAAGAAAATATTTAACACAGAGATCATCGGAAGTTTGTTTTTTTTAAAGATTTTATTTATTATTTTGTTAAAGAGAGGGGAAGGGAGAGAGGCAGAGAGGGAGAAACACATCATTGTATGGTTACCTTTCACCTGCCTCCAGCTATGAACCTGGCTGGAGACCTGGCTTGCAACCTGGTTATTACGTGCCCTGGCTAGGGAATAGAACCAGCAACTTTTGGGTTCGCAGGCCGGCGCCTTATCCACTGTGCTACCAGCCAGGGCTTATCGGAAGTTTTCACACTATTATAAACCATGCTCTTGTACCAAGAATACCTATGCAGCTCAAAAGCATGAATGTATAGCCCACTGACTTTTTTTGGAGCTAGCTTGACCTTAGTCCAGTGTTTCCCAAAATGTATGATCTTAAGAACTATCTCATTTGTTCAAAAATACACTTTCTCGTGTTGTTTTATTAGAGATTTTTATTGAATAGGTCTGCAGTGAAGCGCAAGACTTATATTTTTAACAAGCACATCCAGTTGATTCTTATGAATTACCTGAGTTTGGAGGGTGCCAAGGCATACATAGACCTTTCACTTTCACGTAACACTTGAGGAACTCTCCAACTTCTAAGCTCTTATACAGGTATCCAATTTGCCTCAAACCATCCTTACCGGGTACTTTGGCAGAAAATTGGAAAGAACATGGAGCTTGGAGTCAGAAAGCCTAGATGCAATTTCTTCTGCCAATTCCCAGCTGTGAAACTTATACCACTCACTCACTGATCCCAGCACATGATGTGGAAATAACAAAACCAACCCTAACCGGCTTCACCAGGTGGTTGTGGCAATCATTTGAGAACACTTGCAAAATCACTTGGTAAATTAAGCTGTCGTTGTTACAGCTGCCTCTAATTCAGGACATGTGAACATCATTGTCTAACCTGCTGTGGGCTTTTCCCCACATTACCTATCAAGAGATCATCAACTCCTTTCACATGACAGGCAATGACAGGTACTGGAACACACAGATAATCGGCAGCTTCCTGTTCCACGGCAAAATGATTAGCCCGGATGGGCAAGATAAGGGGCGTCTGTCTGCTGCACCGGCTGTGTCCGTGACAATACTAGAGTTCTGGCTATTATCAAACCAAACTTAGCCGTCCGTGCCACTGCGAATTAGCTTGGCGGTGAGCCGTTACTGACGGTCCACCGTTCGAACCAATCTGGAGAATGAGTTTTCTACACACAAGGAATGTTAAGGGAATGTTAAAGCTGGCATTTAACCAACCTGCTAAAAAATAGTCCTTCCTTGGCCCCCTTGAGAAAGAAGCACTAAAAAAATAGTGTCTCCTTTGTAATTCAGCATCATTAACATAATCAGTAGTTTGGGGTCCAGGCAGGGCTGAAACTCTAGGTAAGAGATACTAGATCAACCCACTTAGCGTTGTAGCACTACATTGGTGTAAAAGTTCCCATCTTAATGCCCCTGCCGGAGGATACCCAGGAGCATGGCACAACAGTACCCTCAGGGAATTCAGCGGTGTGTCATTGCTTCAGGAGTTCAGGCTCTAGCACAGAGAGCTGCTTTTGCCCCCAATGGGTTGCAGGAATGTGATTAAATCTAGTTCTGCCTACACCCTCACTGTTGCCAAAGATCACCTCTGCTTGTCCTCCTCATCAGCTTTCCACTCTTCCTTTTTCCACTTTTTTATTGCTATTCTATTACATCTGCCCCAATTTCCCTGCTCTGCCCTCCTCCGCCCATCCCAACCCCTGCTCCTGCAGTCAGTCCCCACACTGTTATCCATGTCCACAGATCAGTCATACATGTTCTTTGACCTGTCCCTTTCCCTTCTTTCCACAATGATCCCCCTCCCCGCTCCCTCTGCCACTGTCAGTCTGTTTCATGTTTCCATGCCTGTGGCTCTATGTTGTTCTTTATTTTGTTCATTAGATTCCCCTTAGAGGTGAGATCATATGGTATTTGTCTTTCACCCACTAACTTATTTCACTCAGCATAATACTCTTCATTTCCATGTGGAAAAAAGTATGGAATTTCCTCCAAAAAAAAATTAAAAACCCACCTAAAAATAGAACTGCCTTTTGATTCAGTGATTCCACTGCTGGGAATATACCCTAAGAATCACGAACCACCAATTCAAAAGAACCTATGTACCCCTATGTTCATAGCAGTCCTGGTTACAATAGCCAGGTTACTTAGCTGGAAACAGCCTAAGTGCCCGTCAGCAAATGAGTGGATAAAAAAACTGTGGTACATTTACACAATGGAATACTACGCAGGAGAAAGAAGCAACTCCTCCCTTTTACAACCGTCGTCTGCTTTCAGTTCACCCCCAACACGTCTCTGCTGCGCCCCGTTAAGGGCGCACTGCTCATGACTCCTACCGCTGCTTCCAACACCCCCTGGCAGAGCCGTCTGCCACACTTTGTGCCTTTTGCGGGCGGCCTGTCCTGTCCAGCTTTTCTCTAACTGGATGCACGATCTTGATCAAGCTGTTACCTCTTCCACCCTACCACCCTAACAGTTCACCTGAAGAGCCCTCCCAGTTTTGTTAGCCTATCATTATTCTCTTCTGCTTCCCAATCCTTTTTCAATTTTCTCATTTCCCACAAAATGGCTGACAACACTTTTATAAAGACTATCCACCAACTGTAGTGTTTGGTTTTTTTCCATGAAACAATTAACGGTGTACTCAGGGCCCCGAGGTTAATTTTCTAGCACTTGTAAAACATATACATTACCTTTCAATTCCTTTACTTCCAAAGAGATTTACCAGGGACTCTAGTTTAATGTCTTCAATGATTCAGAAAAGTCTTAAGGTTCTGGAAGGCTTGGTTTCATTTTATCAGGCCTTCAAAATAAGACGCCTACATTTTGGTCAACATACCCTAGAATTTAATTTTTTTACTAATTCATCTTAGCCTTACCAATTAGCAAGGTTTTACTGAAACTTTAAATTGGGAAAGTCTTTTTTACAAAATGAAAATATACTTGCAACAATTTTGTCAAGATCTGGGGATGAATAATAAATATAGTACCAACATTCTATTAATATTAAAATGTGGCAGAGTAGTTGGTTTCCTGTAACAATTTCTTAAGCCTTAGCTGGAAAAAGGTTAGCTTATTTATTATCAATGCTACTCAAGGACTTCTTTTTAATGTCATTGCATTTCACAGCTTCGGAGTTGCTATCCCAATGCTGCAATAGTAATTTTGTAACCAGTCTTTATCTAACCAGCCTTGGTTTCATTTCAGTCTAGCTTTTTACTGTGTGTTTCACTTAAGCTGTTGAAATACTGAGGAAAAACGTGTACAAATTATTTTGCAACACAGAACTAAAGCTAAACATCCCATTCCCCACCGAACTTCAAAGGAAAAAACATTCATTTATTAATATGATTTATGGTGCACTCTGGAAGGGCTCATAGTTTAGAACAAACAGGTTAGTGCAAGCATATACTCATGTACGCATATGTGTGCTAACATGCACAGTGAGCAAGGACTAAAACGGGAAAGTGAAAATGCCCACGAGAAAGAACGAAGCAGGTGCTGAGTTTCAACAGGACACGACTGACTGCTTCCATCTGTACAGCTACCTGGGTAAATCCCAAAAGCTGGACTCGCAGGGAGTGGGCCAAAGTTCACAAATGAAAGGAGTAAGGAAGGGTGCAATACCAGCAAATGCACTGCAGGCAGAGTGAGGCCCACACGCAACACCCACCGAAAGGGAACTGGAAAGTGTGCCAGTTGCAGGCAAGTCTGGGACACGGTGAGCCATTCACGATGCACCCAAGGCAGGATATGTAAATGAGGCCAGAGATAAACATAAGAACATGATCAAAAGGGCCAAGGAGTATGACATTTGCACAGGCATTGGGAAACCGGAATTTCTGTGTGAAGTGTAAGAGGGAGACATTTTCCCACAATATGACACTTGTACTGGAGTGTTAAGATTTGGTTGGGAGGAGCTAACTCAGGGAACGGTATGGGTGGGAGAGGCTGCCTGGTAGACTCAGCTAAGGTTCGGCCATGTGAGGAAAAGCAAGGTTCTGACACTCACAGGTCACTCGCTGCCCTTGGCTCACGTGCGTAATTTACGTGGTTCACAGAGTAAACTTGAGAAATGTGCATCAACCGAAAAACTTGAGAAACTTTCCACAACGGGGCCCATGTTACCAAGGGGTACAAACCGGCTGAGCAGCGTCCAGAACGCATTTACTGCCCGGCCCCTTCAGCCCCCTCGGCCACTTCGCCCGTTCACCCTCCAGGGCCACTTGGACTTGCCATCCTGAGGTACAGGCTGGGTGACTCTAAAATGAGCAAACATGAAAGCCCAAACACAGGTCGGGGAGAGTAGAAAAGATGAATTTTAGACATGCTAAGATTGAGATCTTGAATAACCACCCAGAAGGGAATATGCTGTAAATTATTAAAATTTTTGAGAAAAGGCTTGGAAAAGAGAAGATGGAAATAGATGGAAATGAGAACCATCCCCAGAAATAAAAATGACAGCAAATACAACATCAGATAGCAATTATACGCCATTTACTATTCAAATGCCACATACTTAGAATAATATCTGGCATCTCACACCCGTTAACTCATTTCATTATTACTTTGAACCTCCTATTCTCCAAATCTGACAGATGAGGAAACTCAGGCACACAGAAGTGAAGGTGACACTGCTTGTAACAGGTAGACCAGGGATTCAAAAGCAAGTAGTCTAGTCCCATAGTCTATACTTTGAGAATTTCTTCCTGAGGTTCTAGCCCGTATTTTGTTTTTAGATTAAATAATTTCATTTTTAGTTTTTAAAAATATTTTATTTATTTATTTATTTATTTTTAGAGAGAGGAAAAGGGAGAGACATCAGTGTATGGTTGCCTTTCATCTGCCTCCAGCTAAGGACCTGGTTGGAGACCGGCTTGCAACCTGGTTATGTGCCCTGGCTGGGGAATCGAACCAGTGACTACTGGGTTTGCAGGCCGGGAATAATTTCATTTTTAGACATGAGGAGACTGCTAATGCTTCTATAACTAGTAAGAGTGTAGAAAGAGAAGGTAATTCCCCCAAAACACCATTTCCCTTCATCTCAATCAAAAGTCCGGTAATACCTTACTAACAGGTATTTGCAATCACTCAACAAATATTTATTAACACTGTGCAGACACTGTTCTAGGTGCTTACGACCATGAGCAAAAATACAAGAATAGATCTTTGTCTTCGTGGGCTTTCATTTTAATGGGAAGACAAGAAGCATCATAAATAAAGTGCACATTATGGGAGATGGTGACAAGAGCTGGCAAAAAGGACAAGTGGATCAGGGCAATGGAGATCAGAAGCAGGGTGCGGAAGTGAGGACTGTGGGTTTGCGGGTAGTAGGGAAGGTCTCGGAGAGAAAGGCATGTTTTAAGCAAAGGCTTGAAGGAAGTAAGACAATGAGCCATGTGGATATGTGGGGGAAGAACATTCAGGAAGAGAGAATAACCAAAGGCCCCAAGGCAGCAATGCCAAGCATGTCCAGGGAAGGGAGCTGAAGGACGCGTGTTCAAGCAAGAAGTGAGTGCGTGCTAGAGTGGAGAGAGAGGAAAGGTGGGCAGAGATGAGGTAAGAGGTTGAGTTAAACAAGATAGGAGGCAGGTGGTTGGAAGCCTTGTCAGACACATGAAGAATTTTGGATTTTTATCTCAACAGGGCAAGAAGCCACTAGAGGGATCTGGGCAGAGGGTCACATGACTTGACTTGAGCTTTTCAAGGCTCACTCTGGCTACTGTATAAGAATCAACTGTAGGGGAGCCATGGTGGAATCAGGACAGAAAGCCCTTATTACACAGAGGCAAAAGATTTCATTGACTTACCCCATTTTCCGGGTATTTTCAAGGTAGGTTCAAGAGTCAAAGATCACTCGAAGGTTTTTTATACATGTAATTGAAAAGGTGCACATGACCAAATTTTCCTAAGTCCATCCTATCTTAGGTTCCCTAGAGAGAAGCGTATTGCAAGGAACCACTTAGTAAATCTTGTCACAAAGCAAGGAATTCTCCTGCAGTAGCACTAATCACCTCCTAACTGATCTGCTCACTCCAGGTTCGCAATCGTAAGTCTGCTCAGTAAACTACATTATTTCTTGGTTCCTACAATCCCTCTTCATCAAACACGAGTAAGTTGTACCAATAAAAGATGTGTTTAAGTAGGTTACTTGCTATCCATAAAAACACTAGAATCTCATTTACATCTCATTTCCCTGTCATAATAATCCTGAACAGAATCAGCTCCATTTAATAGGTAACAGGAGGGAGTTATGCTCAAAGGCTAAGGACCTTTGCCCGAGGTCCAACAGCTTGGCCAGGGGCAAAGTTCACCCTCGCTGCTGCTGGTGCTGCTGCTAACTCCAAAGCCCATCTTGTCTTTCCGTTAGCACAACTGCTCCCCAACGGGAAACTCCTGAGAGGCAGAACCTGTGAAAAAACATTACAGCCGCACTGACTAGATCATTTAAACAGGAATAACTTCACTTAATGGTGGTAAAGATAACTCCTCAGAAACTAGATCTTCTCCCTGGAATTGCCAGTGGAGAGGACAAATGCATTGTTTCACTAGACTCAGTGAATAAATAAAACAAAGCATTCCCTCTGAAACAGATTTGTAGCAGCCTTCTCAACTGTCACACCAGTGACCTTCAGAAAGCAATAACCCAGTTCCAGGGTCCATTCAAGTACCTTATCACCCAGGCCCTGGTAAGACTAGAACTTCCCACACCACCGTGGTCAGAATTTTTTTCCCCAGGGAGAAGCGGTCTCTGGAACACGATATAACCAGGAAGCGCACAAAAGTGGCCCCCTTACTATAATGTGTAAGTTCACTTCTTTAAAAAGGCCATGCCATTTGAGATTATCTGAATAACTTGCACTGGTCTGTCTTTGTGCCAAAGTTAACAACTTCAGGAAGATCAGGGAAACAAGGAATTGGGTTTCAAGTCGCAACTTGACATCACCCTCCTGCTCCAAGTCCCCCCAGTGTCTCCCACGTTCTCAGGACACATTCAACAGCCCTGCTTGCTGGCGCCTCTCCCCTCCCTACTCCCATCTTACATCACACCCACCCTTGCTCCCTTGCTCGGCTCTAGTCACTAGGCCTTGTTCTGCAAGGGCCTCAGGAGCCCAGCATGTGCTGCTCCCTCTGCTCTTTCTGCTCCTCTTCACTTCCCTTCAGGTCCCAGCTCAGTCACCGATTCCCAGGGCAGCTCTCAGACCTTTGCTCACAAGCTCCCAGAGAACCAAGTCTTAGGCATAAAACCCGATTTCTGGGAATCCAGTATAATTTTGGCAAGCCGCACTAAATCTGCTGCCCCCTCAGTAACCGCTGATGATAGTAACCACCTGCACCCCTCTAAGATCCAGCAGCCTGCTGGCCACCTGTGTCCTTCAAAGATGTCTTAGTCGGCTGACCAGGCCTGTGTCCTTCAAAGGTATCTAGCCTGCCCATGAGAACCTGGTAGCTCCCCTCTTGCTGTAAGCTTCTCTGTTCTCAGAGCCAACGGCCTCAAAGCCATCAACAGTCTCTTCAACTCCCACCCGCCTTATCCCCTTTAAAAACCCCTGCCCTCACGCCTGCCTTTTCCTCCTGTTCGCTGCTGACACCATCCTGCCTCCCTGGTCTCAGCCGGCTTGGGCAGCTGGCCAAATGAATCTTCTAGACCCATGCCCTGTTCCCTTGCCGTTTCTCCTCTCACTCTCGCCCGACCTAACACCAAGTATGGCTTCTTTCCACCACCTAACACAGCACAGTTTGTTCATCTGGTTACTGTTTGCCGTGGACTGGCCTAGTTTAAGGTCCACGATCAGCACTCACCAGTGTTTTTGGTGGTAGATGGACAAATGAATAGTGTTATATCACACTCTCCACCAAGCACAGTAAAGGCTTTTCACACCCTGCCTCCCAGCCTTAAACTTAATCCATCCCAGGAAACAAAAATACAACTTCCTACAATGTTTTTATTTTCACCAAAGATGAGAAGAGAAATGAAATAAAGGATCCGCTATGCTACAGACTGACTTCACTTGCTATAGATAAAATTTCTATGTTGAACTCCTAATCCCTCATGTGATGGTATGAGAAGGTGGGGTCTTTAGGAGGTAATCAGGTCTTGAGAGTAGAACCCTAATGAACGGGTTTAGTGCCCTTACAGGAGAGATCCCACAGAGTTCTCTGTCCCTTCTGTCATGTGAGGACAGAGAGAAGACAGAGGTCTATGAACTAAGCAGTCCCTCACCAGGCACTCAACTGTGCCAGCACTTTGGACTTCCCAGCCCCCAGAACCATGAGAAATAAATGTTTGCTGTCTAAGCCACCTGGTCTATAGTATTTTTGTTACAGCAGCCCAAACAAATTAAGATACATTATTAAAATTATTTTGCCCTTGCCATACACCAAAAGGTGTGGGTTCAATTCCCAGTCAGGGCACATACCTAGGTTGCAGGTTCACTCCCCAAGAGGGGCACAAATGGGAGGCAACCAATCAATGTTTCTCTCACATTGATGTTTGTTTCTCTTTCTCTCTCTCTCTTTCTCCCTCCTTCCCTCCCTCTCTCTCCCGCCCACCCCCCCTTAAGAAAGTAAATTGAAAAATATTTTAACATATATAAATGGCATTTAATGGCATTGGAACTGATCTATTCAAATCCACTCATCCATGCATTCAGAACTTATACATTTCATTATCTACATCTTTCAAGAATATTTTTCTGAAATTAAAAGAAACAAATTGAAAGCCCTGGCTGGTGGCTCAGTGGATAAGGCGCCGGCCTGTGAAACCAAAGGTCGCTGGTTTGATTCCCCAGGGCACATAACTAGATTGCAAGCCTGGTCTCCAGCCAGGTCCATAGCTGGAGGCAGGTGAAACGCAACCATACACTGATGTTTCTCTCCCTCTCTCCCTCTTTCTGGAAATAATAAATAAAATCTTAAAAGAGAAGAGAAAAGAAAAGAAACAAAAGAATTGAAGACAAAAAATTAATTTTGAAGCTCAATGTTCTCTGTTGCAGTAGCAATGATAATCTGTTTTCTGAAGATGCAGTCACCCAGATATTAACTAAGTCTTATCAATGAGTCCAAGTTACTAGTGTATAATGCTACTAAGATGAGTAATATTAGTAAGTTATAACTTTATGATTTATAAATATATGTAACGTATAAATATATAATAAACATATTATTGATCCAGAGAAAGAAGATACCTACCAGGAAGGGCTCCTGGTGGCTAACTGGGCTCATTTTTACCAACAGAACAGAGCAGACTCATTCAATCTGCACTAAACTGCCTGACACCTGCACTGAAATGCCTGCCTTCACTGTTTCTGCCAGGTGAGCCAACCTTTTTAAAGGAGTCACTGGTATCATATTTATTATATTTCAACCAACAGGACTGAGCCCTTCCCAGTCCAACTGGGGCTGCCCAGCCATAACCCCATTAGCATTTTCACCAACCTATGCGAGCAGCTCTACACCAACCAATCAGGACAGTGCTTTTGGATCAACCTGTGAAGACTTGGACTCCTCATTTGCATAAGGATAGACCAACCAGGGACCAAGTGCCCATGATTTCTCTATGTCAGCTCCTCTAGCTCACAAAGCACAGTTTCCACTAAAGACCAAAGACTGCATTTTCCCAACTGAGGACATCTCACCCCCTCCCACGTCGAAGTGAGGAGCAGACAGGAAGAGCTGTCTAGCAGACACTGGCCTCACCCTAGGCCTATCTCCCCACAGGGCTCCTCCCGGTTATGCTGTTTCATAATTGAGCTGTTACACTATTGGGCTGTTTGTACTGAAGAGTTTCCTTCTTCACTGCATTCCAAACTGGGGATTGCTGTTGGTGTCGAATTGGCACCAAGGACCATCGGTCGGCCATATAAATACATCGTATATTGTAATATATAAAGTAAGTTATTAATATTTATGTGTCAGACACTGTACTGTTTCACAAAACTCCTATGAAATAGGCACCAGCATTATCCCCATCTTGCAGATGGGGAAAGTGAGGCTGGGAGATGTTTACTACCTGACTCAAGGTTACACTGATAGTAAGTAGAGGACTTAGAATCCAAGTCTAGGTTTGAGTATCCAAGGGCTCAGGTTTGACCTCTAAATAGGAAACTTAAGATTGCACAGAAAAGGAGAACAGAAATAAGGGAGGCGAGGCGAGAGACAAAGGAGACTGGTGGGAGGGAGTGTGTGGGGGAGAGATTCTAGTTCAGAGTAGAGTCTGAATTTCTAATTCCAAGAAAATTTCATCTTTGGTTTTTCCCCCAAGTAAGATCCAGGCATGCTTTTAGGTCTGATTCTCCAGCTGTATCTGCTGCTTCATACACTGTTTTGGCACTAGTGCTTTAAGGCTGCCCTGCTAACTGCAATCTGAGAGCCTGTTTCACTTAGGCCTAAGGACTCTCTTTTCAGAGATGAAATAGAGAATGAAAAATATCTTTCAGAATTCTTATGGCTAAGTCCATTTGTTTTTCTGCCCTCCTCCACCTGCTTTGCTTTTTGGAAATATACACACGGCACAGCACAGCACTACTGTGATCAATGTCAGCTCACAGCAAGAACAGGTACACTGGAGTTTCCTGAACGTCAACAGGGAACACATTACATTTACCAAGCAGGACCTCCAGAGAATCACTAAATCCATTTGAGAATGCCGGAGATAAGCAGAAAAAAGCATTCAAGGTTAAGTCTAGCCATTCTGATGACAGTTAAGCCTTTGCTTTCTTAAGCACCTGAGAGCCTTTCCAATGTTTTCTCTGGCAGCAACAAGATTCATGGTTGCCAATCTGAAGAAAATCCTGACCTACTAGATTCTAAAACATGCTACCTATTTTGCAGTGCTTCCAGAAATGCCAAGTTGAAAGTGTGCCTTCAATAAAAAAGCAGCAAAATTATCCTACAGTGTAAAGAAATCCACCCTTAACTACCATGTAATCTGTAAGCTAATCACCAACACACACAGCATGAAGATGGGTGCAGAATGGACAACTTGGTTTCAAATGCTGATTCTGTAGCTCACTAGCTATGAAACTGCAGACCAGGGACATCATTAACCTAAGCTTCCAGTTCCTCCTCTGATTAGAAAAATCAACATAGTTAAAATGGCCAGATCACCCAGAGCAACACACAGATTTAATGCAATCTCCATCAAAATTGCAATGGTATTTTGTAAAGAAAAGGGAAAAAAATCATCAGATTTGCATGGAACCACAAAACACCCCAAATAATCAAAATAATCCTGAGAAAAAAGAACTAAGCCAGAGGTATCAACTCTCTGACTTCCAATTATACCCAAAGGAACAATAATAAAAACCACATGGTATTAACGGGAAAAACAGACTTACAGACCAATGGAACAGAATTGAGAACCCAGAAATAAACCCACATGTACATGGGTAAATAATTTTTAACAAAAAATGTCTAAAGCGCACACTGGAGAAAAGAAAGCCTCTTCAATAAATGGTACTGAGAAAATTGGGAAGCTACATGTAAAAGAATGACACAAGACTGCTAACGCAAAACTGTAAAAATACCTAAATATAAGGTACGAAACAATAAAATACATTTTAAAAAATAGATACTATGGACCTTGGTCTTAGAGAAAATTTTATGAATTTGACCTCAAAGGCAAGGGAAGTAAAAGCAAAACATAAGTAATGGGACTACATCAAACTAAAAAGCTTCTGCACAGCAAAAAACCAAAATCATTAAAAAAAAAAAAAAAAAAAGGCAACCAACCGAATGAGAGATGTTTGCAAACAAAGGGATACTATACAAATATATAAGAAACTCCTACAACTCAACAGCAATAAAAGAAACAATCCAACTTAAAAATGGGCAGACAACCTGAACCAACATTTCTCCCAAGAAGACATTCAAATGACCCACGGATATACGAAAAGATGCTCAACCTCACTAGCCATGAGGGAGATGCAAATCAAAACCAAATGAGATACCACCTCATACCTGTTAGAATGGCTATTATCAAGAAGACAAGAAATTACAAGTGTTGGAGAGGTTGTGGAGAAAAAAGAACCCTTACACACTGCTGTTGGGAATGTAAATTGGTAGTCACTATGGAAAACAGTATGGATGTTTCTCAAAAAATTAAGAATAGAGTTATCATATGAACCAGCAATCTCTTGAACCAGCAACCTCTCTTCTGAGTATCTACCTGAAAATTTTGAAAACGTTTATTCATGAAGATACACGTACTCCTATGTTCATTGCAGCATTACTCGCAGTGGCCAAGACATGGAAACAACAAGAGTGTTCTTTGATAGAGGATTAGATGAAGATCCAGCACATATATACAATGGAACACTACTCAGCCATAAGAAAATATTGCCATTGCAACAACATGGATGGATTTGAGGATATCATGCTAAGTGAAATAATCAGATGGAAAAAGTCAAGAACCAAATGATTTCACTTGCATGTGGGATATAAAACTGAAAGCAACAAACAAATCAAATGAAATTAAAAATCATAGACACAGACAACAGTACAGTGGTTACCAGAGGTAAGGGGGAGGTAAAGGAGGGGAAAGGGAATCAAATATATGATGACAAAATGAGACCTGACTTTGGGTGGTGAATATACAAAGCAATATAGTGATGATATAGAATAGAGCAGTACACTTGAAAACTATAGAACTGTATATTAATCAACATTACTCCAATAAATTTAACCTTTAAAAAATTTTATAGAATCTTGGCCCTGGCTGGTGTGGCTCAGTGGATGGAGTACCAGCCTGCAAACCCAAGTGTCACTGGTTCGATTCCCAGTTAGGCACATAACCAGGTCTCCAGCCAGGTCTCCAGCCAGGTCCGTGGGTGGAGGCAGGTGAAAGGCAACCATACACTGATGTTTCTCTCCCTTTCTTCCTTCCTCCCTCCCTCCCCTTCTCTCTAAAAATAATGAATAAAATCTTTTAAAAAAAAATTTTAAGACTCTATATCAAGTGCCTAGAACACTTCAAGCACTCAATGAGTGGTAGTCATTAATATTTTTCTCATTGTGCCAGTTTAAATCATTAACATCTCATACATAACTCCTCAAATCATGTGATACCTGAAAGCTCACTTAAAGAAAGGAACCTACTGCCATATTGTGTATGCAGCATTTGTGAGAGAGAAGTTAATAAACCTCATTTCAATAAAGGGGCTGCTAAAGCTAAAACTGAAAACATGATGATGTCCATAGATGAAGAAAAGTTAATTAACACGTGCTCAAGATTCCAAAGCCAAATCGAGTCTATTATTGCAGCAAATGGAGACTCTTTTGAACAATTTAAAAAATAACTATGTTTATATACTTACATATAAGAATAAATTTATTTCAAAATATAACTTTAGTGGTATGTTTATTTTACTAAAATTTTGCCAATTGATCACAGTGCATGCACCCTGTATATCTTAATAAAGGTATTTAAACATCTAACTCACCAATGGATTAGTGGATCCCTCATCTTTCCTGCCTGTGAAGATGTCTGTTAAAAGCTAAAAGGAAGAGCTCAGAGTACTGCCTTGGGTTTAAAGCTTTAAGATATCTTGGTTCTAGACATACGCTTACCTTGCCTGGGCATCTATCATCTCCACTTGACTTCAATAATCAATCATTTTAGATGAACTCCAGGGACGACAAGTTATTCATGACATAAAATGTACCTACCCTCACACTAAATCCTACATTTCTATTCTGCAGGGTTCTCTATTGCTCCACAGCCATGAGTGGTCTCAAGTGAGTACAAACAGACCACTTTTGTGAGCAGTCTTCCTTCCGGTACCTGCTCCAGTGACTTTCAAACAACTGAAGCTGCACTTTCACAGGATCTCTTTGTTCTCTTAAGAAATATGGGAGAAATGGCATCACAATGACAAGCAAGAGTCTTCCCTGACAAACTGGAAACCCCATCTGCCAGGTGCCTAACAAAATCAGCGTTATTCACTCGCGTGGGAATGTTACTGGAGCAAACTAGAGAGGAGATGGTCTCCTTGATAAGGAAGGTGAAGAGATAAATTAGAGTACGAGCCAAGCAATGAATGATGACTTTATTTATTATTTTCAGAGAGAAGGGCAGGGAGGGAGGAAGCAAGGGTGAAAAGCATCAATGTGGCATGGTTGCCTTTCACCTGCCTGCAGCAAAAGACCTGGCTGGAGACCTGGCTTGTAACCTGGTTACGTGCCCTGACTGGGGGATTAAACCCCCAGCGACCTTTAGGTTCTCAGGCCAGCGCCTATCCACTGAGCCACATCAGCCAGGGCCGAGTAATGATCTTAAAAACCTAACTAGGCTAAGGAATCTATAGTCTGGAATATTTTTACTGATTGCAAAGGAAACCTGTATTGCAGAGTTTGTCCAAGCTTTCGTTTTTAAGTTTAAAAGAGCTTATATCTGATTAAAGTGCCAGTTACTATGAGAAAAGACCAAAAATGTGGACATATAGTCCCTGCCTCTCCTAAAAATCAGAGGAAAAATTAAACATATTAACATGAAGAAATTTAATAACAAGAATTAAAAAATATACTATCAACACACATTACTATATAATACTTAAAAATTTAATTGGTTATGGAGAAGATGTTAAATGAACATTCGTACTAGAAAGCAGACAATGGCTCCAGAATACCACCTGCTACTTGCTTTGACTCAAAGAAAGGAGCACAGGTCTCAGTAAGCAATTCTAAGGGAAGAAAACTTATTAGTTCTATTTATCCTGTATACGAAAGTTAATTCTAAACTCCAAATTTTGGCTGAACAAATTATCTACCTATTTTTCATCACAAATTAACCCCATTTATTCAAGTGTTGCCTCTGTGGTGTGTTTTTCAAATGATTAAGTTCATTCCTCCAACTGATACAAAGAATCTGTTTGAGATGAGCTACTCTTCACATTCTTTGTTTCCCAAAGAGTCATTGAATTTGGAGAGATAAAGGAAGTATTTTAACATTCAGGATGCCACATATGAATAACATTACAAACAGCTTGATCAATTTCTTCTGCTTAAGTACTTAAAAGAGATCCAGAGTAAACTCAACATTTCAATTTATGACACTACGATCCTCTCTGTTATATTGCAGTGTTCTAGTTCAAATTTCACTTCTAAATCTTTTAAGTATTTCCCTCAATTTATCAAAAATCCTTCCTCTGGGACCAAATCCTTTCAATGCAAACATTACTTATGAAATGACAACGTTGTGCCTCTTGACTTTTTCAATGAATTCATATATATGACTTAGACCATTTGAGCTATTAGCAACTATGGTCAACTTTGGATATTTTTAAAAGCTATTAACATTAGACTTTGCTTACAAACTACAACACTTCACTTATGATTGCCTATAACACTAGAATCTGGTATATCTATTTCCAAAGTTTACAACCAAGTTTCCAAACCTCACAATCAAGAACCTGGGCAAGCCAATTGTGAAATTATAATCTCGATGATATCAAGTTAAACACTCCATTTGCTTTTCCAAAGACTATTTAAAAAACAGTAAGTGATTTTTAAAAATAAGTACTATAATGTTAACAGCTGCTTCACACAGGAAAGAGCTCTTACATATCCATTCCCACTTGAGATGTTTTACGTTCTCTCCCCAAGTTTCTTTAAATGTTTTTGAATGAATAAAAAATATGGAGTAACATTATTTGTCTACTTACTCGAGCCTAGTCTGAAAGCAATCCCTAAATACCCCAGAACTTACTAACGAACGAAATAAAGCTAGTGAACATTTTATTATAAAACAGCAATATAAATAATCACACCAGAGGTCGACCACAGCATATCACTTGGGGGGAAAATAAACCTGGAAGAAATGAAAAATAAAGGAAAGAAAAGAAAAAAGCAAGCGCAAAACTTCCCTGCAAGTAATTTTCGCAACTTCTCCAATCTGACCTTTCTCTTCCATTTTTTAAATCCTCCACCCAGTTGGAATACGATTCATTGTTTAGCTCGCTCTTTGTGGGAATACTTTTTCCTCCAAATGTCCATCTGCGAAAAGTATTTCTGATTTTTAATGAAAAGTTATTTTGCAGAAGCAACTGTTCTTACCACTTTTTAGACTCCAGAAGAGTTTAGCGAGTTTTTAATGTAAATTACTTAAAATTGGCCGAATCCAAGTAAGTGGTTCGTTCCAAGCAGCAGAAAGACTTCGTAAATTCTTTGCCCTCTTCCTCCAGCCCTCATCCCCGCAAAAAGTCAACAGAATGCTGCTTAACACAGGGCCAATGTCCAAATCAAACGAAAAACTAAAACACTCAGAAGGGACGAACCAAGATGGGTTGAGTGTAAATGAAAAGACAGCAAAGGCACTGACTCTGGGTCAGGAACCCGGAATAGCTTAAATGGCCCAAGTCCTCAACTCAGATTTCTTCTGCACCTACCAAGTGGCCCTTTAGAGTCCCTGAGTTACACCAGGAATGTATTTAGTACTTCGAAACTGTGCAAGTCTAGGCGCGCCGCCGATGGCTGAGGAACCAGGCGGGTCCGCGAAACGCAGGGGTTTCGGGAAGGAGAGGAGGAGCTGGGGAAGGGAAGACCACGTGCTGGGCCCGAACTAGTCTGCGCGGACCAGGCCGGGCTGCAAGCCCCGCGAGCCGCAACCGGAGCGAGGGACCTGGCAACGAAGGATCAGACTCACCTGCCCATTCACCGAGCCCCGGTCCGACCCCAAGCTCGTGACCAAAACCCCAGACCCGAAGGGCCGTGAAGAGCGAGTACGAGATGCGCAGGGCCAGGTAGCACACGGTACCGGCACCCACCCAGTACAGAAAGCCGGCGGCAGGGAGAGCGCTCTCCATGGCTTTCAGACAGGCCTCACCAGCCTTGTGAATGAGAAAAAAAACTACGGAATGAATTCTGGAAGGGCCGCCGATAGTGAGGGGAGGAACCACCCTACAAGGAGAGGCTCAGACAACGTTTTGCCTAAACCCCGCCCACAGCGTCATGGCTGCGCTACCATTGGTGGTCTATAGGTTCCTCTGCGCGTACTGGGTCAGCCATTGGCTAACTCCAGTTTCAGATGCCCCGCCCATTCCCCTACCTCCCTTGCCTGCACTAAACCTTGTTTCGGTTCAAGGAAGGCTGACCGCCGGCCAATCAAGATTCAGCCCAGTCTCACGTCACCGTGCCCGCCCCAGCTCTACGGAGAGCGGCGCGTCTCACCTTCTCAATAACCCAGATCTCTCATTGGCTGCAGCGATCCTCGCGATAGGTTGCGGAAGGCTGCGCTCCGACTGGCCAATCAGACCCAACCTGGTTTGAGCTCGGATTTGAAGGGGGAAAGGGATCCCAGAGCCTCTAATGAATGAGAAGATTGTAGTAAGAAGTAGGCGTGGACCCATAGCTTTATTTTCACCTCTTTATTAAATACTTTATCGTTGTTAAATGTGCTGTTATTATTGCTCCCATAAAGTCTTGCATCTGCTGTACTTAGACCTTCCCCACAGTACGCCTTCGCTCTGGTGACACTCACTTATCGAGGGTCTTCGAAATGCCAGGCTCCCGTCCCGGGCTGAGCACTGAACAACCTACTTCCCAAAGTCTGGAAGTTCGAAGCAAATGGCTTCATGGGGACAAGTAACTAGTACACTGTGACATGGAGCTGTAAGATGAATTAAAAATAGAGGAACGCAGCTTGATGAATGTCATGTTTTAACTGGGCTTTAAAGGGTGAGGGAGAGTTTTCTTTATTTCTTTTTGTTTTTGCTATTGGAGGAGGAAGAGGGAAGTGAGTTGTGAGGGCACAGAAGGGTACAGTCCAAGCAGAAGTGTGGAAACTACCTCAGCAAACTTCCAGAGGAGAAAACCTTATGGTAAACATAAGAAATTGTGTAATGCAATAAAATGCTTCACACATACCCTCTTATTCTCCCGTCAGGAGTTCTTCTTCCCTTTGCTGGTATGGATTGGGCTCATATAATGTACCTACTTTTTTTTTTTTCTTTATCTCTTTCCACTTATCCCTGATCTTTCTCCACTCATTTTAAGTAATAGAGTAAAAAAAGGAGGAGGAGGAGGAAAGAAAATGGAGCCACTACAATCAAAACACCAAATTTCTAAAATCAAGTAGTTTGAGGCATGTGGAAACAATTCTACTCCCATTTTAACTAGACTGAAAACGTAAATTTTTGAACTTTCCAGTCCTGTATCAATGTATGAATGTATATCAAACCTCCAGATAACCCTCTGAGTAGTCCCTGAAGCACTAAGGAAAGAACATTCATGTATCCAGACTGCCTGACATCCATTTCTCAGATCACCAGTCATCTAGAGGTTTATCATCTTGGACCAATCCAGAGAATAAGAATGCAAGACTGATCCTTCTTAAGAATATACATTTTACTCTAAGAACTCTGTAGTTTTTTGTTTCTTCTTTGGAACACTCTGGATATTGCCCAGTTGTTTGTTTCCAGTTTGCAAACTCTAAGACCCTTGAATAAATCTGTCATTTATTTCTAGCCAAAGCCTCCAGACTCCTTTTGAGCGCATTCGACATTTATCAGATTCATTAAGCATAACCCTAAGTCTGTACTGTTCTTCATAAAACTGTCAATTGTCAGTATATGAATTCAGCAGACTTCAGCCATGTAAGTTGAGCTGGCACCATATTTTGTTGTAATTGAATTTGATACCTTTGGCGGGGGCTGTCTCTCCAATTCAGCTAAGATCCCACCACTCCTTTGGCTCATTTTCTCCATCTTGCTGCCCCTACTTTGCCTATCAAAAAGCCCCACATTTATATATACCAACTTATAATTATTGCTCACTACCAAAGGGCACTCCAAATATCCAGTCCCATTCTCCTTAGGATAGGTTGGGAGAAAAGGAAGAAAGATTTTATAAATTAGAAATACATATTTTTTTATTGCACTTGTATGCATGCCTATGACCCCACATGAATTTGTGATTATCAGGAACAAAACACTGTGAATCCATGGGGCCTAGAAGAGTGCCTGGGACCTAAAGACCCTCAATCAATGTCTGACAAATAAGTAGAAGGAAGTGAAGATTCATTCAATAAATATTATTGTGCTCTAATTATGTACCAGTAACTGAGCTGGGTATACAATAGTGAGCAAAAGGTTAATTTCTCATCCTACTCTACCATTCTACACTGGGTGGTCATTGTTTTCCTTAACAGCTACTACTTCTTCCTCCTGTCATTTTCTGTCTTCTTCTTGTGTTGGCCTCTAAGTAATGCAGTGCCTGGCTTCAGACCCCAGCTCTCCTCACTTCTCTATGCAGTCTCCCTACATGATTTTATCCAATCACTTAGTTTTAAACATCGGCTGCATGCTGATGACTTCCAAATATCCCTAGCTGGGCTCTATTTCTGCTCAGGGATGTGTGTGTGTGTGTGTGTGTGTGTGTGTGTGTGTGTGCGTGTGCAACTGCCTACTCAACTTCTCCACTCAGATATAAAATAGAAATAAACATTTCGAACTTAACATGTTCCAAACAGAACTCTACCACTTCCACACAGATACCTCTCTTCTTCTCGTCTCTGTTAAAGGCATCACCATTTACCCCCTTTTCAAGATCTGGAACCTAGGAATCAAACCTTGACTTTTCTTTTCATTACATTCCCATGTCCAGTTCGTCAGCAAATCTTTTTCACCTCTACTTCTAAAATATATTTTTACAGACCAACCTCCCCACTCCTGCTAGTACTAAATCAAATCCAAATCCTAAGCATTTCTTGCCTGGAGTATGGGACTAGCCCTCCTAACCAGTGTCTCTCTGAAGTCTGGCTTGGGGTTTGTCTTCCATGAAGCAACTAGAGCGATTACGTATTTTTTAAAAGATTTTATTTATTATTTCCAGACAGAGAGAGAGGAAGGGAGAGAGGCAGAGAGGGAGAGAAACATCAATGTATAGTTGCCTTTCACCTGCCTCCACCTCCGGACCTGGCTGGAGACCTGGCTTGCAACTTGAAGATGTGCCCTGGCTGGGGAATTGAACCAGCGACTTTTGGGTTCACAGGCTGGTGCCTTAGCCACTGTGCCACCAGCCAAGGCCAGTTACATATTTTTAAAGTAAATAACTATTATTTCTCCTGCTCACATCTTGTAAGGACTTTGTATCATCACATTAAGAACAAAGTCCTCTAAGATGAGTTCACTGTCCTGACGTCTCCAGTGTCATCAATCACCTCCCTCCTATGCTCACTTGATTCCAGTCACACTTCTTCAAATAAGTTCATTCCAGTCTCAAAGTCGTTGTGCTTCCTGTTCTCTCTACTTAGAACCCCTTTCCCTCTATTTCCCAAGGCTCATTCCTTTATATTTAGGCTTTTGCTCACACTTGCTGTATCTTAAAGTGCTTTTATCTGGCCACCCTACATAAAATATCCCAAATTGCCTTCATTCCTTTGCCCAGTTACTACTTACTTACCCTTTTACCCTAATTTGTTTTTCTCATAACACATAATGCTTTTGAACTTTTTTTTTTTTTTTTTTTTGGTCCATCTTCCCAACAGAATGTAAGTTCCTGAGAACAGTGACATCTTGTTCACCATTGCATCTTCACTTAAAGTGCACGCTATGGAGTACCTGAAACTTGGTAGGTATGCAATAAATACCCTTTGCATGAATGAATGATGAGGGAATAAATGGAAATACCCTGATGGGAGAGACAAACATCGGACTAATTATATGATAAGAATTATAGCAAGTACAAAGAAGAAAAGAATAGGGCTTAAGGAGAGAGGATGAGAGAACCTAATTTAGCTGGGGTAAGAGAACTACCCTGAAAGGCTTATCTAAGGAAGTGGCATTTGAGCTAGAATCTAAGGATAAGGAGAAATTAATCTGGTAAAGATTAAGGTGGGATAGAGTAGACCAGAGAGCAATAAACACTCATAAACAGTTTTGTTTGAAAAATGCATGTCTGTGCCTCTAGCACCTACCACAGCATCATACGTAAAATTAAACAGGCATAAAAATAATTGTTGATATTTAATTTTTTAATAAGTAAGGACAGCCACCCTAGAAATATTCTTCCCCTGGATGTTACAATTCATATTACGTCATTTTAATTAAATAAATATTACAGGTTGAAACCATCTCATTTTGGTATCCATTCTTTTTCCATAAAGTTTGGGCACTACCCATGCAATCAACATGAATAATCTTTATTAAAAATACATTATTTTATTCTGATCACCTCAACCTTCTTTTAGCAATAACTATTCTGTTGATTCAAAGGGGGAAAAAGACAACAATGACTTTATGGAGTGAAGTGGTAATGAGCCCGATTTAAGCTTTACAGATGTAATTGGTTATAGATTTTTGGAATTGAACAATGCTCCTTTGTCTCTAGTTAAATGCATATAAGAACTTATAATGATACCCTATTCCTATTTAGCAATATTCTGTGCTAAAATTTAACATGTAGACCAGGGTTCCTAGAAATTGACAGAGCCATACTCAACAAATATATGAAACCATTAATAGCTCTCCACAGAGAAAGCAATACCCAAAAACTTTCTTTTGATGTCAGGTAAATCTGGCACCAAATCCTGATTCTAACCCTTATTAACTGTATGACTTTATGAGGATTTAGCTACTAGACATTCAAGTTCTACATCTGTAAGATGGGCATTATTACTTAAGTTGGCAGAAGATTTGTATTCAATGAGTGGGAGGTACTACCCTTATCCCTACTTTAAAGATGAGGAAACTGGGGTTTAAACAATTAGTAGGTTGCAGAACTGGGATTTCAACTAGAAAGGTATGGTTATGAAATCATGTTTCAAGGACTGGCTTAAAGAAGGTAACATAAAAAAGTGGCTAAGGAAGAGAAGAGTTTCTAGAAATATTTGTTACACAGATAACATACTCAGACACAACCACATTGGATTTCAGTCTCATTTATTAAAAGATAGTTCAGCATAGTCATTAATATGGAAAAATGTGAGTAAACAATATTGTGTCACATTAGTATACACAAGTTTCTATTTAACTTTAAATTCATTTTTAATATTTCTCTAAATCAACTTTCAGATTAGATTTTCATGATGAACTCAGGAGTTATTCAATGTAATGAAAGAAAATTCCAATATTAGGGAATTTCACAGTAGTGAGACATTTTTTAAAGAATACCAGTACAACAGAACTGAATTCTTCATTCAGCTATACAATAGAACTTAGATATTTTTAATAGTTTGGTCCTCTATCTCATGTTCATTTAAACATAGCTCAAAATATTACACTTGATTTCTCCTTTAAGTTCAGTTGAGAAGGTGTTCAGGCCTGGCTTGAATAAAAATCAATGCCTTGAGGAATAAATCAATTTAAAAGGAACAATTTTTGGGAGGGGGACAGAGGGGAGCAAAAAGGGGATGGATGTAATACAACAACAATAAAATTTTTTTAAAAAGGAACAATTTTTTTGACATTAGAAATTCTGTGGTTTCTAAAAAGTTAATATTCAATTTCTTTATCAAGCAATATTACTGTAGAAATGAACATTAACAATTATGCTTCAATCTTGCATTATCATTTTCAAAGTGACTTCACATACATTTTCCCATTCAAACATCACAATAGCACTCCCATTTTTCCAACATAGAAACATTTTTTTCTTTTTGTTGTTCAATTATTGTTGTCTCCCTTATTCCCAGGTTGCTCTCCCCTGCCCTGTTCCCACCCCCCTCAGCCTCACTCCCATAGTCAATCCCCCAATCCCCACTCCTCACCCCCATCCTCCATGTCCAGTGTCTTTTATACATGTTCCTTGACTAGACCTGACATGGAACCTTTACCATGAACTTCATGCTTAAAAATCACTCTGGTGCAGTAGGCCTGGTCCTAAATCCAAGTCATCTGCACTAAAAATCTAGGACTCCCTTTACTCTATCACCTACTTTATACAAAGTTAAACTCACATTTTATAGCCCCTCCTGTAAACATAGAAAACTAAAACCAGTCATTTTGAAACAACTATTTAAAAATATAATTTAATATTTTATTTTTCATTTTCAAAAGCTCATACAAGTATTGGGTTGGCCAACAATCCTTTTAATTTTTTTTTCACAAAATAAAAGATATCCATTTTATTTTCACCAAAAACTTTATTGATTTGGATATTTTGAGTGTGTGTGCTTTCTCACACTATTGGCTTCTCGTGGGTAGGGGCCAGGAATGCTGCTAAACATCTTCCAATGCAGAAGACAGCCCCATAGCAAAGAATTCTTCGGGCAAAATGTTAATAGTACCAAGAAACTTTGCAAACTGCTTTAGACACATTTGATCAGTCACAGCAGCATCTCCACACACTGCACGAATTTTTCTCTGTGTTTCAGTTGTGTTTTTACCTTTCTCGCAATAATAATAAAGCATAATTCACCAAAATATTGTGAATATTCCATCTTCAACATTAAAATGGCTGCACAAAAATTCACCAATTTTGATGTTTTGGGTTTTTTTAATGCATGCTGTTATGACATTTGTCACAATACAATCTAACAGAATCATTTTGAATGAAGGCCAACTAAGCACTACTAGAGCCATTATACAGACAAAACTAAACGAACTTTTTGTCTAACCCAATATACGGAATGAAAAAATATCTCACACCATTTCCTATTCCCTCCCATACATCACAGCTGGCAATTTGGTGCTGCGTTCTTCCATTTCTTTTTCTTTGTAAGCATAAAACTATGTGATATACACAACATATACACTTGCTTTTAAAGTAAAAGCTGTGATCATACAAACACAACCTAACAACTTTCTTTCTCCTGTCAATATACCATTAAAAATACCACAGTGAAATCTTAACATATCAATATTATATATTAACTGGATTTCTGTGTTGCAACAGTCCATCAATAATCATCCCAACAACCTTATCCAAAATGCTTTCACTTAAAAAAAAAAGTTGGGCCCTCACTGGTGGCTCAGTGGATGGGCTCCGGCCTGTGAACCCAATGGTCACTGGTTCAATTCCCAGCCAGGGCACATCACCAGGTTGCAAGCCAAGCCTCCAGCCAAGTCCGGTAGCTGGAGGCAGGTGAAAGGCAACCATACATGGATGTTTCTCTCCCTCTCTGCCTCTCTTCCTTCTCCTCTTTCATGAAATAATAAATAAAATATTTTAAATTGAAAAAAAAAATTTTTGTTTTGGTGTCATTGTCACCAAAATAGTTTAAAGCTAGGTGAAAAGGAAAGTAAACTGATAATTGAGCTACATCATAGTTCCAGGCATAAGTAACAAGACTTTAGGAATGTTATGCAAGGAAGCTTAAAATAAATAATACAGGTGAATTTCAGAAGTTTTTCTTCACCTGAATGCCTACTTTCCCAACGGACTCAGGATTTGCTATCTTTACTTATATATTCTTCCTAAACTTTGCAGCTAGTTTAATTTATATTGCTTTTGCTTAGTTTTCCCTTTATTATATTTGTAAATATATTTGATACATACAGAAAGTTACATGAAACACATCAGTTATAAAGCATGATATAATGAGTAACAGTCAATTTACCACCTAACTCAAGAACCAAAAACCAAGAACTCAACCTATCCCATTCTCCAGTCCTAAATGTTGTGTATTATTCTACTGCTTTTAAATATATATTTAAAGCCATGGCTGGTGGCACAGTGGGTAAGGTGCCAACCTGGGAACCCAAAGGTTGCTGGTTCCATTCCCAGCCAGGGCACATAACCAGGTTGCAAGTCAGGTCTCCAGTCAGCTCTGTAGCTGGAGGCAGGTGAAAAGCAAACATACATTGATGTCTCTCTCCCTCTCTGCCTCTCTCCCTCTCTCTGAAAATAATAAAAATCTTTAAATAAATAAATGTGTTAAATTGTTAAATAAATAAATATATGCGCACACGCACACACACTTTTTCTATACATGTATTAAATGTGTAATCAGGAATTTACATGAAATAATAATATGTTGTTACGTTTTGCTTATTCTTGAATTCTACTAATGACCATAATATAGTGGATGCTGGAGTAGGCAACTCCTTTGGGACCAAGACCTTCATTACCCATTTGCAGACAATGCCAGGTGCTGAGGCGTCAAGGCTGTGGCTCTCTAAGGAAACCATCCTTGGACAGAGGGAGCTGCTTTGCCCCCTTGTGCACCAGCAGCCGGTCTCCACTGCCTGGTTGACAGTTGACACAGGAATACAGACGCCTGGCCCATTTCTCTCAGTTAGGGACATCTCCGAAAGCCCGCTGTATCTCCAGAGCTCCTGTCTGAATCAGCGGAGGCTTTCATTGCCATTGCATTGCAGGTACCCTCGTCCCTCAGCTTAGCCCTGCTTCCCTCCCTCCCTTACTGATGTTCCCCCAGGGCACTCTGTGAATGGGTCCCTCCAAGCTCATCTCAATCTCAGAGTCTGTTCCCTGGGGAAATCTGCCTGTTGTGGGCTGAATTGTGTCCCCTCCAAAACTTATGTTGACCTCCTCACCCCCTAGCACCTATGAATGTGGCCTAATTTGGATATTGGGTCTTTGCAGGTGTCATCAAGTTAAGATGCAGTCATACTAGATGAAGATGGGCTTGGAATCCAATTACTTTGTCCTTATAAGGAAGGAGAGTTTCACACACACACAGAGAAGAAAGACAGTCATGTGAGGGGAAAATGTAGTCATGCACCTACACGCCAAAGAATGCCAAGGACTACTGACAGCCACCAGAAACTAGGAGGAAGCAAGAAGGGTTTTCCCTAGATCCTTCACAGGGAGCATGGCCCTGCCAACACCCTGATCTTGGACTTCTAACCTCTGAAACTGTTCGGTAACCGTAAGAAAGTTCATGCATGGACCTCAGACTCACACTTGGGTAATTTTCTGAGATTTGCTCTTTTTATTCACCATGTTTTAAGAATAAATCATGATGTTTACTGTAGCTGTTGTTTTCCATTTCATTTTTTTCTTCAATATCAATGGTAATATGCCATCAGAGATATATTGAATATATATATATATATACATATATATATGAAAAACACTTTATTATTAAATGATTATGGCTCTGTTTTGGGATATAGTCTTATGTTTCGTTATTTCATTTATTTCTCATTGTTTGAGGAATTATTCTATATAAATTTGAAAACTCATTACATATTTACCTTGGTATCTGTATATGTGTATTAGGCAAAATAATGACACACACACCCCTGACTCCCCAAAGAAATTCACATCCTAACCATTGGAATCTCCAAACGTTATGTGACGTAACTTGAGACGTGTTAAGATGGGAAGACAATCCAGGTGAGCCTCATCTAATTAACTGGGTGCTTAACACTGGAGCACCTTTCCTAGGTTTGGACAGACAGAGAGGTGTGGCTGTGGAAGAATGGTTAGGAGACGTCAAGTTGTCAACTTTGAAGATAGAAAAAGAGGAACGTGGGCAACATGTAAAAGCTGAAAAGGGCAAGGAAACAAACTTCCCTAGAATTTCCGAAAGGGATACCTTAATTAGTCCAATGAGTCTCGTGTTATCATTCTAACCTAGAGAACTATCAAATAATGTCTGTGTTGTTTTAAGCCACTAATCTGTGGTAACCGGTGACAGCAAAAGACCTAATACTGAATGTGTGTGTCCTAAGGAAGCACGAAATCACCAAGGTCCATCCTACACCAACCATACTTTTAAGCACCTTAAAGTTCTGTTTTTCCTATTCACATAGTCCTGGCAAATACATAGTAAGCTATCAAAAAGTATTCATTCGATGAATGGATGGGTTATTATTGTAGAAGAGAATGATAAAAATTAGTGGTAGGGAGAATAACTTTCAGTTGAAAAATAAAAGCCTTCACAATTTGAAAGCTATATAGCTATCTATTGGCTCCACTTTTCCCTCCAGTTGTAAGTCATGGATTTTTCCTTTATGGAACCAGGAATTGAAATTGCGTAACAACGGAAAGAAGCCACACTTTATTACCTCACCTCGCCCAAGTCAGCTTCGCCCGCAGGCAAAATGGTGTACTACAGCACGATTAGTCAACGACTGTTTGTCATGTCATTTGGACTTGTTTGGTAGGCCTGCCAACTTCACTGCCATCTCTTACTCAAGAGCAATCAGATGTTAGGAAAACTACCTCATACTACCCAATATACAGGGAATGTTGAAAAGTCGAAATACTGGTTATGCCTCTGCAAGACAGCGTTAGGGAACCATGTGCACGTTACCTCCACAATGGATCTCAGCATGTTTTCCTATCTCTAATCTGTTTCTGTTTTCATTTTGCATTACAAGAATTTTAATAAACCTCCTCAAATCTTTGAAACAAGGTGGAGGAAGAGAGAGATAAAGAAGCCCCATTTTTGGCCCCCAGGTACTGAGCAGAACTGAAGGGAAGGGCATGCCCCACAGAGGTATGAGTAAAGAGTCCAGGGAGGAAGGACAAGAAGCATAACTAGAATATATGGGGTGCTGAGGAGAAAACAGAGCAAAGGAGATGAGGTCTCAGGCTGGACACAACCACCAAACCTTCTTGGCATGCAATAAACTAAATTTACTTCTCCCTTCCACAGGCATGGGCTGACCAGGGTCCGGTCATGGGTAGCAACAGCTGAGTGTTACTCTGGGCCATGGGTCATGGGCCATGGGCTGGGCTTGTCTGTTTTTTCAATCATCTGGTCAATGCAGGTCAGAGAATAACTCTAGGCAATCCATTGTCGTATATATTGCAAACTATTTCATCAACAGAATCTTCCTCATCCATGCTGTAAGAACAAGTCCTTGGTTGTGTTCCCTTGGGCAATTCTGCTATTCACTTAGCTCACATGTAAAATTGGGATGGCAAACAATGCCTGCCTTTCAGAGAAGAGACAGATGACAACGCAGCAACCCCAAGAACTTCTTGGACTTACACTTCCAGGGGGTGAACAGATTATTTGTTTCACTTCATTGTCATCAATAGTAGCAATTATCATTAACCTGTTCTCTTTGTGATCCTTCAGGAGTAAAAGAGAGTGTATCGCTTCCATCTGTGAACTTTCCAAAACCATTAAGCAATTAAATCAACTCAATTCTGAAACTATCTACCTGGACACAGCATTAAATCCCACAGGCTTAATCCCACAAGACTGTCCCCACTTCAGATACCAATTGCAAGTCCAGGTTGTCACGTATGCTTCTGATCAGCTGGCTATAAATGAGAGGTTTCCACAACTTCCTCCGTGGGCTTCATCAATTTGCTAGCGTGGCTCACAGAACTCGGAGAAAGTTTTACATACTACCTTACCAGTCTATTATGAAAGCATATAACTCAGAAACAGCCTGGTGGAAGAGACACAAGAGTTTGAGTAGCTGTGAGCCAGCAACAGTGGATAAAGACCAAATACACATTTCTCATTATAAATCACAACATCAAGTACCATTTTTTAAAATTTTTATTATTTTTAGAGAGAGGGGAAGGGAGAGGCAGCGAGGAAGTGAGACATCAATGTATGGCCGCCTTTCACCTGCCTCCAGCTACGGACCTGCCTGGAGACCTGGCTTGCAACCTGGTTATGTTTCCTGGCTGGGAATTGAACCAGCCACCTTTGAGTTCGCAGGACAGCGCCATATTCATTGTGCCACCAGCTCAGACTTAAGTATCATTTTAACTTGCATTTTCTGAGGCTGAAGTCTTCTTGATATACTTATTTGCCATTTGTATATTTTCTTTTGCACACGATTTGTTTATTTTGTTTATCGGTATATTTGTCTTTTTCCTAATGATTTGTAAAAGGTTATTTGTATAAAGTTAACCTTTTAACAATGCATTTACCTTTTTATTATGGATAATTGCAGACATATAAGAAAACAGAGTATTATAACAGAACTCCCACATATAATGAATTTCCATAAATATCAGCTTATGTGCATTCTTGTCTCATTTATACCACTATCCACTTTCCTTTTCCTGAATTATTTTGAAGCAAATCCCAGTAATGTTATATTTTCTCTGTAAATATTTCTGCATGTATCTCTAAAATTATACTGGTTCTTTTTTAACTACAAAACCAATAGCCCACCTGAATATTTATTAATAGTTCCTTTATACCATCATATATTCCCAAGTTTTCATTGTCTCTATTAATGTCTTTTAAACTATGGTTATTTTGGCCCTAGCGGGATAGCTCAGTTGGTGAGAGTGTCATCCTGATACACCAAGGTTTCAGGTTTGATTTCTGGTCAGGGATCATATAAGAGTCAACCAATGGATCCACAAATCTCAATCTCAATCTCTCTCTCTCTCTCTCTCTCTCTCTCTCTCTCTCTCTCTCTCTCTCCCTCTTTCCCTCTTTCCCTCCCTCCCTCCCTCCCTCCCTCCTTCTTCCCCTCCTCTCAAAATCAATCAATAAATAAAAGAAAATGGTTTATCTGCAATTATTGATAAATGACAAAAATACTTCCATTTGAAGCGCCTGGAAATCACTCACCAACTATCTTATTTTCCTTTCAAAGTTTCAAAAACACATAACATGAAAGATTCATCAAATTAAAAACATTGCAATGAACTGGGAGACTGAATAAGAAAGTAGAATTACATGAAGAAAATGCTCCCTTTGACTAAGTCCGCTGCACAAATGGCTAGCTAGCTAACAATACAAAGAGCTGCTGTAACGGAGTTCCTAGGAACAGATGTAACATCAGTAAACTAGATCCACAACAAATGAAGATACCATCAGAAACCTCTACAAGCCAAGTCTGTTTAGGATACAACAGTCCACCTCCTGCATGCAGCAGGGAAAGGAAAAAGCATAGGAGAATATCCTAGAGGTGAAATACATAGTTTCCTTCTTGGAGCACAAAGCAAGTGGTGTTGACTTACAGCACAACGCAGTGGGAGAAACTGCTTCAGGTTATCGCACCTGTATTAGGTGAGAGTCAGAGATAAAGAAAAACACATGAGTGCAAACGTCAATAGCTCTTTGACACAAATCATCTGGAAAAAAAAATTTTTTAAGTTTAGTTCTAGTTTGGGAGAAATGACCCATGTGCAAGACGAGCAGTTTTTGGATTCTGTTTTCTGTCTCCAACCCATACACTGTCTCTTAGACATTCCTTCTTTAGAATTGTTTTATTGATAACTATCAGTATATTCATTTTATTATGTGTGGATATTTGTGTGTTCAGTGAGGATGCAAATGAGCACTCTTTCTCTAAGTTTTTTTAGTAGGAGTGTCCTCTTGGCCGGGTGTGTGTAGAGAGAACAAAAAGCCCAATTTTAATATTATCACAAGTTCCTCATAAATAAACTGCTTCCTCCAGCTGGGACCTGGCTGGAGACCTGGCTTGCAACCTGGTTATGTGCCCCGAGTAGGTAATCGAACCAGTGACTGTTGGGTTTCCACACTGGCACCAATCCACTGAGCCACCCCAGCCAGGGCTGTTTCCTATTTAGACACTCCTTGCTGTTTCAGGGTCTGTCGGAACTGGAGGGGCAAAGTTGGAGATCTCAATTAATCCTTCTTTCTTTTCATCATGAAGTGAACATTTAGGACACCGGGGTGGACACTAATGAAAGAATTTCACAGGCTATTTAGTCCCTATGGAATGTGTGTTCAAACACTATCCAGATGGCTTGTTTTTACCTTCCCTGCCTCAAAGTGGAACTATTCAATAATCTAAGTGGTCCTCAACCCCTGCTCTGGGGCTGCTCAGCCAGCAGATGGGAAATATAGCCTGCACACTCTAGATAAAATGGGTATCTGACCCATTCCATGATTTCAATTTTGCCCATGTTAAAATTTCATTTCAACTTCCTTCTGACTAGAGGTACAAACACATTAAGTGTCTTCTTAATCTAATTTAGGGAGATGTTTTAAAAGTCTAAGCTGAGGGCATCAGTTTAGGGATTTGTTTAAAATTTTAATTTCTTCTACTTCTGATGAGAAGAGAAAGAACTATATATGGAGGTAACAGATTTTCAAATCTCATTTGGATAATACCATAAAAATATCGCTTGCTCCTTATTTAGCAATGAGGCGGTAAACAATTTTTTATTCTATTAACTGCCAGTTTTAAAATAAAAACAAAAAGCAAAAAATTACAACAGTGCATACTATGTTGCAGCCTACTTTTTTAACTTAAAATAGTAAACATTTTTCCAGTCATATTTTCTAAATAATGTTTAATGGCTTTGATAGATTCCATGTATGAATGTATCATAGACTAAATAATATTCTATTCCTGAGCATTTAGTTGTCTTAAGTATGTAGCTATTATAAATAATGCTGAAACAACCATTCTAGTATATTTATACACATCTCTGCTTATTTCTTTATATTAAATTCTTAGAAATGTAATTGCTGAGTTAAAAGGCATAAGTACTTAGTCTTTTTTCTTAGTTTATTGGGGATAATTTTTAAATAATTCATATATTTTAATTTTAGTGTTTAATGAGTTTTGATATACACTGTCAACCAACATAATTACCATGTGATGTGAACTAAAAAAAAAAAAAAAAAAAAAAGCTTAAAGAATAAAAAACATTTACTTGAGCAAAAAAGAGTTGAAACGTGCAACATGGGAGACAGGGATTCAGGCAGAAACCCAAACTTTGGTTTTGAGAGAACAAAGAGAGATAAGGGTTATAAAGGCAAAGCCACAAAATATAATTCTTTCATGCAAATGGCAAATTGCTGGTGGAGTTGGTTCTAATATGTATGCGAAGAAGAGAGACAAAAACTCCAAGAGGAAGTTAAGACCCTATTTGTTCACGCAGCAGCTGTTCCAGGAAGTTCATGGCACCCCAGCCTTGGGCTCAGTTTAGCAACTGGTTTAGCAAATTAATAGCAGCTCCAGGAACTGAGGCACAAGTTGTGCATAAGACGCATGGGTCTCACTACCCGAATGGCCTCCTGACTCTATTTTAAGTGACTCTCTTAGCAACACTTATTCCAGTGTTTTCATTATCAATGTACAGCAGCATAACAGCCCCAATCAAGCTGTGCATTTCCATCATCCCCATGTTTCCTGTGCTTTACAGTCAGTCTCCTCCCTAATCCTTCCACCATTATAACCACTGACTCATCTTACTATCGCTATAGTTTTGCCTTTTGTAGGAATGCATGTAAGTGGAATCCTACAGTATGCGTTTTTGTGTGTCCAGCTTTCTTTAATTTACCCATGGTGTGTGTACTGGTAAACTGTCCCTTCTTATTGCTTAGCACTCCATTTGATGATCCATTCTCCAGTTGATGAACATTTGAGTTTCTAATTTTTCACTATTATGAATAAAATAGCCATGAACATTCATATATGTCTTTGTGGGGACACGTGGTTTTGTTTCCCTTGAATAAATAATACAAGGAGTGGAATTGTGGATTACATGGTGTTTAACTTTATAAGAAACCGACAGATTGGTTTCCAAAGAGGCTGCATCGCAATGTCTTCACCACCACTTGTGAATGTCAGCCTTTTTTATTAAGTGGGTACATTGTAGTATTTCAATTAGGCTTTAATTTGCATTTCCCCAAAGAGTAAAGATATGACCATCTTTCTCTGCACTTATTGGCAGTCATTTCTTCACTTGTGAAGCATCTGTTAGTCTTGTAGGAAACTGGAGGGATCTGCAGGCTGATCACAAAAACGATATCAACAGAAGCATCATGATTACACAACCCAATCGGGCAATGCTTGGACAAAGTTGCATGAAGCCTCTCAGAACATGAGACTTTTTGAAGGCTTATGGGGTCACCATCCAGAAGGGGAGGTGGGCAAGGGAACTCCCTGTGCAGAGGGGAACCAGGCAGGGCCTTACAAGTTAGCACAGCAGGGAGTCTCAGCATCAGAAAGCTTTGAAGGGTGGCAGCAAAGTTTGGGGGACTTGAGGGACCAGGGCTTATTTCATCTACTGCTAGTGCCTGTGTGGTCAGGTTTCCTGGAATATGCAAAGCAGGCAAGTTCTAAATGGCTAAAAGTCTATTTGTTCAGTCTATTATAAAAATAATTGGCTATGTAAAGATTTTAATTTGGTGCTGGTGAGTTCTGAGTTTATAGAGAAGAAATAAATGCAGAGCCAATATAAGGGAGGACTTTTTGGATTCATTTATATATATTTGTACATAGTTGTACAAATGTATTTAGGTTGGTTGCCTACTTACTGTATTTCAAAAGTGTTTTTATGCACCCTGGAGTTCTTCATCAAATGTGCCCAACATTTTTTCCCCAACTTATGGTTTGCCTTTTCATTAAGTGTATTTTAATGAGGAAGTTTTAATTTTGAGGAACTCCAACTCATCGATTTTTTCTTTTGTGCTGCCTGCATTCTGTATCTTAGCTAAGAAACCTTTGCATTACTTGAAAATTATTTGATATATTTAGCCATCTCATTTTGTCATATTGATTTACATATCTATCATTATGTTTAGATTGCACTGTCTGGATTACTATAAAGTAAATCTTGATATTAGTTAGTGTAAGTCCTCTTTGTTCTTGTCTTGCATTTCCATGTAAGTTTTAGCATCAGCCTGTTTTATTTTAGTAGCCTGCTAGTGTTTTCATGGGGATTTCTCTACATTTTTTAGATCAAGTTGAGAAGATGTGAAATCTGAACACTATTCAGTCTTCCAGTCCATGAACATAGTTATCCCTCTCGTTATTTACATATTCTTTAGTTTCTCTTAGCAATGTTTTGTGCTTTCCATATACAGGCTTTCCACATACTTTGCTTACTATATCCCTAAGTATTTCATATTTACTGGTGCTATGTATTTATTTTCCACTGAGAACAACTGAAGTTTGGTATTCTGGCATGTTAAAGTTGTGGAAATTGAACCTTGGAGGATATTTTTCAGTTTAACGTTTTTCTCATCCCCACCCCTTCCCTTTGGCAAACATTCTCATATGTGTTGGCTTTGTTTGCTGTTCTTTTTCTGGATCCTTTAAGTATAATTAGAACATTAATGATATTTTCCTTGTTCCTTGAGGTAGGCCTGTAATGCTATGAAATTCCCTCTTAGGATCTCTCTCACAGTGTTCCATCCATTTTGGATTGTGTGAGGGACCAGCTGTCCCTGGATTACACACTGGGTTTGGACGGCAGAGGACGCAAGAGGGAAGAGACAAAGTTGGGGTGGGGAGGCTCGCCCAAGCCGGGAGTCCCGTTTATTAATCACACGAAGCTTCTATGCAGGTATCACTGGCACCTGCTCAGCTGCAACCAGGAAGCTAAGCTAGCCGCAGGGAACAAGGCATGGCACACTCTCTGCTTTCCATGCTTCATGGGCTACGGGGTAAACACGCTGGGCTGACTCTCTGTACACGGTGTCAGTTCTGGGTCCACCTGGCACTAGGGCTGGCCCTGCCCAAAGCCCTTTCTGCTAGGGGGGCCTCGCCAACAGACTGGCAGCCCCTAACAGGGTTGCTTCAAGGCAACTTTTGATTTCCTTTTTAATCCATTTGTTTAGAACATGTTATTTTGCCTCCATGTCTTTGGGGGGGGGGGTTGTTTTGTTTTTTCTTGTGATGGGTTTCTAGTTTCATACCATGATGGTCAGAAAAGATTCTTAATATGATTTCAATCTTCTTAAATTTATTGTGACTTGTTTTACTTCCTAACATGGGATCTATCCTCAAGAATGTTCTATGTACATTTGGAAAGAATGTATATTCTGCTGCTTTGGGTAAACTTTTCTGTAAATATCAAACTCATCTGATCTAGTGTGTCATTTAAAGCTGTTACTTACTTCTTGATTTTCTGTTAGAAGATGTATCCATTGACCTCAATGGGGTGTTAAAATCCCCTATTTTGCCTGCATCACTGTCCATCTCTCCTTTTATGTCCATCAAGAGTTGATTTATACGTTTAGGAGCTCCTGTGTTGGTTACATAAATGTTTACAAGGGTTGTACCCTCTGGTTGGATCGATCCCTTTAGCATCACATAATGTCCCCGTGTGTCTCATTATGACCTTTGTTTTGGAAGTCCATTTTGTCTGATAATAGCATGACCAATCCAGCTTATTTTTCATTTCTATTCACACAGAACTTTTTCCCATCCCTTCACTTTCAGTCTCTGTGTATCTTATGTTCTAAGGTAGGTTTCGTGTGGACAGCATCTATATGGATCAGATTTACTTATTCATTCAGCTACCCTATGTCTTTTGATTAGAACATTTAAGCCATTTACATTTTAAGTTATTATTGATAGGGACATGTTTATTGGCAAGCTGTGTACAAGGGTCAGCTTCTTCCAGCTCAGAGCTGGGGGTAGATCAATAAAAGGTCCAAGGCTCCCTGAGATCTGCCTTCACTTGTCTGCTATTCTGCCATCCTGAGGCTGCCTCGTCTTCCTCCAGAACCTTCCAAGGGAAGACTGTAGAGTGGTCCCAGGTTGGTTCCAACCCACAGTCCCTTTCACAAGGCATGAGAATGGTAGAGCAGGTGACCAGGGCCAGGAGAACAGAGCCAATGGATCTCTTACTTGAGGGCAGTGCAGTGGGGTACTCAAAGAGAGGAAAATGGCTTCTGCTCCAGTCTCTGCTGAAGTCCCCAACTCTAGCTCCCCCAGGAGGAAAGCACTGCAGGTTCTGGTCTGGTGCAGCCGCTCTCCTCACTGTAGGATCCAACTCAGCAGGGCAGAGCCGTTGAGTTCAGGTGGACAGATCAGGAGTCTCCCACTGTGGGTGGTGCCAGCAGGACCTGGAGGAGCGGGTCCAGCACTTCACCTGCCCCCAGCTCCGCAGCTGTAAAACCCAGCACTTGTCCATGTCCCAAACAAGTCTCTGAGGCATTCTCTCTCCACACATCCCGGCTCTGAGCAGCACCGCCATCCCTCTGTGGAACTGAGCTCAGCAAGGCAGGACCACTAGGACTTAGGACAAATCAAAAGTCCCTCATTGGAGATGGTGCCGGCTGAGCCTGTAGGAATTGGGGGCAAGACTGGCCCCCACCCCTAAGCCACACAGCTCAGCGACTGTCTGTCCTGCCGAGTTTCTCTGGAAGGTGAGCACACCAAAGGTCCCTGTTGGATGCAGCTAACAGACCTTTCTGTAGGACCCATGGTTGGGAGGGCGGTGTCAACAGTAGTTAGAGATTCGGGTTAGTGCACTCCCAGATCTTTTCTTAACAGCATGCCGGCATGCTGAGCAGTCTTCCCTGTACAGCAGCCCTGAGGGTCACAAAGCAAGATCCTGTACACCGGCCCCTTCAAAGAGGACCTGCCTGGGTTTCTAGCAGGCTCCCTCCTATATCAGGCAGACACAATCCCCACTGATTTTCAGCACCAGATGCTATGCAGGCTCTTTCCAGCCCTGGTGCTCTGGGTTGCGGATTCCGGGATGGGTTGAGACCTTACACTCCTGGGGGGGGGCGGGGACTTTTGCAGTCAAGATACCCCGACTCCGGCCTTGACCCGATAGTTCACTTGGTTGGAGTATCATCCCAACATTGGTAAGGCTGTGGGTTCGATCCCTGATTGGGGCACATATGGGTCAACCAATGGATGAACCAGCAGATCAAGGTTTCTCTCTGCCCCTTCCTCTCTCTAAAATCATAAAAGGAAAAAAGATACCCCTCCAACTTATCAGCGGCCACATGCAGATGCAGGGACCAGCCCTCTCCACATCTCTGCCCTTTCTACCAGCCCCTATGGGGCTTCTTCTGTAAATTCTTGGTTATAATACTCTTGCTGAACTCTCCCTCAGTTGGTGATTTAGGTTGATGCTCTATAATCCAGTTTGGTGCCAGGAGGAAGTGAGTGTAGCTTCTACCTGCTCCCCTGCCATTTTCAAGTCTCCTTGAGCCTCAGTTCTTAAGGCCTTTAACCTCCCCACTCCGAATGACAGGATGTACCAGACGCTTGGCCCAGATCCCACTGCCTATGTTTTCTTCTGACAGTTTTATGGTTTCAAGTCTTACACTTAAGTCTTTAACCCACTGCTTTGTTTAGTACAAGATATCAGAAAGTGGTCCATTCAATTGTTTTTCACCTGTCCATTTTTCTGAACACCAGTTAATGAAGAGACTATCTTTACCACAATATGCCCTTGCCTCCCACGTTGTAGATTGACCATGTAAGTGAGGATTCATCTCTTTGCTCTGTATTCTATTCCATTTATCTATTACGTTTTAACACCATATTGATGCTACTTAAATGGTTTTGTTTTCTTAATTTCAACTTATGATTGTTTGCTGCTAGGACATGAACTTTTTTTTTTTTTTTTAAGATTGTATTCATTATTTTTAGAGAGAGAAGGGCAGAGAGGGAGGAAGAAAGGGAGAGAAACATCAATGTATGGCTGCCCTTCACCTACCTCCAGCTACAGACCTGGCTGGAGACCTGGCTTGCAACCTGGGACATGTGCATTCTTAAACCTCTTGGTAAATAATGTCCTTTTTAAAGGTCATACCAATCTACATATCCAATGAAATATGAAAATGCCTGTTTGACACTTTGGTAAGTACTTAAACATTTTCCCCCAAGCATGGCATATTTTAAAAATAATTCTAGTGTCTTTCACTTTTTGATGACTGGAGAATTGTAATTTTTTCTTCTTGGGTTGAGAGTAGTGTTGGACCTTGGGCATAGAAAATTTGATCATTGGCCTTCTAATTTAGTTTCTTTTACCTCATTCCCCACTCCTATTCTCTCTCCTTCTTCTTCTATGGATGACTCTTTTCTTGTCTTTAGGAGACTGTCCCAATGTGTTTGAAATTTTCTTGCAAGACATTTTTGTGTCAATGTGTTTTAAATTCATACAAATGGTATTGTTACAGATTTCCATTGTTTATTACATCCATTAAATACCGTCTGTTTGAAATATATACATATGTGGTGAATACATGTAGTCCTTTGCTTCTATCTCATGTATAGCACTGTACCTCCAACATACCTCACCTACCTCTCTCCAACCTGGTGATTAAGAACCTAGGTTGGTGCCAAGCTTCTGCCACCAAAACAATATGATGAATATCCTCAGATCTGCTTCCCTCACCCCCACATTTTCATCAAAACTTGACATTATCCATATTCCAAATTTTTGTTCTTCTACTAGGTATGAAGAGAGATTTTGTGGCTTTAATCTGAGCCTCTCTGATTACTAATGAGTTTCAGCATATCTTGCTTTGCTGTTAGCCTGGTCATAACCTTGATACATTTTTCTACTGGGGCACTTTTGTCTTTTTAAATAAAAATTATGTTTCTTCCAAGTTTTCCTCCTCATTTCATTTATTACACTGTTAGTTTCAGTTAAACAAATTTGTTACAATGGAAAGTTATATAAATCTATGTATTTCCAAAAAGTGATGCTATGTTATTGGGTCTTATTAAGGAATAAGTCATTATTAAGGAATTATATTAAAATAAAACCCATTATCTTAGAAATTCAAATTCTATAATAAAACAATTGTTAACTAGTACAGAAAAGTTTAAAATTATTGATATCTTCATTTTCTAACTCTCTAAGGCAAGGGGCTTGTCACCACTTTATAACTGCATATTCTATGCCTTCAGTTAATAAAAAAAAAAGAAACACATTGGCCATTCTTCTAATATAACTTCACTGACAATATGGTTCCTGCCCCCTCAAAGAAACTTCTTTAAAAATAAGCTAAAGTCCAGAAACATGTATTTATTTCAGAGTTAAAAAAAATCAAACTGTAAAAGCTGTTTGTAATTATTTTTAGATTAGTAAATACATAGAACTGCTTTGTTCTTTTATGTGAACTCATGGATTTCTTCTTAGATTGTTTTAATAATTTCACAAATATGTATTTCATGAGAATATCAGGCAAGAAGTAATTTGGTCTTCAAGTAAACCTTGTTTAAAAATTACAAGTCACTCACCCTCATTAACTAAAGACTGTTAATAACTAAAAAGGAATCTAAAGTCTTATACCCTCGATTTCTTTTTGCAGGCCAAACTGAGGCACTTGGTGCTAAGATTTAAAGAGGTCATTAACTCATTTTCCCCCTGGAATAGAAATTATTTACATCATCTAATTGTAAAAATGTAATGACAAGAATGCTTTATTACAATACACCTATTAAGAATATTTTACATGAAAATAGTTTTTAAAGCAATTCAGAAAAAATATTCCAAAATAAACAAAAATGTCATTTAAGCTCCAGAACCCCCAAAGCACACTGAGAATATTGAACAGAAAAAGGGAAAATAAAGAAGGCAGAAGACAAAGCAAAATAAGTTATTTGAGGCTTTAATATACATAGATTCCTTTAAGTGACAGGGTATATGCATAAGATCTTGTTTTCTTTCCAACTGAAATTGGTATCTTTTAATCTAGATACAGTATTTTGAAGTAATAGTTGGCTCTGTTTTGTCCATAAAATTCATATGCTTAATACTGACTTAAAAAAAAAATGGGGCCCAGCAGAGCAAAGATAATACATTATGACCTGTATATATATGTAGAAAGAATCGAAAACCAAAATTCAACATTGACAGGCATGAAAAATGTTTTTAAAGGTTTAGGATTTTATTTATTTATTTGTAAGATTTTATTCATTATTTTTAGAGAGAAGGAGGGGCAGGGAGAGAGGAAGAAATGGAGAGAACCATCAATGTATGATTGCCTTTCACCTGCCTCTAGCTGGGGACCTGGCTTGCAACTTGGCTACACACCCTGAAAGGAAATTGAACCAGGGACCGTTGGGTTTGCAGGCTGGCACTAATCCGCTGAGCCACCAGCCAGGGCAAAATAATTTAAATACTTTTCCTCTTTCTCCCAGAAACCTTCTGACCTTCCAAGAAGGGATAGGTGAGCAGGTGGAAATAAACTTGGTATTTAAGAGTATTGCAATCTAAAAATAAAGATATCAAACTTAAGAAAACAAAACACACAAACAAATGCACGAAATTCAACCAATAATTCCTCTTCTTCAAAGAATGCAAATGAAAAATAAAGGCCAAATGGGTGATTTGTTGTCTTATACATGCGGTATTACCACTCACACGTGTTCACAGACGCAGACATGCATGAATAGAAATGCTTACTTTCAGTGATGTCAGTAGTTATATACAAGGCAACGAAGACAAAGGTCTTGAGTAATGGCCTATCACAGATATTCCTACCCAACCCCCCCCTCAAGTGTTTCCACATTCGGGCTACCATCTAAAATCAAAGCTTTAATTTTTATCATCTTCCAAATTCTATTTATTTGGAAGTAAACCTGTTTTCATTTTGAATGGACATCAGAACCAAAGGCTTTCATTTCCAACACCTAGGTTAATGAGTTACCCTTTGGTGTTATCTCCTCCTTGAAAGAAGTTTCATCAAAGCCACTATCAAATATGTATACACAACTTCAGGAGTCATCTTCTCCAAAAGGTAGGGGATCTTACCATATTTTTATGCAACCAACCACGGACTTCACGTATTGCAAAAAGCACTTCACACCAGCAACAGAACTGAAGTAGGGAAGATGGAAAGCAGAGCACAAAAAAAGGCCTAAGGGAGGGAAGGAAAAAGGGGATGGATGTAATAAAACAACAACAATAAGGAAAAAAAAAGGCCTAAGGGTTTAAACACTAGACCTCCTGGGTGTAAAAACCTCACCATCTCCTAGAGAGATGAATTTACTCAGAGGGTTCTTGGCGAATGCAAGCTTAGTTTGTCTCTAAGCACCCATCCAGTCTCAAAGCACCTTTAATGAAGTCAGATGTAATGTGGCAATTACAAAATTATGCATCTTTTTTCAAAGCAAACTGTGGTTGTGGTTGGTTTTGGGAGATTCTGAATGATTCTACAAATATACAAATTCTGACCATCCAGTTCTCATAAACTACAAAACCAATTCACAATATTTTTGCTACACTACCAAACAATAATAAATATGGACACTATTGGTCATTTTAAGATTAAGTTTCCCAATCTTTTTTCAATTGGCAAGTTAGTTAATATACTAAGACACATTAGGGTCAGGTTCAAGGGAAGGAAATAGTGTCCTGACACCCAACTAGCATGCCAACGGTATTAGTCTATCAATCTATACCTAAAATAACGTTCAGCAGAAACATATATACAAACGTATCCAGCTTTGCTCCTTTCTCTGCAGTTCCTATATTCTCAAGCAGTCAAGTACTAAATAGCCCAAGCAAGAAGGGAATTATGAAAACCTTGTTCGCCACAAAACATCAAAGGGCTTTTAATGATAAAGGAAAGAGGTCCAACGCAATGACATGGAAACAGGTATTCTATGCTCTGAAATGCCAAGAAAAAAAACCCAGAACACTTTTTTCCCACTCTCTTTAAGTCAATTCTGTCATGTCGCCTTGCTCAAAATTAAAAATTGACAGCTGATTTCCAAAGTCACTCTTGTACCTTCTTTCAAATCCCCTATTTCACCAAACGAGTGAAAAGGCTTTCTAGACACCAGTTTTACTTGTAAGGAGGAAAGCTTTTAAGTAGCATTGTTGGAGAAATGGCTCTTTGGGACCATTCAGTCCCCAAGTTACACAGAAAACAACCAGACTGTCGAAATAAGGCAGAATTTATATCATGCATGGTGGCATAAGTAGTGAGGCCCAAGTTTCTACAGGCAGGTAAGCTCAGTACTGATCTGCTTGGCAACCTGATGTTGTCACAGATCCCGACATATGCAGTTAACTTGTCAGTAGTGTCCTACTTTGCCTCACGTTAACACAGTGCCTAAAAACAAAGATCAAAGTGTGCAGACACGCAGAGCACCCCTGTGAGCTAAGACTAAGGCAACACAGCTAAAAGCAAACCTGATTCCCATAAAAGTACCCAAGACAACTCCACAGCACCCGAGAAGCCCCAGGGGCTTGCCCCCTGGAACTAAAGGTCCTTGGGATGCTGGCATTTGTGTTAAATTCGCTTTTGCACACAATACCTTTCTACAAACAGCTGACAAACGGTCTTCTGGAGGCTACAAATTTAAGAACACATCCAAATCAACAGGTAAACATTTCACAATGCCTGGCACTGTGAAATGTTTGCTGGCTGGACAGCCGAGCAAACGAGAGCAGTTCACCACGTGCAGGGGAAGCCACAGACACTTTCACGGACACACCCACAACTCGTGCAATTTCTTATGCCTAAAACAAGACAGATCCCCCCACCCCAGACTATTACTGTCCATACCTTCCAAAATCCCCAGTTCCTGCATAAATCCCACCAGACCCAGGAAAACGAGCCCACCTAACCCCAAACACTGTCGTGAATACCAACGACTGCAAGGACAGAATCGAACACTGTTAACAAAGGGGGCGGGGGTACAGGCCACGAGACACAACAAAACAAAGCACACCCCTACATGTTTCGACGCTGGCCACCCAGGTACTTCAAAGACACAGGGCCAGACGGCCAGAGTCCTTCAGAATGGGCCCCTCGTCGAGCCCATGTAGCCGCCAGAGGCCCCTTGGCCAATCGAGCGGCAGCTGACCCCACTATTAACCCATCAGGCCACTCGCCCACTTTCCTGGCACACACTTAAAGGGCCCTCGGCAACCTGGGGGCTGTCAGTGGCCTTCGGACAGTAGAGAGAGCCCCCAAACCGTGCGGAGCGACAGAAACCCTCAACTCCTGCCCTGGCGGCGGCCATCATAGTCGGAAGCGGACTTTTACGACAACTCCCACAATCCCCGCAGCCTACAACTCCCAGAGTGCACCGGGCAGCGGCCGGGTTAACCCTGTCGTGGCGCTGGAGCTCCAGCCCTGCTCCCCTGCCCCTCCCAGCACCCCGTGGCCGCCCTAACTTTCACCCGCACGAGCCCAAACTAACTTTGCAAATTTTGTCAAGCCGTTACAGTTCTGTCTCGACCCCTTCCTTTATCACACAAACAACCTCAGCGACCCAGAAAATTCTCCCTGACAGAGTACTGTTTGTTCGCTTGAGAGCACTCTCCCTGTGCCAAATGTTGATCATTTAAAGGATACTTTTAAACTTCAATCGATCTTCCTCCTTCGCCCTTATCATTGTCAGGTGTTTTTCTAATTTAGTATAGTCCAGAGGTGTTGGTATGCAACATTATTCATTTAAAACCTGTTTTCTAACTTCTGGGAGTCAAGAGAGAAAAACTATCCTACAGCTGCCTACAATGCCTTACATCTCTCCATTTTATGACAAATTTCCTCAAATATATTGATTCATAAAATTCACGCAACTCCAAATAAGTCCTAATAGGAAAACTTAGTTAAGGGAAACATATCTTTTTAATTCCAAGTTAATATTTGAAGGGAAAACTCGACTGTGCTAACATATTTTACTTCTCCTTTCTCCCTCTCTATTGATAGAAAGATGATCAGAAATAACATATACTACTGCTTTATTCCTTTCTGGCTTTAAAATACTGACCAACTACGAGTAAAGAAACATTTTAATAAAGTCTGAAAATTAAACTAAGAGTTCATTCTTTCAGAAAACTGCACAGACATTTTACTCACAGAGCTCCTCCAAAGTCTTTCTCATTTTAATTAAAAATAAGTGTTAAAATGCATTTGTTTTAAATATGTTTGCCATAATTTCAGTAAAGATGACAGTCACATTTAGTAATCACTGTGTCATCAACATAAGTTAAATATCTAAGCTGTACTTACACAAACTGTAATTTGCTTAGACGTGTAACTATCAGACAGACAAAATAATTGCTTGGTATTTGACGTACGCACTAAAATAACAACTAGACTAATCCTTAAGTATCTGCTATTTTTCTCATACACAAACATTAAACAAAATGTACACAATGTCTGATTTTCCTACAGAACCACTCTGCCATTTGAAAGGGCACTCAAAATATATCATGGATTTTAAATTAAAAAACTCAGAAATCCAACTACATACACAAACCACAAAACATAAAACCTTGTTAGAAAGATATGTCTGTGGCAAAATTTTGTCTTAAATGTGTCCCTTAATATTATATTTAACTCATTTTAGGAAATTTTTTGATCTAGTAATCTGCAAGGAGAAAATACTTCATCATTTAGTTTTTTACTCATGTTACATGTTATTTCATTACCAATTAAAATAACGGCTCTAAACCAAAATGTAAAAAATTGGGCCCACACATATATTTTTATTTTTAATTCATTATGCTATTTTAGCTTCTGTATTTTTCTAATTTTTACTTAGCACTTTAGATTGAATCTAGCTGGGCAAAGTTGCATTTTTCCCTATTTTTAATAGATCATGGCAATCAAATGCATGTTTTATATATTATATATTATTCTCTAGATGTTAAAATATCTGATTCATAAGAAAGGTTTCAAAACAAGTCAGAAATGAAACTAATCTCTTCATATATTTATTACCTGCTTATCACTGTCTTCTCAGTACTATGAGATTATATTTTCCATTAGGTTAGTCATATTTTCTCTTCCTTAATCCTTTAAACTATAAAACTTAAAAACTGATACATTATATTTAAAGATTACATTAAAAATAATTTTATAGTTTTTTCAGATGATCATAATTCTTCTTTTAAAATAAATTGGAAGTTTAGTATATCCTAACTAGGTAATACAAGCAAGTTTTAACCTATATGCTTAATATTAATATGACTGTCTTTATAAGGATAAAATAACTTTATTCTAGAAATAAATTCTTAAATTTATACTTAAAAATTCAGTATTTTGCTCCCAAGGTTTTTAGATTCTATTTAACCACGTGAATTTTTACATGTATTTCTTAAAACCTAAACCTCTATACTATGGTTTTTAAAAGTACTCATATGTACCTGAATTAATGTATTTAAAATTAGGAGAAATCTTTACTCTTGAGAATATATAGTAATAAAAAACAAACATTTCAATCTAGTTTTCTTTCCAAATATGGTATTGGGACAAAGCTAGAATGTACAAATTTGTATATCTTACTACAGATTCTATGTATAATTTCTATAACTACTACTTTCATCCTTTTAACTGCATAAAATACTTAAAAGCATCTTTAAGTGTTTATTTAGACATTTTAATTGCATTTTTAGTTGGTCAGCTTGAAAACATCTGATTTTTACATATGTAATTTATACTGTTCATGTACATAAAATGAATGAATAAAACACTGCCAAAAATTGAATGAGTTGCTAATATTCTAATATGCTCAAAAAGTTAGTCTGCCTCTTTTATTTTTCATTTCTTATGTTAGTAGTAGGACACAAAAACTGAAAAACAGAAGACAGGTTCTTGCCTGATGAAACAACTTGCTTATATATACATTATGATCCTACAAAGCAGTACTCTCTTAGAATATGAGTATATCCTAGAGTTTAAGCTTCTCTTTTACTGCCTAAACCTTAATTAACTTTAATTCACTGGCCTGCTTATAAAGCAGTGGCTAATCTTTTAAATGTTTACAATAATCTTTTATTTATTATCACACACATCCACATTTATGTTTAGGAATATTCTAAGTTTCTGAAAAGTCTCTACTTCCTGATTTTGCTAAATATAATTGGAATTTTGTATTGTCTTAAATACTTAGAAAAGATAGATGATGAGAATCCTAGTATCATGTCAGTCTATTAGAAAGTGCAAAGAAAAGGGTCTTGGTTTTTTTTCCCCCAGACATTTATCTTTTTTTAAATGAAAATTTTCCAATGAATTTGTTTTATTTAATTTAAAAATCTGACTTTCATAATCTTCATAATGTTTTATATCAGTTAGGATGAGCAAAGCTTAAATACATGTTTCTTTTTCCCTCTAATTGAAATGCTCTCTTTTCAATTATATAAATAATAGAAAATGTTTCCTTACCTAAACATGAACAGTTTCACCTTTAAAGCATCTCTCTGATTCTTCAGGAGATAAAACTTTCGATATTTTTCTAAAAAAAAAAAAAGAAAAGAAAAGAAAAAGAGATAGGTTAATTATTCTGGTCATTTTTCTGTGAAAAATCATAATATAGGATGATGGATATTTGAATTTTTAGAGTCTTACTTTTAGACAGCAAGGCTTAAATATAAATAAATTAAATCAAAACTGCCAATTAAAAAACCATCCTGTTTTAAATTTTATCACAGAGCCTCCTAAGAAGGGTCTGATACTCTTTCAATATGTTTGTCATTAACTATCCTTATATGTTTTCAGATGCTTTTTAATAATAATAATGCCTGTTTTATACATAGTTTCTATGGTCTAAATTCTGAATAAACATGTGAAAGAAAAAATGTAACCCCTAAACTTTCTAACTTTCATAGGCTTTTCAAGCTTCAAATCAATTTCTTCAAAAGAGAAATACTTAAAACAGTCAATGCTCTAAAATAGAAATACTAAATACTCTTAAGACAGTAAGATTTAGGCTAAAAATTTTAAAACAATTACCCTCTTTGTCCCTCTCCCTCTTTCTGTTCATAATTTTCTCTCCATGTTAAAGTAGGTTTGCATTCACTAACTCACATGCCTTTTCTCCAAAGAAAAATTATCTTCTGCTTAGAAATGTTTTAGACTCCTTACATTTTCCCTAATTTTACATAAGGATCTACTATTTCAAACTCTAGAAGGGAAAGGGAGAGCTAATCATGGTGTTTCTCCCCTAAATTTATTTTCCTAGATATCTTTTCTGATTTTCCCTCTATGTAATTGTACCATACTTGACTTAGTTTTTTTGCTTGTTGGTTTGGTTTGGTTTGGTTTGGTTTGGTTTTTAACACACCAACAAAATTTGCCTTATGTTGCTTACCCCAACTCCTGAGGGCACACTCTGACTTTGTTTCTGTGTTTTCCTGCACCTGTTACAATCTGGCTGTTACCTCTCCGTGCTCCAAACATAAAATATTTGCACTCCCCACCAGAAGCCTGTGCGCCATCCTTCACCAGACCCCAGTTACTTTCTGTTCTTCACGAAAACATCCCATTTGGGGTTTAATAGGGATGAATAAAGTTGCAGAGCTTAGGCAAGCTAGTACCACAAACTACAGATACCCCCATTCACATCTTTGAAAGGATCTGGCTCATAACTAATCTTGCAACTTCAGACCAATACAGAACCTGTGAAACTCATACACGTGAGCGCTAAAGCAGTTCTCTCCCTTAGGTCACTATTGCCTACTTTCCATTTCTAAAGCCATGTTTTCAGAGGGTGTGACCGTCCAGGTACAGATGCTTTTGTAAGTGCAAACTGGAGGTTTCTTTTGAAGGTAGGAGGGTTGGTCCTTCACAGGCCTGACCAATTTCCAAGGCAGAGGCAACGTGACCTAATGGTCACCACCCAGGCTCCAGGCCTGGGTTCCGCCTCTCTTTTCTCCTTGCCCTGTGCTGCTGAAGGATTGAAGGTTAGCGTGTAACTGCGCTGTGTCTCAGTTTCTTCCTCTCTAACTTGATTCCATAGCCCACCAACAATCAGCTGCTGACGTGGGAGCAGCCAGGGCAGTCAGGATCAGAAGGCAAAAAAACAAAAACAAAAACAAAGACTTGAGCTAACGTGGCCCTCTTCCCTGACTGGGCCTATTTCTCCCAGCCAGGGCCACGGGGAGACCCTCCAGTGGCGCAGACAATCATACGGGCAGAAATAACAGCAATGTCTTTCTTTTTTAATAATAAAAAAGAGACAAACTAAAAGCCTCTTTCTAAAATACTGACATGGTAGGTAAATGCTTTTTATAAAGAATAATACACAAGTCGGTTATAAAAACCTTATCTTGGCTTCAGCCTCTGTGCTGTTAGCTTCTTTTTCTCCGTGTAAACAAACGATCCAGTCCTCATTCAGTAGCCCAGTGCTATTGTAACTGGGGAGCAAGCCCAGTGGGGAGCCTGCGAACCCCTGGGGGAAACTCCCTCCAACCCAGCTCTGGCTGGGAGAATGGTACCGGAAACCCTGCAAAGCGTTCTTGGTGTTCCCCCAAAAGGATTCCTGCCCCCTCCCCTGCTCGGAAGCCCATACCAAGTTAATCAGACTCATTAGTTCCTATGAAGATACTTCATTATTCAAAAGGAACCACTGAGCATACACTTCGTCGAAAGTCATTTTTTAAAAAGTCAGGGTACAGTCATCCTCCAGAGTAACAGATGAACTGATGGGCACTACCTGCTCACTAGTTCCAACACCAGCTGCCGATGGCTTGGGTCTTCATTTGCTGGAAACATGGATGAGGCTGCCAAGCTCTCCCCAGAACGTCCGTTCTGTTTTAGGAAAAGCAAGTTCCTAGAAATAATGGGCAAAAAAGAATTTTCTTCATCATGGGCCTTTTAAACATGAACTGCAACTGCAATCTACATTTATTTAGCATAAAATTGGCGTCCTCTCCTCCCACTCTCTCTATCCTCCCCTCCGTTCTCCCTTCTTTCCCTCTTTTTAATTGATTTGGGAAAATCCACAACTATAGCTATTCTGCTTTTCTACCTGGGCATCACTCTAAAGGTTAAGGAAATCCATCTCTCTTTCGTTTCATCCTTACTTGAAATCCCTCCTTAAACATACCATAGACTCCCCTAGCTTCACCACACTGTGACACTGGCCACATTTCACCGCCCGCTGTCCTCATCGGAAATCCAAAATGTGAAATGAGAGGGTTGTTGTACTGGGCAAGCTCTAATGTTCTGTATGTGTCTGTGAGGATCCAGAGAAATTGCAATGACTCCATATCAGCAACCACGTTTCAGCCTCATCTCTATGTGTTACTGTTGTCACTGTGTCTCTATAAACTTTGTGATGAATTACAATATAACATGCGGTGTTCTGCCTTTGCAGGCCAGCAACTCCCTCTTTGCTCTGCTTCTTCCAACTTTCTTTCTTTAAGAAACCATTCTGTCTCACTAATAATAGCTCCATTTGCTCTGTCAGGACCACCACGACCACTGGCAGGCTTTTTCTGACCCGATCTTTTAATGCCATCACATGTTTTTCTCAGTAAAACAATAATCTCCACCTGCCCATTCCCGATCATCAGCCTCATCTGTGTCTTCATCTATAACTTTCACTGAGAACTTCCTAGCCGATGAACACTGTTCTAGGCACTGCGTGCTGAATCCTAACAACCTTATCAGCCTCATTTTACAGATGAGCAAACTGAGGTCAACAAAGGCAAAGTCAGCTGCCCAAAACGGAATCCTAACAAGTCAAGAATCCACCCTGAGATGCTCTGCCTCTCTGCTTAAATAATTTCCATTGGCCTTCCCACCTCTAAAATTCATTGATTCCCCAACTGCAGCCATCTTAGAATGTCTAGTTCCCTAATTGATAAATTAGGTGTAATCAGAATATCTACTTTACGGAGTTGTGAGAGTTAAAAAAAAAAAAAAATTAATGTAAAGCACTCAAAACAGTGCCTGGCACAGAGTAGTTTGAATAGCAATTATTTAATGAGAGATCTCCTAATTTGCAGATGAAGACCCAGAGGTCAGTTGTTAGCAGAAAAACGAGGCTTAGAAGTAATGCATCCTGTTCTTTTAAAAAATACCATTTGTTAATGCAGTGCTAACTTCACAAACACACTTTCATTTTAAGACTTGCAAACAGCCCTGGTCTTGTTTCTTAGCCTAGGGTTTTCTCTCTTGTACTACACTCCTTCTCTGGCTAAAAGGCAAATTACAAGGGCTCCCAGATTCCAGAACTGCCCACCTACTCTTCTTATTACACAGCCGAACTTTGTACCAGTAAATCAACAGCATCTGTTTTTGGAAGACCAAGCTTACCAGAGGTTTCATATCTATTAAAAATTACCTCCCTGCCCTGGCTGGTGTGGCTCAATGGACTGAGCACCAGCCTGTGAACTGAAAGGTCACTGGTTCGATTCCCAGCCAGGGTACATGCCTAGGTTGCAGGCCAGGTCTCCAATTGGAGGCAACATATGTATCTCTCACACACTGATGTTTCTTTCCCTCACTTTCTCCCTCCCTTCTTCCCCTCTCTCTCTACAAGTAAATAAATAAAATAAAAATAGATATAAATATTAAAATGAAAATCACCTCCACGTTGAGTATAGGTTTAAAGTCTTTTCAAATGGTGATATTGATTTGGTGAAACATACTTATCACCAGAGGCTCCACACTTCAAATTGAGCCCATTTAATATTTGTTAATTGAAAACAAATATTATATATACAACAATATATATAAACAAAGCTAGCCCTGACCAGTATCATTCACTCGGTTAGGTGTTGTCCCTCAGAGCAAAGGGTGGGTAGTTCAAGTCCAAATCAAGGCACATGCCTGGTTTGCAAGTTCGGACCCTGGACAAGATGAGTGTAGGGGGAAGCCAACCATGTTTCTCCCTTTCTTTCTCCCACCCTTTCCCTTTCTCTAAAAATAAACAAATAAATTAATTAAAATGGGGTTCAGAAGTGTTGTATCGGTAATATTTATATTTTTAAGCCAATGTGATGTACTAAATGTGATAACAGATTTAGGCATGCATTTGTGTACAGCAGTAATCAAAGGACCTGAAGCCAACCCAACTGAAGCTGGGCTCTCCCAGAATTTTATAAAAGGATCCTTTTACTATTAGAAGTATATTTTCCTGGCCTCTGAACCCAAAGGTCACTGGTTCAATTCCCAGCCAGGACACATAACCAGGCTGCAAGCCAGGTCTCCAGCCAGCTCTGTAGTTGGAGGCAGGTGAAAGGCAACCGTACACTGATGTCTCTCCCCTTCTCTACCTCTTTCCCTTTCCCTCTCTTTAAAAATAATAAATAAAATCTAAAAAAAAAAGAGAAGAAGAAGAAGTGTATTTTCTTTTAATATGGCCTTAGGGCAATGAATAAATAACACACATATTTTGTGATAAACAAATGCAATACTAACAGATCAAAAAGTATTACACTATTTGGGTAGAATGCAGCTACTGTAGTAATAACTATTCAAAAGCCAAAATCAGCATTTGTAAGAAGCACATTAATCTGGTAATTCCAAAGACTAAAATAAAATCATCTTGGTACAGCTTACCTTTTCATAATTTATGTTATTAGCTTCAGACATTCAGTTAGCTTATACCATGATTCTGGCTACTCTAATTTCCTCTTACAGTCTTATCCAAGAATCTAAGCTTCTCAAGCCTTTGTGTTTCTGTGACTTTTCCTCCAGGAACATTTCACCTCACCCTGTGGTCAGAACCCAAACTTTGCAGCTTTTAGCAAATGCTGCAAATAAAAATAAACATGTATTCATTTCAACATCTCTATCATGCTTTTATTGTAGTTGCAATCCTAGAATTTTAAATGCATTTTTTAAAAATAAAATAAATAGTATTTTTGCACAGGATTTTCATTTCAGACTGGGTTTATAAGTTGTTGACCATACTCCAAGAACTAAGGCCTCACCTCAGGACATCAAATTTGCCTGAGTCCAGAGAACTTTTAAAATCATATTCTCCTTTTTTGCAGGCATAGAATATTACCTCAATTAGGTTTTTATTTGACTACTTATTATGGAAATTTTCCAACAAAAATAAAATAGAATAAGTATAACAACCATCCACACATACATCATGTCTAACAGTTATTAACATTTAGTCATATTTAATAACCTCTTTGTTGCTAGTTTTCTAAAAAATACAGATATGGCATTTCACTCTCAAATACATCACTGTGCATCTCTAAAACGTAAGGACTTTTTTCTACACAACCAGAATGCCATTATCACTCCTACAAAATGAACAATGATTTCCTACTACCCAGACCATACTCTAATTTCTCTACTTGCAATGCAATTTTCTTGATAATATCCTTAAGTCTCTTTTCTGTCGTCAGTGACAGTACACGTGTGTTCTTAGACAAAGCCTCCTCTAAAGAGGTTAATTCTAACCAGTTCTGTTGAAGACGTAATGCCCTCTCTGAACTGTTCCAAGCCCATTACCGGACAGACCATGAGGCATCTTCTAATCTTGCCCCTATGCCTATTGGTGATGCCACAGTCAATCAAACAAAGATGAAAAGTGGATAAAAGATCCTGTGGAATTTCAAATAGATATTTTGCCTTAATGATTGCTTTGGGGAGCAAGAAAAGTGGAATAAAGAACCACAGAACCCTAAATATACTCACTGTTTAAAATGAGGGTGTTTTGCTTACAGCTATATATAGCTCAATCTACCTAAAATCAAAACTTTTAATTTTCCTATAGAGTAAATTCACTGAAGCTCAGAAAAAAATGTTCACTTTTCTTTCAATTATGTAGTTAATTCAGTAAAAGTGAAATTACAATAATCCATGGACTAACGGGATTATTTACATTTTTCTAGCAGTAAAAAATAAAGAAGGAGGAGATCCAAAATGGCAGTAGGGTATGTGGATATCACACTCACCTCCTTCCAGGACCAAACTGCAAATAACAACTAAAATATAGAACAACTAGCCTGAATAACTGATTGAAAAAGCTGATCAGAAATCTTATAACTAAGAATTTTACAGAAGAAGCCACATCAAGACTGGTAGGAAGGGCAGAGATGGGAATAGAGGGAACATACCTCAACATAATAAAGACCATACATGACAGACCCACAGCCAACATTATACTCAATGAACAAAAACTGTAAGCATTTCCCTTTAGATCAGGAACAGGGATGTCCACTTTCAACATTCTTATTCAACACAGTACTAGAAGTTCTAGCCACAGAAATTGGACAAGAAGAAGGCATCCAAATTGCAAAAAGTAAGTGAAACTGTTATTATTTGCAGATGTCATGTCTATAGAGAACCCTAAAGATTCTACAAAACCCCCCCTGCTAGAACTGATAAATGAATTCCGTACAATAGCAGAATAGAAAATAAATAACCAGAAATCGGTTGCATTTTTATATACCAAAAAGGAATTAACAGAAAGAGAAACTAAAATATTTGATTTACAATTGCAACAAAAATAAATAACTAAAATACCTAGGAATAAATTTAACCAAGGTTGTAAAAGACATGTACTCAGAAAGTTATAAGTACACTAAAGAAAGGAATGGTAGAACATACAAATACATGGACACATATGTTGTGTTCATGGACAGGAAAAATTAACATTGTTAAAATACCCATACTAACCAAAACAATCTACAGATTCAGTGCAATTCCTATCAACATACCAATTGTGTATTTCACAGAACCAGGACAAATATTCCATAAATTTATATGTAATCACCAAAGACCCTGAATAGCCACAGCAATATTAAGAAAGGAGAACAAATTTGGAGGAATCATGCTACCAGATATCAGACTATACTATAAGCCCATAGTAATCAAAACAGCATGGTACTGGCATAAAAACAGACATATAGGTCAATGGAATAGAAGAGAGAGCTCAGAAATAAATCCTTATGCCTTAATGGTCAATTAATATTTGACAATAAAGGTAAAACCATACAGTGGGGTAAAGGTAGTTTATTCTATAAATGGTATTGGAGAATTTGGGCAGATACAAGCAAAAAAAAAAAAAATGAAACTAGACCACCTTCTTATGCTGCACACAAAAAATAAACTCAAAATGGGTTAAAGACTTAAACATAAGACTCAAAACCATAAAAATCTTAGAAGAAAACATAGGCAGTAAAATCTCTGACATTTTCTGAAATATCTCTTTGGACAAAGGAAACAACAACAATAATAACAACAACAAAAATAAAACCAAAAGGGACTACATCAAACCAAAAGTTTTTGCCCAGCAAAAGAAGCCATCAACCAAATTAAAAGACAACTCACTGAATAGGGGAGCATATTCACCAAAGGCACATCTGATCAAGGGGTTATCACCCAAAATTTATGGAGAACTTATAAAACTGAACACCAAAAAAAATCCCAAACAATCCAAATAAAAAATGGGCAAAGAACCTGAATAGATAGTTCTCCAAAGAGGATATGCAAATGGCCAATAGACATATGAAAAGATGCTCAATGTCACTAATCATCAGAGAAATTCAAATTAAAACCACCATGAGGTATCACCTCACACCTGTCAGAATGGCTGTCATCAATAAATCAACAAATAACAAGTGTTGGCGAGGATGTGGGGAAAAGAGAACCCTTATGCACTGTTGGTGGGAATTCAGTTTGGTGCAACCATTGTGAAAAGCAGTATAGAGTTACCTGAAAAAATTAAAAGATGGAATTGCCTTATGATCTAGCAAGTCAACTTAATGGATTATATCCAAAAAGAATACTAATATGAAACACTAATATGAAAGAATATATGCACCCTTATACGCATCTTAGCCCCATTTACAATAGACAAGATTTGGAAGCAGCCCAAGTGCCATCAGTAGATGAGTGGATAAAAAAGCTCTGGTACATTTATACAATAGAATACTACTCAGCCATAAAAAATAAGGAAGTCTTACCTTTTGTGACAGCATAGAAGGACCTATAGAGAGTTATGCTAAGTGAAATAAGCCAGTCAGAGAAATACAAGTACCATATGATTTCCCTTATATATGGAATCTAATGAACAAAATAAATTAGCAAACAAAGTAGAAACAGACTCACAGATACAGAGAAGAGCCTGACAGCTGGGTGAAAAATGTTAAGAGATTAAGCAAAACAACAACAACAACAACCAAACAAACAAATGAAAAAACCCAAACAACCTCATAGACAAAGTCAACAGTATTTTGATTACCAGAAGGAAAGGGGTGTGAAGGGAGGTGGAAAGGATAAGGCGGGGGTGAATGGTGATGGAAGGAGACTTGACTTTGGGTGGTGAACATACAATATAATATGCAGATAATGTGTTATAGAATTGTACACCTAGAAGCTATATTATTTTATTAAGTAATGCCCAATAAATTCAGTAAAAATGAATATAAAACAAAAAATGAAGAGATATTTTGGGGGATGGAGAAGGAGACTGCAAATTGCCCTGACATGAATTTAAATCACGCTCAGTCATAAAGACTGAGGTGAAAGACCTCTCTTGTAATTTTACAAGAAATAATCAAAAGAATAGAGAAAATAGGTAACCTAACTAAGATTATCCTTTCTCTTTTATTTCATCTGTAAGCTACTTGTTTTCCCTAGAAATGACCACATCTCCTATATATAAACCTGTGAAAAACTGATGCAAGCAAGGAAAGATGGTCAAGGATTTCACGAACTACAGCACTTGAAGCTTGTCTTGAAGGCTATTTTTCTGTACCATTTAGTGAGAATGTAGCTTAGGAGAGCTAAACATCTTTTTCTTAATCCTTACCTTTCCTATTTTCTCCTTCCCCACAAAGCAACCTTTAAAAAATGTGCTATGTTATTAGTTTTTAATTGTTGTTTTTATGGGTTTACATATGACTAAACTAGTTAAGGAAGTACAACTTTTGTTTTTTCATTGAAGTAAAACTGTATGAGGAAAAGGTAAAGATACCGCCTCTTTAAGTTGTCACCAAAGCATGTCACATTATGCTTTTTAAATGTTTTTTCTTCTTTAATAAGGAAATGATAGCAAACACATGAAGCAGCAAATATTTACAGGTATTATCAGAATTGAATGAAGCATGCTCATCAACACTCAAGTATATGCCACCCCCTTAAGATCCTTGTTCTAAAAAACATGCCAAAATGCCTGCATGGACATTTACAAAAATATACGCATAGCAATGTTTACATTTGATACAATAAATTATGTAGAGAAAGGCAATGTGACCTTTTATCAAAATGAGACCAAAGGATGGCAGAATCCAAACAACCTCAAAATGTACACACACAATAGACCTTTACATGCCTCACCGGAAAAAGGGTTTTTTTTTTTTTTCCTCTAAAAGAATTTTTTCTAAATGAAGGTTACAGTATGAGCAGTTCTGTATTATGCTATCTTTTGCAGGCACTTAAGTGTCCCAGAGGCAGGATCTCAGCATCACCTACCTAGTAAACACACATAGGTCACCTCTACACGACTGGTAATAGAAACATTTGCCTTTAGAGTTGGAAGGGTCCTCAGACATCATCTAATTCCATTTATTACCTCTACAGATGAAAACAAGAGAGGTAAAATGACTAATCAGGGCCACACAGCTTGCTGAACTGTTTCTCTTCTCCAATAGATGGGTGGTAAAGAACTGAAAAAAGGAACTGGCAGATAGAAAGCCATGGACAAGAGAGAGAACAACTAGGAAAACTGAAGATCACGAATTCTTCTTCCTGATAACTTGTCAGAAGAAGGAAAAGGTTGTTTCCTGTAACAGCCCATCGAATGGGCGCAGGAAAGGTCACTATTGAGGACCACGTGGGAAAGGACACATGCACAGCCTGTCTGTCCATCTGCGCACTTGCCGAGTGGCTCTGCAGCCAATGTCATGGTCAGGGGTGGGTTTCCGAGGGTTTAGATCACCATAGCCCCTTTACACGCTTTACTTCTTACGTTTGCCCTTTTCCTTGCCTTAAAGGCTTTCTTCAGGAGAGTGGTAACAGAAGGTGGCCAATAACTAAGTTATTTATTGATTTTTCTGGATAATTTGGTGACTCAAGGGAAAAAGGGGGGCTGCCTTTGTTTTAGAGGATGCTGAAAGGCAAACCATTCAAAATAGAAAAGAAGCTGCAGTCACTCGAAATTCAAATGAAACCGGTTCTAAATTCTATCCAGCCTGTGGCGGAGGCAATCTGTCCTTCCACACAGACGTAGAGAAAAGTGGTATCTGACGGGGGAAACCTCCCCAGGCAGGCTCCATAAACTCTATGAATGGGACCACCAAGGGGTTTGACCCGTCGACCACTGGTGGATCTCTTCTACACTAAAGTCACTGTAACCTCTCTTGGTTAGAATTGCCCAATACATTGGAGTCTTAGAAACAAAAATATAATAGTAACTTTCTCAGGGTACATTTAGAGATAATGATCCCGACCTAATCCTATTACAAAATACCACAGGGAACCACCACTTAAATATCAAGTCATTATAGGACCCCATTAGAATCACTTGACATAACTCATCTGAGAAATTGTAATATTATAAAAATTATGATATTTTGTTAAGAAGTCTGGCTAATTTGTTCAATGCAAAGGGTTTGCAAATAGGCTTTGTCAGAACTGCCAGTTAACTAGATCCTTCCAGGTTCGTGGAAAGAGAGGAATAAAGATGCTTCTTGATCACCTCTCCTCTTCCACCCTAGCCACACTTCCCTAGAAAAATACTACTGGGTAAATCAACTTCCAAGTCCATCAATATGGGGAAAAAAATTGGTTGGGGATAGGGTCTTGTTTGGCCAAGTATTAATTATAAATAGAAACTCAGACATTGGGTGAAATGTGGTTATGAAATTAATGATATGGATTATCCATAAAGCTGAATGACATTCTTAAATGATCGTATTGTATAGCCCATAACACTTTTGATTAAGCCAGTCAAATAATATTGCAAAAGTCAACACTACTGGTTTGAAAATTAATTAGATAAACCTCAGAGTTTCATAAAAGAGGTTTGGGGTACCTTTTATCAATGGTATACTACATATAGTATCACAGAGCCATAATCATGATAAATACATAAAATAGACCCATAATTGTGATAAATATATATATAATCATAATTTTGGAGATATATATACATATATATATCTCCAAAAATATAAGTGTATGTATTCATTAGTTTCTCTAGCCACAGCTATAATGCAGGTTGAAAAAACGTTTAGAAAGGTAACACAGCTGTGAAGACTAGCTCTAACACAGCACAAGGTTTGAAAATTTGTTTGGAGGTAAAGTGGTCTTCTTGTCCATTTTTATTAACATATATCAAAGGTAGGGGGGAAAGCGGGTTTACAGTCCTGAGTCTGCAAAACAAAGAGTTTATTCCTGTATTATTATTATTTATTAATTACTGTATTATTTTCTGTTCAGCCAACTATAAACCTCCTTTTGCCCCACCCTGTATTTAAGCAACACCTTTTTGCATAGCTGATTTCTATCTGTAATTTGTGAGTGGTGCTCATCTGAATTCCTAACAAAACCTGAGGATTAAAAATGCTTTTAAAATTCTAGTCGATAGTGATAGTGAAAAGTGATTAAAGACAGAAGGTTGGTTTTGTTGTTTTCGTGTGTGGGTTTTTTTTTTTTTTTTTTTGGTATCATTTGGCTAGCAAAAGAGACATACGTAGTTCATAGCTGCCAAGCATGAATGAATATTGATATCATTGAGAAGGTTTAAATATTTTTTATATGGGGGAAATTTCAACAGAAAGTTCTTCAGCAAAATGGGATCACACTATAAAAACAGGACATGGGAAACTGACAAAAACATTTAAGGAAAAAAAATTTTTTATGAGAGAAAGGAAAATTTCATTGAGATGGGACCCAATTTCCCTAGTAATTTTAAAAAATCATTAAGTTGTAATATTTACTTTATTTGGCATGTTGCAAACATTTTAAACTATAATTATTTCTTTATATGGCATTTTGTAAAAAAAAAATAATTTCATGAAGACAAAAACTTCTGGATCAATGTTGAGAGTTTTAAAACATCATTGCTCACATTAAATTAGTGAAAGGAAAATTTTGCAAGTGCTTTTCCATTTTTTTCTAATAATACTTTGAAAATACAGGTTAAAAAAATTTAAACATTAGGCAAGACCCAAAATTTTTTAAAGATTTATTATTTATCATGATAAAAATTGTAAAGATTAGCATTATATCAAAATCTGAAGAAAAGAATATCATTTAGAATATCTGAAAATATATTTTAGAAATAAACACAATTTACTAGTTAAACTTTTAGTAATTTTGGCAACTACTTGAAGAGATCAGAACATAGATTTTTTAATACTATGCAATTTGAAAAAGTTCATGAAAAATTACATGCTACCAGATATACTATCGTTACTTTGAAATGCTTTTTAAGCATCTAGATAATGCATAATAGATAAATAGTAATAAAACACTAAAATGCCAATTTAGTTTTTATTTATGGCTCTTGTTTAATAAGATATCACTATGAAATTTTTGTTAAATTGTCATTTTATTTTAACTCAAATATATTTTTCTTAGATGCAGTTTATTGTAATCAAGCTTTTTTTTTTTTTTTTTTTTTTTAAATTAAGGACCACTACTTACACATTTGGAGGATAAATTCAGGAGATAATAGGGCTTACCCCTAAAATTCTCTTAATGTTGCTGTAGATCTATACAATCACTATGAATACAATTGCCTTGCTTTTATAATGTCAGTTTATTTGTAGGAGAACCAAAACTCTGCACGAGGCTCTGCTGCCTTTGGTGAGGCCTGACAGCTGAGTGCTTGTCAGCATTAGGTAGCTAGAACCGAGTCATATCCACGTTCTTCACTCTCTAAAACCAAGCCAGCCCTTGTTAACTTTCAAAACTGTGAGATTAATTCATTTCTAGAGTAAATTGAAGTAAATGTAACTGGTTAGCCATGGATTCGAAAGGTCTAAGACTACATTAGAATTTCCTTCTTTATTGATTCTTTCTATGATAGTTTCTCTGTTCTCTGTAATAGGCATTATTATTACTATTATCCAGAGAACAGACAGCATTTAGTCCTATGTCAATGCAAATATTTAGTTTAGTAAGATATAATTAAAAGCCATGTATTGAGTTATATTTTACATCAAAATCGTAATCTGCTGCAGCTTTTTCACTTAAGCCTAAGAGCTGGTAAAATAAAAAATGTAAAGAATGTTATTTTCCTTTAAAAATGTTAGTTATGATACAAGTTTCAGATAAAATAAAAATAATCTATGTTCTCTGAAATCATTGTTTTAGCAACTTCTCAAAATAAAATGCAAGAAAATTTCAATATGCCATATACTTTCTGTTTCTTGCTACTTGTCCATGTATTTGTATGTAAAACAAAAAGGCATGATTTTATATGCATTTCATAAACCAATAAAGGACTATCTGACTAGTTCTAGAATGTATACTCTATCTTTAGAATTTATAAACAAATTGAAATAAATGGAAGGTTTATATTCTAACTAATGGATGCAGAAATCTGAGTAATAATATACCAACTTATTTAAATGCTTGCCATTCTAAGTAAAATTTTGTTATTTTGCTTTACAAATCTGAAAGAAGCTTAACTAGAGTAATTTTTAATATTTTATATTTACTTAAGATTGCTTTTAGTTTTTAGAAAATATTTTAAATTAGATTTCTGAGTAATCCCTTGCTTTCTTAGAAATAAAACTTTTAAATAATGAAATTAGCTTATTTTTCCTACAGTATTTCAAGTATAAGAAGTTGTTTCTAAAAACACAAGACTTTTAAATATTTACAGTAATTTTATTTATAAGTAAAAGTATTTTAAAAATAGAAATAATTCATTTTAAAATTTAGAAATTGCCAATGATTCCTTATAGGAGAAAATAAAGAACATATTGGTTTTTTTACTATCATATGTTAGTTACTAGTCCAAAATAGTTAATTTGGTCTTTTTAATACTGTTTGGATCTTTAGAGACAGATTTCAGGACTAAATTGACAATGAACTCTTATAGTTATCAATTTACCTTCATCAAAATGTTCTTGCTTGGCAAAATTTTAACATTACTTGTAGGGATAACATCCTCTTTTCCTAATTTCATTGTTTCCTTTAAAATAAGGTTCACATAAACACGTGGTACAATTTTTTGCATGCTTACAACATATTTATAAGATATGGTTCCTAAGAAAGCATATTTTAGTCATACCTTCTTTTTCTCTGAACTACAAATCAATTACCAAATTGATTATTTGGTAATAATAAATATTTAGTTTTTCAGATTATTTTAGAATTATCTATTTTTACTTTAAGTCTGAAAATACTCTAAGTTAAAAAGCAAAGTATAATTACATTATTTTAAACAGTAACCATTAGCTTAGCATTTAGTGATTAAGATCAGGGTTTTGCCACACACTTTATAAAACCTTCATGTTAAGAGTTTACAATATTTATGTCATTTTGAAACAATCTTCAAATATGATAAAACTGTAATGAAAAATCTTAAAATTTAAATTTGGAAAAATTTTAATTTTTGGTTTTGTTTTCTTTTTCTATTTCAGTAAGGAAATCTAGTTTCATAGAGTTTAGGGATTTTTTATAAGCAGATAGTAGCCATTTCTTTTCTGATACTTGAAAACATTGTTTTGATACATTTTTATTTGTAGAACTATCTTCTAAAATTTGTATATATCTGAACCATTCTTTAAAGCAGTAATAAAATTAATGTGATTCTATTGAATCTATTTTGCAAGTCTATATTTAAAGAACAAATATGATCAATGATAAGCTTCTTTTTTATATTCATTTAACTAATCCTGGTTTAAATATTGTGCTTTTAATTTTCTAATAGGACATATGACAGATCTAGTAATTTCTGGCATTAGTGATTTTCAAATTTTTCTTTAAATAAATATCTGCTATAATTCATGGACTAATAATCTACCCAATCTTTACCTTAAAATCTGCAGATGAGTTTTATGTGAATATTTACTTAAATTAAAAAATATAATAGGTCTTCATATTTTTAAAAGATCAGGTATCTTTAGCTGACTAAATCAATGTAATTACTTCTGAATTTCTGAACCTTTATAATTTCATAGTCTGGCTGTTACTTTAGCATCTTTCAATAACTACCCTAGTGTGTACTAGGGTAATATGCTGGTAATAATTCCTTTATTTAAATTGTGCAATTCACAAGAAAATACAAATACCACGTGAACAGAACCATAGGGTATCACATCCAACTGAGAGCTTAATGAGTTTTCTTTTATCTTCTGTTAAATTTGTAATCTCATCTGAAAAAGAAAAGTACTTAGAAAGTTATTCTTAAGAAAACTTTTTTTTTTTTTTTTTTACGGGGGGAGGAATCATTACTATATTTCTCTATTCCTCAGAAAATTAACTTTAGATTTTCTTAAAAGAGGATTCTCCAAGGTTACTTTCTTTTCCTTTCCATTATAACTCATATACATTTCATTGAGGTGGAATGCATGGGAAAAAAAAAAAGAGAAAGAGATGTGCATGAAATATCTTCCTGACTCAAATCCTATAGCCCCCTTCGAGCTCCGAGGGTGAAGTTTAATTATCTGGGGACCTGATCAGTGAGGACAAACAAGCAGCCCCGGTCAGGCTCCTCCAACCTCCCTTTTTCAGGAAGGACATTTTTTTCCTTTTGAATTATCTGAATAACGGCTTCAACTCTTCAGTTCAATTTGCATGTCTAGACAGGAAGCTAGACTGAATAAGGCTTGGAAGGAGGGTGATTTCTAAAACTGCTTTAAAAAAAAAAAAAAAAAAAACACTGCATTTTGAATTGTAATTCTTACTATCTTGCATGTGTAACCTCACGGACCACTTGTAGCTGAGGCCTTCCAGAAATCTTGCGTCCTTTTCAGCAGTCATTATCCAGAAATATATACAAGTTTTAAAACTTACCCGGATCTGTTTCACTTTTTCTCTTGTAAAAGCCACCACGGATCTGAATATTGCACTTGTATAGGTAAATATGACTTATTCCTCCCCCCGTCCAGTTTTTATGAACAAATAAAAACATGTTACCTCTTTCTATAGAAGAAAAAAAAAATTAAAAAGGGTATCTGGGTTATTAAAAATACATTGTGGTTTAAAGGTAACTGTAAATACCTTTACAACTCTTTTTAGGGAAGAAAAGGAATGATTTCATTTGTTGAATATGAGATTTGTTCAGTTACATTTTGCTAAAACCCCTTTTTAAAAAGTTACAATTTCATAAGATAAAAAATATAGGCTACTTTTTTTAAAAAATGTTGTTTGAGGAATATGCAAGAAGAAATCTAAAAATGTCTTCATCATTCTTTCAAATGGCTAATGGCAGGCTGGAAAGAGTTAAAAAACAACATGATTGAATTAAGGTGGTCAAACGGTACCAATTTCCAGTTATAAGATAAATAATTAATGGGGATGTAATGCACAACAGAATGGCTACAGTTAACACTGCTGTAGGGATGGTGTGTTTGAAAGTTGCTGAGAGTAGATCCTAGAAGTTCTGATGGCAAGGAAAAATTTTTATTTTGTGACTCTATGAGGTAGTGGATACGAACTTACTGCAGTCATCAGTTTGTAATATATGTATGCCAAGTCATTATGCTGTGTTCCTTCACTAACATAGTGCTGTATGCCTATTATATCTCAATAAAACTGAAAAATAAACCAAAAAAAAAGGGGGAAAATACAGAATTGAATCAAAAACTCTAATAAATGTCAGACTATTGCTCCAACAATTACTAGCGTTATATGGATAATGCAAGACCTTGTATGGAATCCTTCATTTTCAACCACTTAAAATAAATTGCTCTCTCTCCAGATTAAAACCTGGAAAGTAAAGCTTCAGTCACCGGATCCCAAAACCTGTACACCTTGAATTTTGCGAATCAATGGGGGTTTAAAACATGGCTGAGCAGCTTTATTTTCCCGTGTAGTCATTGTCCAGATTCACGGAATGGTTGATGGAAAACCCACTCTTTGAATCATGAATGGGACCCGTTCACCACTAATCAAGCTGAGCTAACCAAAAGAGGAAGGAAATTCAAAACAAATAAACAAAAATAAGGTTTTGGTTGTCAACACCATAGAATTGTTACACCCCAAGCCAATGTTAAAATTCATGTGAGTGCCATTTGCAAATAATCCTTTCTTAAGCCATTTTGGCAAACAGATAAATTTTTCCAGTCCTTCTTCTACCCGCCCCTCAGAAAAAAATTTTCCCCATAAAAAACCATTTTCCAATAAAGCTCAAAACAGTAAAAGAGTAAAACACCCTGTTCCCCAAACATCGTGCATGGCATTCATTCAGCTATGTCATCCTGAATCTCCTTTCCTAAAATAACCCACCTCTCTCCAAGGACGGAGCTGATGCAGCTTCATAAAAGCACATCAGATTGTTGGGGTGCAAACCTTTTCCTGTGTGGGGGCAAAAGTGGAATGGCTGGAGCACCAGATACATAACTGGTCCCATGACTCAACTAAACCTTCAGCGGGGGACAGCTTTGGTTTTCCACAGGGAACCTTTCCAACTCCGCAGATGGACATCCACTGAGATGACCGGTAAGTATGGAGACAATTCGGTGTGGATTTTCTAGTGCAGTCCCAACTTCAGAAAGTGTCATTCTTTTCAATAAAAACATTATTAAACATGCACTAAATGTGATGCAAATGTGTAAGCTGAAAGACTTTTCCTATAGATAGACAAATAATTTTGGGGAAAAAGGCACTCATCAGATAAAAGATCCGATTTCTAGTTGGGAATTTAGTGGTCACCATCAAGCCTAAGAATTCGGAAAATATTTCTTTTTAAGGGATAGAAGCATGAATTTTAAATTTACAGTCCTCAGGCTCCCCACAGGGTACAATATCTGGTAACCAGGATATGAGTTTACTTTCTTTTCTTTCCTTTTTTTTTTTATTCATTCTTTTTAGAGAAGAGCAATGAGGGAGGCAGAGATGGAGAGAAACATCAATGTATGGTTGCCTTTCACCTGCCTCCAGCTAAGGGCCTAGCTGGAGACCTGGCTGCAACCTGGTTATGTTGCCCTGGCTGGGGAATAGAACCAGCGACCTTAGGGTTCGCAGGCCGGCACCTTATCCACTGTGCCACCAGCCAGGGCTTCATTTTCATTTTGAGACATACCGATGACCACAGTCCCTTTACTCCTGATCTACCTGTCATTATGTATTCCTACCTGTCTACAGAACCCTAAGATAACCAATCAGTTGAATCAATACCATCAGCACATGATGACCAGAACAAGGAAGCCAGTTGGTTGACTCTGTTAAAAAGCTGTCTGCACAAGGGATTCCATCTGGGTGGTCCATGGAGCCATGGCCTTCCTGCTGGTGACGGAATGAAGGCTTCTTGTTGAGTCTCCGACAACAACCAACAGAGGAAGGGAAGTAATGGCCTCAGCCTTCTCTGCTTCAGGTACCGCCTGTCAGCAGAGTTCTAACTGTAGGGGACAGGACCAGACAGCAAAAGCAGATCACTCCCAGCGGATCTGTAGGTTCTCAGATCCAGTAGAGGGGAGGAAGTATATTTTGGCTTTGGGGCCGAAACCGTTGGGTTTTATATATTGTAGAGAAAAAGCATATCGAACTGGAATAAAATCTTCGGAAAATCCTTGTAGGTTTATTATAGTTCTTGGTGGTGGTGTTTTCCTGGGTTGTTTTTAACTATACATAAACCCACAAAGCATTTTGATCACTGTATTTCTAACTTTACTGTCTGTGAGTGTCCGTTTAAATTTCTACTTGAAAATAAGAATAAGTTGGAGTTGTGTATATATTTTGTTGTGGTGGTAATTTAAGGAACATTATGTCTCTGTTTCATAGACTCTGATCTTCTTTTGTCCTACAAGCAAACAAATAACACTTTGTAGATTATTGGTAACCTGCATTATTGTTCCTGGGGTTTTTGAGCTGAATTTCTGTGCAAATGTCTTCATAGCTTAAACAAATAAGCAAACCAGTGCAGCTTGGCTCCGAGGTAACAAACAGACTGGAGTTGCTTCTCTTTGTCTTTCCCTGTTGTCCAGCCTTCTAAAAACTGATATGATCTGAAGTGGAATACTCACCCATCATACCTGATTTTTGTAACATATCACATTTAATATTTTGATAGGGTACTGTCAAGAAAATAATGTACTGAGGAAATACTAAGTTGGTTTACATAGAGCAAGAAAGTGCTGGTGTGTCAGCATTTGAGAGTACTTTTTCCATGACCATGTCATGTACCTATTTGTTACTCTTCCCTTTTCTTAAAGGATCTTATTATAACAATTACAACCCCTTACATGTGTATATGACGCTGTCTCTTTGGATATATGGCAGTGATGCTGTTATTATTAGCCTCATTTCAGGGAAATTGAAAGCTCACTCTCTGAAATGAGACTGATGAGAATTTGAATCTTGGTCCACTTCGTTTTCTAGCTGTATAACCTTGAGCATGCTTCAGAGCCTTTCTGAGTCTCAGTTTACTCATCTGTAAAGTGGGGATGTAATATGATTATTGTGAGGTTCAGGTGAATAAAAGTGCTGAGTATAGTCGTTGGTACATAGTAAATACTCAGTAAATGTTGGCGTTTAAAGAGGAGGTAAGTGAAACTTAGAGACACTGAGAGGTGTGCCTTTGCTGTAACAAAAGCCCTGACCTGGGTTAGCTGACTTCAGAGCCAAGGATGAAGCCCTCTCACTCTGCTAGCAATGCAGCTGTTTCGAAGTGTGACTCAGCATTGTTTGGAACTACCTTCTGCCTACGTACTGATCAAACACAAAAGCACTTTTTCCTCTTAACCAGTGGACTTCAAAACCTTCCACAGATGGCTTCATGCAAGTTAATGGACACCTGGACCTTATCCTGGTACAGGAAAATGCAACAAGGTTAACCGATGAAAGCAAATCACTGAGAAAAAATATTCCACAAAATGAGCTTCAGGAGTAGCTCAGTTCCCTGGCAGGAAGATGCTCCAAGGAACAAGCTGGTATTAGTGAGACGGAGGAAACTCTCAAGGCTTTTTCATCAATGTATTTTTGTCTATCTTTTTAAACAGACGTTCTTAGTGCATATGATCTGGCTATTCTGTTGGTTTAAAAGGGAAAATGTCTTGGCTTTCAGGTAAGGTAAGTGCTCAGAACTTTCAAACATTGACACCAGTCACCTTAAATCATCCTAAATACAACCTTTTCCATCTCTGTGAAGAAAGTTTGTAAGTGAAACTCATTTTAGTACTATGGTCCTTTGGGTTTTCTAATGAGGCTCCCTCCCCTGAGTTCCGAGTGGGGCCATTCTCAAGAACCAAGTTCCTTGTTACGGCTGCACATCTCAGCTCCCTGGGTGCTTTCTGAGTCACTTCAGTTTAATTTATTTACCCTTTGGCTGACTGTCTTCAATGCGTGTTTGAGCCCAACTGATGATCGAGTACATCATAATCACAGGCAATAAAACCGTGGCCCTCTGTTTTTATCCTTGGAGCCAGTGCCATTCCAGCTCAGAAATTAATGTTCTAGGCTCATTACCCTATAGTTCTGGCTACGTTCTAACCCTGGAAGTCTCGAAATTTCAAGTTCAACATTTTCTTAGATGGCACTTTGCCAGCAGTTTGCCAGAGGAGGGGTGCTCTGTTTTGTTTCTGGAGGAGTTAAAAGATGTAGAAAGATGGGGTATAAATGTAGAAATAGAGCCAAAATGTAACTTACCCACCAGTAGGACTTTTTTTTTTTTTTTTTTTTTTTTGAGTTGGTTGTTATGACTATGGTTGACTTTCCAAACAATAGCTCTCCAATATTTAACCAAAAAATGTATAAGGAAAATGGCTCAGTTTCTTTGGTGAAATGTCAGTTGGAGGATATCTTTAATATGCACAGTGCAAAAACTATTTCTTCATTTTATAAGAGGTATAAATTGTCAAGCACCATCTGAAATTCTTCATGAAATAAACCAAAAACAGCACCAGGGTTTGAGATTCTTCTTCAACCAGTTCAAGGAAAACTAAAAATTCTAACCCGGGATCTCTGAAGATGACATTTTTTTTTTCATGTGGAGAATAATAATGAGCATACATAAATAAAATCAAAACTATCTTGATGTTATTAGTCTTAGAGGAAAATTCCCTGGAACTTAGGCATCTCTTTAGATTCTTTCTTCAGCAGGAGACTCCTTCCAAAAAGAAAAGAAAAATAACAATTATATAGAATAATTACAGAACTGCAGTTGACAAGAGAAAAAGAGACGCTAGTTCTCTGGCTTGAAAATGAACCCAGGTACACCTGTCCACATTCAGGTAAATAAGATGTTATTGCTGCAAATGGGAACTCCAACCTGCTTTGTTTCGTAAACGGTCATGTCTAATGCTGTCTCCTTAGACATTACAAATAAAATATGATCACCCTCCTACATGGCTCAATTCATGGAAAAAGATACTTAAGGAGCTGACTCACTAACCAGGAACCTTGCAAACAGCAGAGAGAATACGCAATAGCACCTCCTGTTGATGAGGACGTGAGATACTATGACCCGGAAAGATATCTGTGGAATGGATGCTTAAAGGTCTACACTGGCTGCAAGGCATGGGTCCTGGCCCTGCTTCCAACCCTAGTCATTGCTGTCTTCCTGCCGGTGCTGGGTGACTCAGGGGCTTGGCACATGCAGGCTTTCTCCTCTGAATTTCAAAGGCAGTTTAGTTCGACAGTCACTGAACAGCATGGTTCATGACTCAGGGAACAGCTGTTTGGTGGCCAAAGAGTAAGCTTGCCATAATAACGGCCTGTGACCTATTATCTCCTTCCTTCCCCAAATCTCCAAGATGGCAAGAAGGACTCATCCCAGGGAGATATCACCTCTCGGCTCAAGAAGTGGAAGCGAAATCCTAGAGAGGCGCAGTGCCTCTAATCTGGATCAGGGCCCCTGTCCACCCTCCCAATCTCACCACCTAAATCAGAAGCGGAACTCGTCTGCAAGTCTCGTAGTGTGAGTTACTGATAAGCCAGAAAGTGCTGTTTTTCCAACAACTTCCTAGACCTCAAGGGAGATGGGTCATCACAACCCTCCCCTGGTTTCCCAAGTAGTCCAGGTTAGACTGAATCTCCCTGAGTCTCTTATCAAGTTTTGCCCATACTGGAAGGTCACTGGAGTATAAAAAGAGATCCTGATGCCTGAAGTCAATGAAATGGAAGATGCTAACAGAGTCCAGTGTGAAAACTCTGCGGACCAAAGGCATGTCTATCTTGTCGATTATCATCTCCCACCAGCACTAAATTCCAGTGAGGCTTTTATAATTCACCAAAATTTAATATCAATTTTTTCTTAGTGGATAGAGGGGTGAGAAAGGGACTAGAGGAGAGAGAGACTAAGAAAGGCTTTCTCTATAGTATAAGTGTTACAAATGTAGGGTTCTCGATGCAGACACCTGGGATTAAATCCCAACGCCTAGCTATTAACATTGCAACCTTGGGCAAGCCTTACCATCTCCTTATTTCACAGTTTTCTAATCTGTACAATGGGGATAATGTAAGCACATACCACAGAGGACTGTTGTGAAGATTCCATAAGCTAAAATCTGCGTAACACTTAGAACGACACCTGACCCATGGTAGGCATTCAAAAAATTAGCTAATATTGCAAGAAGAGTTAAAATTTTCAAGTTTGAAATTACTTTCACGTGGAGTATTACCTTTTAAAAATAAAGATTTTGGCCCGTTCAGTGTGTCTTCCCTACCTGTACGTTAACTTGGCCTCTCCTTTCCTCCTCTAATACTCACCTGCTCTCATCCTATCACATGCAAATACACAAAAGTATACACAAAAGTATACAACCACTCTTACAGGAAAAGCGTTCAGTCAGAGTTGGCAAACAAGGCCTTGAATTCTGCAGATCACTTTGGCCGTACTCTTTGTCTATAAAGAAAATATTTATTTCACATGCCTTTTCAGATACCTTCCATTCCTAAAAGCAACACTATCGCTATCCAAAAGGGAGGGTTGCGAACAACTGAATGTGAATCACTGTGCTAGAGACTCACACTTGCAGCCATGATGGCCGAATCAGTACCAAACTATTCTCCCTGTGATAAACACATGTAAAACTGAAACAGAAGTTTTCACACTTTAGACAACAACCAGAGAAGGAATGTGATCCTAAGGAAAAGAAGACACATGATGTCAGCCCGTGGCCATGGTCACCTTCAGTTTCCCACCTAGAAGCACCTTCTAGACTGTGGTGCATGTAGGCATAGCAGAGGCAAAGCATAATGATCTCACTGAGCTGCTGGGGTGAAAAATGGAGTTCAGGGTTGCTTAGGTAGCTGATATTTGTGCATTAGGTACCAGAGAGAAAGAGGCTGAACACACACACACATGAGAGAGAGAGAGAATACTCCAGAAATATGCATGAAAATCTCCTTGAATATTTCACTGCACACTAAATTGTGCATACGTAGGAAAAGACTGAGTCATGGCACAGATAATAACTGAGAAACTGTGAGCTAAACAAAGATTCCAAAGATTGCATAGGGCTTGGAGACATTGGGTAGCTGACCCACTGGATCTGAGAGACCTCACTGTGCACTTTGGATGTTCAATTGAGACCTCAAAAGAAAAAGTCTTATGAGGAGGGCTATTCTAGCTCTACAAGTAAGGGTTACTTCATACTCTCTCTAAAATCTTTTAAAACAAGCCTCAAGAGGATCAAGCTAGTCTGAGAGCAAATTAAGCATCTGACGAAAGTCACGACTCTTCAAAGGAAGACAAATAAGTCCAGTTTTGCAACAATACAAAACCCACGATGTCCAGTACACAGTGAAAAAAATCACTAGCTATGTAAAGAAAGAGGAGAATGTGACCTATAACCAAGAAAAAGACCCAGAGATAGCTTAAATGTTGAAATTAGCAGACAGAACTTTAAAACAAAGCAAGAATTTAAAGCAAACTACAGAGCCCTGACTGGGGTGGCTCAGTTGGTTGAGCATCGTCCCACAAAGTAAGATTGTTGGCTCAAATTCACAGTCAGGGCATATGCTGGGTTGTAGGCCTGGTTCCTGGTTGGGGCACGTGTGAGAGGCAACGGATTGCTGTTTCTCTTCCTCTCTTTCTCCCTCTCTAAGAATAAATAAATAAATAAATGACATATTTCAAAAATAAATCAAAGTAGACATAATAGGTTAACAGTAAGGAATCAGTACCAAAAAATCCAGAAACTATGAAAAGGACCAAATAAAATTTATAAAAGTAAAAAATTTTATATCTGAAATAAAGATTTACTGATTTTAATAGCAAATGGGATACTACAGAAAAAGAAATCAAAGACCTTGAAGCACAGAGTGTAAAAGTGACTTTAAAAAATAAACAGATCCCAGAGATATTGCAAAATGGTCTAATGCAGGTGTAACTCAAGTTCCAGAAGGACAGGGAAGAGATATTGAGTAAGAAAAAGTATTTGAAAACCCAATGACCAACTTTCCTCCCATGTTTGATGAAAATATGTATTAATCCAGATACCAGAAAGTTAACAAACCTCAACAAGCAAAGATACAAACAAAGCCATATCTAGATACGTAGCTTATGCCACAGATAAATAGAAGAATCTCTAAAACTAGCCAGACAATCTCATACAAAGGAATGAAATTTAAAATATTGATTCCTTATCAGAAACAATGAAAGTCAAAATCCAACGGAATGACATTTTTAAAGTGCTGACGTGAATAAAAGAAAAGTTTGCCAATTGAGAATTCTATGTCCAGTGAAAATAGCTTTGAAAAAATTAAAGGCAAAATAACAACTATTTTTGGATGAATAAAAACTAAGCTAATTGATAACTAGCAGACCTGTGCTATGAGAAATGTTAATGGAAGTCCTTCAGGCTGAAGGAAAATCACATACACAAATGCACCAAGAGCATCATATACATATGTAGGTAAATATAAGAATTTTTGTTTCCTTTTATAATTCTTTAAAAGTAATTGTGTAAAAGTTTGGTTTATAAAACATATTAAAATGTCACATTGGCCCCTGGCTGGTGGCATGGTGGATAGGCACCAGCCTGTAAATGCAAAGGTCACTGTTTCGATTCCCAGCCAGGGCAACATAACCAGGTTGTAAGCCAGGTCTCCAGCCAGCTCTAGTGGGAGGCAGGTGAAAGGCAACCATACATTGATGTTTCTCTCCCTCTCTGCCTCTTTCCCTTCCCCTCTCTCTAAAAATAATAATAAAATCTTTTTTTAAAAAGTCACATTGTAAAATTCTCACAATATACATAAAATGGCATCATAATAATCATGGGAGGGTATAGTAAGTTAAGAATGCAAATAACAATTCTTAAGCCAACCAGAAAACAAAGAAAGTCAAATAGATATAGTTAGGCTCATAGAGAAGATAAAACAGTAATAACAAATTCTAAATGATTATAAAAGAAGGTGGGAAAAAGAAACAAAGAGTGAGGGACACGTGGAAAACAAGTAGCAAGATGGTAGATTTAAATCCAATTCCATTAACAATTATGTTAAATGTAAACTGATTAAACACTCCAATAAAAGAGCAGTTATTGTCAACCTGGAAACAAAAGCAAGCCTTAAACATATGCTAAAGAGTTTCACTTTAAACATAAACAAGCATATTAGTTAAAAGAAAAATGAGTGCTCGCTTCGGCAGCACATATACTAAAAAAAAAAAAGAAAAATGAATGGGAAAAGATGTAATGCAGAGACACTAATCACAAAGCTGGAGTGTGATATTTAAGTTAGATGATATTGATATTGGACAATATGAACAAAGATAAAATGGATATTTCATAATGATATTATTTATTAAGAAGAAATAATAATGAGTATGCATCTAAAAGAAGTGCCTCAAAATACATGAAGCACAAACACACAGAACTCACAGGAGAAATGGACAAATCCATAATTATTGTTGGACTTAAACCCTCCTGTCTCAGTAATTGATAGAAAGAGTATATAGAAAATTAGTGAGATATAAAATTGAGTAATACTATAAATCAACTTAGCCAGTTAACACTTATTTACCACTAGGCCCAAGAACTTCAGAGTACATATTATTTTTCTAGTGCTCAGGGAATGCTCACTAATACAGAACACATATGGACCCATAAAACATGCTTCAATAAATTTCAAAAAATTAAAATTACATATGGTATGGTACCTGACCACAAAAGAATTAAATTATAAATCATCAGCAAAAAAAAAGGACCTAAAATATCCCCAAATTCATTCAATTTGAAATAAATAACAATTTGAAAGATCACAGATGAAAAGCATATTTTAAAACACATGTAGGACACAGCTAAAGCAATGCTAAAGGGAACTTCAGAGCTTTATTTATTAATTAGAAAAGAGAAAAAATTTTAAATCACAATTTGAGAAGTTAGGATAAAAGAGAAAATTAAAGCCAAAATATATGGGAATAAAAATATTAATAAAGAACATAAATTAAAATAAAATAACAGAAAATCAAGATAATCAAATATTGGTTCTTTGAGAAAGATCAATAAAATGAATAGGTTATTTGGTAAACTGATCAAGAAATAAACAGAAAAAACAACTTAACAATATAAAAAAAGGAGGGGCTATTTCGCAATTAACCTTGAAGCTAGCATAACTGTTATAACAGCCAAAGATATTATAAGAAAAGAAAATTATAATAACTCTCTTACACATTGACAAAAATATTTAATAAAATATTAGCAAGCTAAATTCCACAATATATAAAAATGATAATACAGTAGGACCAAATAGAGTTTATTCCAGGAGTAAATATTGATTTCATATTTGAAAATCAATGTAATTCCCTACATTTACAAAATAAAGAATAGTCACATAATCATTTCAGTATATGCAGAAAAGGAACTTAACAAAATTCAATGACTATTCATAAACGACAGCCGTTTCTAGTAAACTAGAAATGAAAGGAACTTCCCTAACCCAATAAATCGTGTTTGTGAATAACCTACAACTAAGCTAAGTTCCCCCACCCAGTTAAGTTCTGAAACAAGGCAAGAATGTCTGCTTTCACCATTTCTTAGCATCGTACTGAATGTTCTAGTCAAGGCAATAAAGGGAAAAAATAGAAAAATCGAAAACTACAGAGTTTAAGAAAAAAAAAAAGAGCAAACTTTTTATTTGTGGCTGACATCTGGCCAAAGAGATTTTTTTTTTCTTTTATAATGTTTTTTTTTTAGTTTTCAATTACAGTTAATGTATATTAGTTTCAAGTGCACAACCCAGTGATCAGACATTTATATAACTTATGAAGTGAGCACCCCGATAAATCTAGTATCCCTCTGACATCATACATAATGATTACCATATTATTGATTATATTCACCATGTTGTACTTTATATTTCCATGACTATTCTGTAACTACCAATCTGTACCTCCCAATCCCATCACCTTTTTCAGCATTCCCCTAATCCCACTTCTAAAGCCAAAGAGATATTTGTAAGACTAGGTCAGAGCATATCATTCTTCTGCTTAAGACCCTCCAATGGCTTGCTCCTTGATCTTAGATTTAAAGCCGAAGTCTTCACTGAAGATAACAAGGCCTAAAAGTGGGGCTCTTCACCCAGGTTTCAGAGAGACCACTCCCAACCATCCTATCTAGAGCAGACACATGATTTGCCCTACTTAACTCCCGCTGTAGCCTTTTCATTTTCTCCGTTCCTTAATGCTATCAGTAACTTTCCTATTTATGCATTGTCTACTTCCTTTGCTAGACTTTATCTCTATGTATCTTGCTTGAATTGCCACTGAACCAGTCTGCGTGCGTCTGGATTCGCCCAGACCAAACACACACTTTTCCCAGTTTGCCTCCTAATGCCAGTAAATGCAATTGTGCTATCCACAATACATTTATTAAGCACCACCTAAGCAGTTGCTCTGTGGATGCAAAAAATAAGGCAAGATTCTTACCCTGTAGGACTCACAATCTACTGATGAAGATAGACCAATAATAATAATTATTGTTACAATATTATAATGTTCTAACAATGATTAGATTAATAATGATAACTTTAATACCTAAAATTTCACAAATACTTTCTACTGTTCAAGGTAGTTCCCGATGGACTGTATAATTTGATACCAAGAAAATGGCTATCTTTTTTTTGTCATGATTTTTAACCAGAAAGGAATCAGACAAAGAAAAGGTAGAGGTAGCCTGACACAGTGGAAGGAGCAAAGGCTTTGGAATTCCCTAGAAGACTTATACTCATCACTTTACAATATAATAATAATAAAAGTAATTAAAAAAAAAGATTTCATTTGCTTATTTTAGAGAGGGAGAGAGGCAGAGAGGGAGAGACATCAATGTATGGTTGCCTTTCACCTGCCTCCAGCCACGGACCTGGTTGGAGACCTGGCTTGCAATTTGGTTATGTGCCCTGGCTAGGGAATCGAACCAGCGACCTTTTAAAAGTAACTTTTTATTAAGAGCCTACTATGAGCCCAAGCAGGACTAAGTTATGCCATACAATTAACTTAGAGTCAGGATACAATGGGCCACCCTGAGAAAATAACCTAGCCTCTTAGTTTCTCATCCTTCAAATGGTAAAAAAAAAAATTTACATGGTTGTTGTCAGAGTTGGAAATTATATACAGCAGATAGTTGGTAAATGAGAGGCACTGAAAATATGAATTACTATCTTTAATAATTATCCCAAATTGGACATCTTAGGGGAGTCTGTTGGCAACAAAGGCAAGCGATGGCCACAGCCCGACTGTCACTTGCTCCTGACCTGAGCTGTTTTGGTCACTGGGAAAATCTGTATCCTTGCTGGGCCAGAATCAGGGAGGTCCCACGCCCCATCTAGGAGTCTGCAGTTCTCAAGGATCAAAATAAAACAAAATCAAAATACTCACAACTCCGTGAAGCATAATTTCACACAGTAAATTCCTAGTAATAGTTTATTCACTTGTTAAACAAATGGGGTCGTGGCTTAGCTGCCACAAAACTGGCCGTGAGCAAGAGCTCATCCATCAAGGTGGAGTCCGGCAAGGGCCTCAGGAAAGAAGTGTCAGAAAACAAGTGTCACTTGAGCCGCCCTGAAAGGGTGGCTGAAACTGGCCTGTGGGCTAACGGAGGTTATCCCTGTGGCAGGACTAATTCAAAAGCACAAGAAAACTTGAAATATTGACATAGAAAGTAGATTTAATTTTTCTGGCACTGTTTGTTGTTGTTGCTCTATTTTTCTAAAATAATATTAAAATAACTTGTGTTTCCTGAGCAAGTCAATTAAAATATCAAAGGTTTTTCTGGAGCTGCTTTATGTGTCAGGAAGAAGACAGGCTGAACATCTCGATCTGACATATTACACAGGTCAAATAGGCCATCAGCACGTAGATAACAGAAAATCAAATATACTGGGTTTTAGGAAGGACCAGATTTCAAACTCTTGGAACGCTGGGCTTTCCTAATGAATTTCCAAGAAAATGTGCTCATTGTCTGCCTAGTGGCAATCTCTGAAGTGCTAAAACTACGCCTACGGGAGCAAAAAGACCATGTTCCTCTAGAAGACCTTATATATTTCCCAAGTATCATTTATCAATGAATGATTTAAGAGTGGGTGTCTAATCATTGTATTCATGGAGGTCCATGTACACATTCCACTAATGGGCTTGGCAAGGAGGAGAAAAATACCACTTTTTGGTAGCATTAACTTGAAGACATCCAAGAACAAAATTTTTCCAAAGGTCTCCCCTGCTGCTCATGGTCTTCAAAAGCATCTGGTAATGTCTTAATTCCTAAAGAGGAACTTCTCTGGAGTGAGTCTATATCATATACTAGGATATATATATATCATGAGGTAGACTTTACCATCTCCATTTTACATAGAGAAAACTCCACTAGCCTTCGTGCCAAGTACTATTTACCTTCTAAGTACTTCCTAAGACTCCTCCCGACCTAGCTGTCTGAAACCAATAGTTGACTAGAAGTCAGATACCTTATACTCTGTGGACCCCTGTCTGCTTGCCTCCTTGCCTTTAATAACAACAGTCACCAATCACCAATTATGTGCCAAACATTATGTTGAATGCTGGAGATAGGTAGATGTGTAAGATACCGCTGGTTTCAAAAATCTCATCATGTGGTAAGGAACTCAGTTTTATGCTGGGTCTCTGTGATGCCAAATTGTTTTTTTTTTTAATCCCTTTATATCTGAATCAACCTACCCACACAAGAAGGGAACAACCCAAGTGACTAAAAGAGAAAAATACATTGAGAAAGGAATCCTTTAAAGGAAAGTGGTGGGAAAACTACTCCAGATTTTTCTTTCTAGTAACAATTAGGAAATATGACTCTACTTTTGTCCCGTGCTACCAGCCTTGTAGAAGAAACAGATGAAAATATGTGGTCACAGGTAATGAACTTAAACTTTCCAGATAATTCCCCTTCTACAAGTTACTAATAAGGGCCATATCAAAATCTTGATGATGGAATTCAAATGATACAACCCTCCCATTTTACAAGTGGGGGGCACAGTTCCAGAGAGAGAAAATAACTCGCTTAAATAATCAGGGATGATTAGTAGCAGATCTAGGACTAGAATCCATGCCTCCTTGCCAAGTGGGGGTGCTGTCTCCCCTGACCAGGGGTGAACAGTCTGTAAGAGATTAAATACGAGGTCTATCCCAAAAGTATTGAGCCAATGTCAATATATAATTAAAACAGTTTGCATGGCCAATACTTTCGAGATAGACCTTGTATATACTGAATTATATTTATCATAGCTTCCATGTGTAAAGGTTTTCACCGTCCTAAACAGCTGTTGCACATATATTATCTCCGCTATTTTGAGATTCTAAACCTCTGATGGCCCCTCTGAGGCAGTAAAGGGAAATACTATTATTCCCATTTTAATGTTGAGGAAAAGTGAGGCTCAGAGGAGTCCTAGGATTTTCCCAGTATCACACAGCCTGCAGCAGAGACAGAACATGGATTCGGGTTTTGATCTCCAATCCACTCCTCTCAAAACTCCTACACACTGAGTTGGGGATAGGCAGAGAAAAGAAATGAAACACACACAAAAAGGCAGTCCTTTGAGTTGTTTGTGAACTTGCAGGACCTTACACCTCTGGCTTCATTTGAAAACAAGAGGTTCTATAAGAGAGGAAATTTCCCAGGTAACTGAAGTAGAACCACTACAAGGTCTGTCCTGAATGTATTGAGCCCATGTCAATATAATTAAAACAGTTCGAGCCATCAATACTTTTGGTTCAGACCTTCTCATGTAACTTCCCTATCCTCCCGCCCCCTTGCTTTAACTCTTGTTTCAACTGCTCTTAACCTAAGGGCTTCACTCTTTGGAACAACTTTTCTGAAAAGCCATTTGGCAATAATTTAGTGTCAGAACTAATTAGGGATCTTTAAGGAAATTCAGCTACAAATATTTTCATTGCTGCATTTCTGACAATAGCAAAAAAATACTTTTCCTAAGTTGAACCTTTTTCAACAATAAGAGATTGGTTAAATATATCTTGAGATATGCATGTGTTATAGTCCTACTTAGCTTCTAAGAATTACGTTGTAGTGAATGTATATTACATGAAAAACTATTCTCAATGTGGTATGTGAAAGATGCATATTTGAGTCTGTTTTTGTAAAACAAACAAACTACACAGATGCACACACCAAGGCACTATCTCTGAGTGATAAGATTCTGGACATTTTTTCTTCTTTTTCATTAAACGTGCTTTCCAACTTTTTCAAAAGAAAAGCTGTTGCTCTTTAAATTAAGAAAATGTTAGTCTTACTTTTTAAAAATGCATATATAGGAACAAGGTGGCCGAGTGGTTAAGGTGATGGACTGCTAAAAATGCGTTTGTCATGCAACTTAATAACAAAAATCCCCAAACAGTTCAATTTTAAAAAATGAGCAGAGGATCTGAGTGAACATTTTTCCAAAGAAGACATTCAGATGGCTAACAGGTACATGAAAAGATGCTCAATGTCACTCATCATCAGAGAAATGCAAATCAAAGCCACAGTGAGATGTCACCTCATACCTATTAGAATAGCCACTATTAAAAAAAGGTAACAAGTGTTGGCAAAAAATATAAAAGAAAAAAGAAATCTTGTGCACTGTTGGTGGGAATGTAAATTGGGGCAGCCACTACAAAAAACAGTATGGAGTTTCCTCAAAAAATTAAAAGTAGAACTACCATATGACCCAGCAATCCCACTTCTGGATACTTATTTAAAGAAAATGAAAACACTAATATAAAAAGATATCTGTGCGCCCTCATGTTGATTGGATCATTCTTTACCATAGCCAAGACATGGAAGAAATCTAAATGCCCATTGATAGATGAATGGAGAAAAAAGATGTGGTACATGTATACCTTGGAATATTATTTGGCCATAAACAAGAAGTAGATCCTGCCATTGACAACATGGATGGACCTTCAAGGCATTATGCTAAGTGAAAGAAGTCAGAAAGACAAGAGAGAGACATACAGTATGAGCTCACTTATCTGTGACATCTTTTTAAAACCCAAACAACTCACAGACAAAGGTAGGAGCAGGTGGGCAGGCAAAATGGGCATAGGTGGTTGAAAGCACAAATTTCCACTTACAAAGTAAATAAGTCCTGGGGATGTACAGCATGGTGACTGTAGTTTATAAGGCTGTATTGTAACACTTGAAAGTTGCTACGAAAGTAGATCTTAGAAGTTCTCATCACAAGACAAAAACATGTGTAACTCTGTGTAATGATGGACGTTACTGTGGTAATCATTTCACACTCGATATTGTACATGTATGCAATCACATTGTACACCTAAAATCAGCATCACGTCACCTTTCCGATGGCTTGGTTATCAGTGTGAACCTGTTACTGCTAAACCCAAGCTGCTGAAGACAAAGGGTACAAAATGCCTTTCAAAACAAAAACACCTGAGGCGTGTGATTCATTCATTTGCTTATTTGTGAAATAAAAATGTACTGAGTACTACCATGTACTAGACACTATGTGTTGGGGCAGTTGGGGGTGGGCAGGACCTAAGTCCCCGCTGTCAGGGAGCTTACTACTCTCTCCCTCAAGTTATCATCTCCTAGTATCTCCCAAGATATGTGGTGGGAACAGCCCACCACATTAACTAGTTGTACAAAAGGTCCAAATGTATGTGTGCACGTTATTGGTACAATGGATTCATATTGTACCTTGATTCTAAAGGGTTCTTGTGTTTCGAAAGACATTACCTCTCACACCCAAGATGTTACCTCACAAAAATGGCAGTGGGGCACCTGCTGGGAGGCAAATATGAACATTGTAGTTATACATCCTTTTATTATTGAATTTGTTACAGTGAGCAGTATTCATTTTGCAACTAAATATAATTCCACAAAAGTTTGTTAATCAGCCCTGGCTGGTAGCACAGTGGTTAAGGTGCTGGCCTGCGAACCCAAAGGTCGCAGGTTTGATTCCCCAGCCAGGGCACATAATCAGGTTGCAAACCAGGTCTCCAGTCAGGTCTATAGCTGGAGGCAGGTGAAATGCAACCATACATTGATGTCTCTCTCCCTTTCTGCCTTTCTCCCTTCCCCTCTTTCTAAAAATAATGAAATAAAAATCTTAAAAAGAAATGTTCATAAAAAATAAAAAGTTTGTTAACCATACTGTCAATACAGGGGTGGGCACATGCAGGTTTACAGTTGTGGATACATGAAACAGTTTATTCTTGTATTATTATTTATTATTATATTATTTTTCATACAAACAATAGTAAACCTACATGTGCCCACCCCTGTATTCCTGAGAGACTGAAGCAAGATGGATGGAACTGAGGTCCAGAGAAAGACCCTAAGTTAAAAGGAAAAAAGAAAAGTGTCTCATAGGAACTCCTCCCCAATGGTTAATGAACTAAAGTTCTCCAGTAGCAACTAACAAGGAAAGGGGCACAGCCAATCCTGTAAGTGAGGCTTAGAAAGTAAGTGGTGGCTAAAAAGAGGACATCGATTCCAGGGTAGAGTTGGGCCACGGGATGGCAAGTCTCCTAACTACATCCTGATCTCTTAAAAGCTCTGGTGACTAGTCCAGCCGATTGTGAGAATTCTCACTTTTAAATTTCAAATATGGTGAGAAGCAAACTGAGGATACCCTAGTGTTTTTCTTCTTCACTGGGAAGCCGTGGAAACAGCTGTAAACAGCTGTCTGGAGAAACAGAGGAAGTAGACAAGGAAGCTGCTCCTGGCAAGTTGAGACCCCAGGGCTGTGCCTTGAATGGGCACAGAGAGATGATCTGTCCATCAAAAAAGGATCTGCTCCCCACCCAAACCAGATGGTGTGAGCTCTGGCACAAGACAACTCACAAAATCTCCGAAGGAAGAGTACAGCCTAAGCCGCCTAACTAAGCCTGCCTCGGGTGAGTTCTCCCTACTTCTTTGTTCTCAGGCTATAGAAAACATTGCATTGCTCTTAAAGGGCAGACCCTAAGGGAAAACAAATGATACCGTGGGATGACAGTCAAGATATCACTAATACTGTAAGAGTAAATAGATAGAAAATGTAACATGGGAATACATGTTCAAGATAAAAGGAAATAATATACAAATAACAAATCAGTATATGAAACTAATACAATGTTATATGTCAATTATATCCTAATTTAAAAAATGGAATGGCACCAATGCAAGTATATATAAAACACACACACACATGAACATAGCATGAAAATGACACACAAATAGCCAGCCTAGAAAATATAACTCAAAAAAGAGACCTGTGCCTTTAACTAAAGAAAACACCTGATTAAGAACATGACTTTATAAGATGATAAAAACAACAAAGAAATGATAAAAGAAATAGCAGATCTAAAGCAACAATGAATGCCAAAACAATAGCATTAAAAATTAACATATACCAAACAAATTAATGCATAAATAAAAATACCAAAGGACAGAATAAACACAGCTGAAAATGAATTACAGTTACAGAATAAACATCAGCATATACACATATTAAAAAGAAAAGCAAATCAAGGAGAAGCCAGTAGACATGAGGATAAAGTTAACCAATACTACTAATAACAGATATCTTTAAAGCAGCAAACTCAACAAATAAAGCAGAAAAAAATATGAAAAGACCTAACGCAAGAAAATTTCCCTAAAAAAAATAGCAGTCTTTAAAATAGTGCTTATTATGTATCAGATTCTGTTTTGCACATGTAACATATACTAACTCCAGTTATCCCATCAATTCTATGAGGTAGATATAATTATTTACATTTTGCAGGTAAAGAAACTGAGGCATAAAGAGATTAGGTAACTTGATAAGGTCCTGCAGCTAATAATATTAAGCCAGGTAGAGCTACATATATCTGTTTATTGAAAAGCACATGCTGGTTTCTGGGAAAATTTAATGTAAAACTCACAATGCAAACATATAAGATCAAAGGTTTAAAAATAACTTTTCAAACATTCAGTCAGAAAATATAACTCACCTATAATAGGAAATAATCATGCTGAAAGTCTTCTCCACAATAATATTCAATGTCAGAAAGAATGGAGAAATACCCACATAGTTTTCTAGAAATAAATGGTGACCCAAGAATAGTACACTTATTCAAATATAAAGGTAACATATGTAAAAGAATTCAATGAAACAGTGCCAATGAGTTATTCACAAGAAAAATATTTATAATAAAATCCAGCCAATTAAACCATAAAGCCAAATAAAGAACTCAAGGATGGAGAAGTTGTGGTAAAAAGAATACAATTAAATAAAAACACATATTAGACAGCTATGAATTATGATTACAGAAATAATACGAAACTTGATAATGTACAAATAATACTATGACAAAATAGCAATAACAAAGTAATGTAAGTGATAAAACAATACAAATCAAAATAAGGGAGAAAGGGTTAGAGGAATAAAAAGAGTGCTTGTATCACAGGCAAGAAATCAATACTGCTAAAAATGGAATGATTTAGGGTAAAAAATATGACAACAACCTGTTAAGGTACTTCATAATCTCTTCTTAACATTAGGAGGGATATTTTTTGAAGTGATACTTCTCTTAATAAACACATGTTTATTTGAAGTTATAATTCCTTCCATTTTTTCCCATTTTTTAGCTTGAGTAAAATGAAAATGTGTTTTGTTTAAAAATAGCAGTATGATCTCACTTTGTACATAATAATATCTTAAGTGTCTATCTTTATAGATACATCCACCCACCGATCCACCCAGCCACCTACCCATCCATCCGTCCATCTATTCACTGTTCTATTTATGTGCTTAGGATATCTTTTAAGTCACGAAGTTGTTGTTGTCGTTGTTTTAAAGATTTTATTTATTATTTTTCAGAGAGAGGAAAAGGGAGAGAGGCAGAGAGGGAGAGAGATATCAACGTATGGTTGCCTTTCACCTGCCTCCAGCTACAGATCTGGCTGGAGCCCTGGCTTGCAACCTGGTTATGCGCCCTGGCTGGGAATTGAACCAACAACCTTTGGTTTTGCAGGCCAGCACCTTATCCACTGAGCCACCAGCCAGGGCCCACAAAGTATTTTTTAAAGCTTAAATTATCTTTAAAAGCAAAAACAATTAAGTGATTTTTATGTAAAGAAATGAAGTTATAATTATGGAGTTATTTTATGTAAAGAAATAAAGTTATAATCTGGATGGGACATTTAAAGCCTCCTCTAAATCAATGCAGATGAGAGGGTGGGAGGGTTAAAGGTGGTTAGTTTTAACTAGCAGTTAGGTATACTCTCGTGGGTGGGAGGTTGTTAGTATTTTTTTTAAAGATTTTATTTATTATTTTTAGAGAGAGGGTAAGGAAGAGAGGCAGAGAAGGAGAGAAGCATCAATGTATGGTTGCCTTTCACCTGCCTCTAGCTACGGACCTGGCTGGAGACTTGGCTTGCAACCTGGTTATGTGCCCTGGCTGGTAATCAAACCAGCGACCTTTGGGTTTGCAGGCCGGTGCCTTATCCACTGTGCCACCAGCCAAGGCGAGTATTTTTTTTAATGAATCTTATTTAATACTTCCCGTTAGTTGACATGCTGGCTCAGCAAAGTGCTTTAATTTTTAACTGTAGAACATGACTTAGTTAAGGGTTTTTCCTTCCTTCCTTCCTTCCTTCCTTCCTTCCTTCCTTCCTTTCTTTTTGTGAGGAAGGTAAATGCAAAATTGGAGAAAATATCATGGACATGCTGCCTGGTGTTAGAGACTAAGTTTTTTGCTTTTTGTTTTTTAAATTTTCCACAGAAACCCTGGCTGTTGTGACTCAGTGGATTGAATGCCAACCTTCAAACCAAAGGGTGTCTGGTTTGATTCCCAGTCAGGGCACATGCCTGAGCTGCAGACGAGGTCCCCAGTGAGGGGTTTACAAAACGCAAAAATACATCGATGTTTCTCTCCCTCTCCTTCTCTTCCCCTCTCTCTAAAAATAAATAAGTAAAATCTTAATTTTTTTCCACAGCAGAGAAGAGATAAGGAATATGTACCCTTAGAATAACTCTCTGGGCCACAAAAACCATCTGCAAGCCCGATTAGGGTGCTGACTGCCTCTGGACACCATTTAAAGTGGGCATCACAACGGTGGTGCAGATCCCATCTATTAAGTGGAGAATGGAGAAAGGTTTCCCCTCAAACCTTTAAAATGGGTTTTTGAATTCCTGTCATAATGGCAGCATAGGCAAACATGGCTCACTTCTTTGCCACATCAAAACCACATCAAAATTACAACTAAAATATAGAACAACCATCAGTCAGAACCGTCAGAAATCAAGCTAAATGAAAGTCTAACTACTACAGAATTAAACAAACCACATCCAACCAGCCTGGTAAGGAGGGCCACAGATGCCAAATGGGTTGGTCCCACACCCATGTGGGGTGGAGAAAAATTCAGGAGGAATATCTTAGGAGCCAGGAATCTCAGTCCCACACCAGGCCCTCCAGCCCAGGGTTCTCCTGCCCAGAAGATAAGTCCCCACAGCTTCTGGCTTTAAAAAACAGTGGGGATTGAGTCAATGGAACTGCTGGAGCCTAAAGCAGCTCCTCTTAAAGAACTCAGACATGGACTCACCTACTCAGACTCACCCACTCTGAGCTCCAGCACTGGGGTAGCAGCTTGAAAGGCAGCTGTGGTATATTGGGAAAACCCGAAGTGTCCAGCATTAAGGTGAGCAGAGGCCATTGTCCTTTTTTTTTTCAACTATCCCCCAACAAAGCCACCAAGCCAGCAAGCTGATGTCATATCTGAGACCATCAACCTGGCTAATGCTGACCTGCCTTGGAGATCCCCAGAAACCCTGCCTCACCCACTTTACGGCCCAATGCCAACACAAGCTGCTTTTCTATATGAATGGCCGGTCTGGGCTCCTGCTGCACAACTTCCTAAATCCTCTCAAACAAGCAATAGCTGCCTCAGTGAGTTCCAAGCCTAGTGCTAGCAGCAGTCAGCCTAGATTCAACAGCTTGTCTTTGGTCAAAAATCTCTAAGCCATCTCAGATTGTTTTATAGCTCAGGCAGGGGGTCTTGGGCAAAACATAGGTTGGGGTTGACCTTGGCCTGCACCACCCAGGAAACCCCAGGGCAAGACCACCCAGTGGACAGATACAGACCACCTTGGAGCACCACCACCCTGCCCCTGCACAGCTCTTCCTTCATGGAGGAAGGAGGTTGGAGATAAGTGGTTACAACCAGTCCTTGTAGCTGATTTGCCTGAGTAAATCCCTCCCATTGATCTGTCAACAGCAACGAAGGCTCAACTATAAGAGGAAGGTGTACTCAGCCCACACAGAGTGCATCTTGAGTACCCAACTTGGGTGATAGGGGAGGTTTCCTGCAGGAAACCTGTAGGCTACACTACCATGGCCCAGAGTCATAGCAGCTCTACCTAATACATAGAAACAAACACAGGGAGGCTGCCAAAATGAGAAGACAAAGAAACATAACCCAAAAGAGAGAACAGACCAAAACTTCAGAAAAGAGGCTAAACAAAATGGAAATAAGCAATCTATCAACTGCAGGGTTCAAAATACTGGTTATAAGGATGCCCAAGGAACTTAGTGAGGACTGCAGCAGCATAAAAAAGATCCAGTTGGAAATGAAGGATACACTAATTGAAATGAAGAACTATCTACAGGGAAACAACAGTAGAGCGACTGAAGACCAGAATCAAATCAATGACTGGAACATAAGGAAGCAAAACCCAACCAATCATAACAACGAGAACAAAAAAGATTCCAAAACAAAAATAATGAGGATAGTATAAGCAGCTTCTGGGACAACTTCAGGAGGTCTAATAATCATATCATAGGGGTGCCAGAAGGAGAAGAGAAAGAACAATTCATTGGAAATCTATTTGAAAAAATAATGAAAGAAAACTTTTCTAATTTGGTGAAGGAAATAGACACGCAAGTCCAGGAAGTACAGAGAGTCCCAAACAATATGGCTGCAAAGAGGCCCACTCCAAGACATATCATAATTAAAATGCCAGGATTAAAGATAGAGGGAGAATCTTAAAAGCAGCAAGAGAAAAGAAGTTAGTAACCTTTAATAGAGTTCCCATAAGACAGTCGGCTGACTTCTCAAAAGAAACTTTGCAGGGCAGAAAGGACTGGCGAGAAATATTTAAAAGGATGAAAATCAGAAACCTACAGCCAAGATTGCTCTACCCAGCAAAGATATCATTTAGAATTGAAGGGCAGATAAAGAGCTTCCCATTATTATATGAAATGTTAAAGAAACTTATTTAAGAAAAAGAAGATCAAAACTATAAAAAATAAAATGGCAAAAATACGTATCTATCAACAACTGAACCTAAAAAACAAACTAAGCCAACAAGAAGAACAGAAATAGAATCATGGATATGGAGATTGCTTTGATGTTTGCCAGATGGGAGGGTGTGTGGGGGAAAGGGTGAAGAGGTGAGGGGATTAAGAAATACAAATAGGTAGTTGCAGAATAGCCATGAGGATGTAAAGTACAAGATAAGAAATGGAGTAGCCAAACAACTTACACACATAACCCATGGACATGAATAATGGGGGAGGGATTGCTTGAGGGAGTGTGGGGGTTGCTGGGTGGAGGAGGGCAAAGGGAGAAAAATCAGGACAACTGTAATAGCATAATTAATAAAATATAAAAAATAAATTAGGTTTTTGTTTGGGCTGGGATTCTTTTTTTCCTGTGGATTTTTACTTTTGTTTTTATTTTTTTTTTTAGGACTTTTACTTTTAAAATGTAAATGTTTTACTGTAGGCTGCAGGCATGACAAGCAATGAGAAGTGAAGAGCCAATGAAAAAGTGTTCAAAAACTCCTGTGTTAGCTAACAGGCTTCTCAATATATCATGTGGGCCACAGAGAGGTTGGGGAAGGGGAAAAGGAGATGCTGGACCAGCTATGCAGCCATGAAAAAAATATGGTGTCTCTTTATACTTTAAAATTTTATCTTTGTTTAGTCAAATAAACAAAAAGGCTTTTCCATGGACAAAATAAAATAAAATAAAATAAAACCTCCTCCTCTGTTACTTGGTAAAAAATATACCAGAAAAAGAAAAAATGAAATACCTAGAGACACGTAGGCTACTGTGACTTGAGCCACCATTTGTTCCATTCTGGTATTCTGATTTCCTATTAAGAACTTAAGCAGTACGTAAAAACATCAAAGAGAAAGGTTTTAGAAAATCACAGTAAGTTCTACCTTTTAGAAAGACCCATCATTACCATTAGGTAATGATTTGCAGTAGCATTGCAAAGAATTTTTTTATCCAGATATAAAAACTAGTGGATAGATGTATAGATAAGCAGAGGAAATAATGCTATAAAAAATAAAATGGGATTATATGTGCTATTTACTAACAAAAAGATTCCATTCCAAAGCCATTCAATCGCCCACTGTGATATTAGAAATCAGACCCAGATTTTTCAAAGTCTGGTTTTGGGTTTATGCCGTGAAGTATACCTCTAGATACATATACTGGTGGGTGGTTGTGTAGCTGTGACAGCACAGTCCCACCTACACACACAAACACATACACACGCACACGCACTACCTACTTGCCTGGTAATCCTACATCATTCCAAGGTCTGCCTGAGTCTTGTCCGCACATCCAGAAGGGGTTTCCCTTGCCTGACTTGTCACGCCTCACCCTGACATGAAAGGCACCTTACAGGGACATCAGAGCAGAGACCTGAGAGGTACGTGTGGGAAAAGTTTCAAAGGAAGGGTTATTAAAACCAAGAGGACGCAGAGAAAGAGGGTAAAAAGGAGGGCACAGGGTGCAAGGAGACAGGGGCAGAAGGGGAGGGAGCTGCAGGGTCGGGTGAAGTAGCGGAAAGGCTTGGTTCCCATAGAAAGACGTTTTCCTACTGGCAGGGACAGAAATGGGAGTGCGAGAGGAGCAAATCAAATTCACTAGGATCAGTTTTGGAGGGGGAAAAGACCCCCTGCTCAGGAATCTCATCTTCTCCTAGAGGGAGTATTTTGGGGGGAGGTAGGGCCACCTTATGGGCAGATGCAGTTTAAAAGGAGCATCAGTCACACAGCAACACAGCACATTGTACCTCTGGGTGAAGACGCTGGATGTTCAGACACTCTTCTCTTATCCAAGTCATGAACCTTTTCTACCTGGGAGGGACAGGCATCTCTCTCTCTCTCTCTCTCTCTCTCTCTCTCTCTCTCTCTCTCTCTCTCACACACACACACACACACACATGCACGCATGCACGCACGCACTCTGGCTGCATCTTGGAAGGCCTTGACTGGTACCCGGTGCTCTGAGTTCTGCAGGGAAGCCTAACTGAGGCCCACGCAGCTCCTCAGACCACCAGGCTCCCAATCACATAAATGATGTCACCCTAATCGAACATGACCACAGTGTCTTGACTTCCTCTGAAGCAATACCAAAACAGCAGGTGTTTCCTAAGGACCCAAACTAACCGGAGCCAGCTCAGTTTCCATGCCCTCGCTCTTCCAAGCCGCTCTCTGATACTGTCACCACAGATCAGCCCCCAAGCTGGAAGCCTTCATGGTTCCATAATGGCTTCAAAATTAGTACAAAGTCCTCTGCATATAACATCCTCCACAATCTGGCCCCTCTCTTTATAGTTTTCTTTCCATCTCCATCATCGAAATGGCCCAGGGATCCGATATATTGCCTGACATTCCCAGGATACACCACGCACCCACCACTCCAGACCTTCTTTGTGACATTCCCACAGCCAGACATGCCTGTACTCATGACCTTTCCATCAAAATCCTCGTCTTACCAGACACAGCTCCCATCAGAAGGACCCTCCCTTCCTGTCACTGTCACAGCCAATAGGTTTTGACCTGAGTTAGACTTCATTCATTGTGCCTTATATTCACAGTTGTTTAAATCTGTCTTGATTGAAATCTGTCCTTATAGGTAGGAAGTGAATGAATATTTATTGAGCTTCTACTGTGGTGCCAGGCACCTTCATAGACATCACCTAATTATTGTTATTCTTCCGTGGCTAATGCAAAGCAGGGTGTTGACACATTTCAGGTGTTCGTAAATGTTGGTTGTGTCACTACTCTACAGAAAGGTCATCGTATCTCCTTTAGGAGACTTGAAAGAAACGAGTTAGACTGGGCAGCTCAGTTGAATGGCCTAGAGAAAGGGTAGCAAATATTTAGTCTTTGATAAGTCTGTCTTAGAAAAACGGCCTAGCCTAAAAAGGACACAATGGATTTGTTTGTTTGTTTGTTTGTTGTTTTATTTTTTTCAAGTTTGTTTTTCTCTGCCCTGCCCAGGAACTCAGAAAATCCCACCTCTTTTCTGCCCAGACATCAACAGGCTAGATGGTTCTGATTCCAGATCTACCACGAATTGTCTGTGGGCTTTAAGCAAAACGGTGCTCCTCCCTCTGCCTCAACTCTAGCTTGTGTAAAATGAGTGTGAGGAATTAGGGCTGCATGATCTTAAGGGTCCCTATCGGTTCCATAAAATCCTAAGATTCTATGTTGAGTAAACCTATACAAAATGTCTTGGGAATCAGCTCATTCTTTGGGCCAAACTGTAAACACCAAAATATATGGAACATCATGTAAAGAGGGCAAGAGATCTCTCTGTCTCTCTAGGTACGTGTATGCATGCCCTGTGGACATTTTCTCTGTGTGCATCTGAGAGAGACGTGGAGAGCTGTCAATCCATTCCATGAAAGTATAATTCCAAGAAATTTTTAAATGTATCCAAATGAATACCTAAAGAGTAAAAACATCACTTGGACACTCCCCACTGGGGATTACCATTTTTGTTGTTGCTGTCATCGTTTTTAATAGGAAACTAGTAAGGGTTCATTTTAAATACCTCAATCTTACAGTGGAGAATCTCATAAAAAATCCACAGACCAATGATCAACATTAACAAGTTAAGGTCTCTTCATTTATATTTAACATCTGACTAATCATCCAAAAGGATTTTGTTGAATAAATAAATCAACTTCTGCAGGGGGAGAGGAAGCCCGGAACAATTGATTTTTGTCAGATAATCGATGAAAGCATATCATTTACTGCTTAATCACCAGTTGATTTAAACTCCACTATTGTTTTCAGAACCGTCCACTAGACCAGACTATTCCTCCCCTCAGGCAGGTTTGGGTGGAAAGATGCAGTTTATAGACAAAGCCTGTGCATAAACAGATAGCAACATAAACCTGACAACCTTTAGCTTGACTTTGGTGGGGCCTACCACAGACCTCTGCCTTGGCAAGGCTACGCGCAGTCCTTTCTCCTTCTGGCAGAGAAAACCACAAATGAACACACTCTTTGGCATTGCTAGGGTCAGGGTCAGACTCACACCTTGTTAATATCAAATACTTACTTTGGGCAGTTCTGATATTGCCATCAAGATGGTTTTACTAAAAGCTACCTCAGAATGGGTCTCAAATGTAGAAATGCCATAGTGGTCCCAAAAGCAAGGGCCTAACTAAGTACTGTTAGTCTGCTGTAAGGAAAAGGTATTTGCTCTGCAGGGGAGGGGAATTTTATTTTAAAAAATAAGACAAAGGGGAAAAAAGGAGACCCAAACAACAAAAAAATTTTTTGATTGGGTACTTTTCGAGAAGGTGGGGATGATATGATGTAAAATCCTGAAGAAAAAGAAAAAGGAAAGATCCAGAAAGAAAAGGGAAAAGAAAAATAAGGAGTAATGTATATTTCCCAAGAAAATATATTTTTAGTGCAAACTTGGGAGATACAGAAGGGCTCTGGTAAAACAGGGAGTTTTCAGCTAAATGCTGTCAGCCCCTCAGCTCTGAGAAGGCCAAAACAAACCAGTCCACCAGGAGGGGCACAGTTTAGAGATCAAGGTTGTTAAATCAACACATTTGTTTTTTTTTAATGAAAACCAAATCAATAGAATTTTCAGCAAAAAAAAAAAAGTAAAATATCTTTAAGACTCACTTCATATATTTTAGTATCTTTTTAAGAGTATTTTTTTCACTATGTTAAATGCCTTTTTTAAGTATTTTATTTACTGAAAATTTCTCCCAAAGGAACATTATCCTCCAAATCTATATTTTCAATATATTAATAAAATAGAGTCAACCTTTCTGTTAGGTTTTGTATAAATTGCTAGCATTTTTTTTCCCTGAAAGATCCTTTCCCAAAGTTGTATTTCTTTCTTTCTTTCTTTTTTTAATTCAGAGTACTTAAAAATGATTACTGCTTTTTCAAGGATTCTGTTATTACAGAGTAATTAAAAATTTTTTTAATTTAACCATCTTTATGACTCAGAAAGCCTTTAATCCAATTATCAGGGTGAAGGGTAAATTGACCTTTCCCCCTTTCAATACTGATTCCAGTTTGGGAAAAAGAAACCTCTTTCAGAGAATACTGATTTCTCTATCTAGCAAAATATAATGGGCAAATTTTATAGCAGTCAAGTTTTAAATAAGCTTGACATATCAATTTAAAAATGCTCCTTGTGTATAAATTTTGGGTTTATGTATGTGTGCTCCTGCAACAAGAGATTGGCACAGAGAAAAATTTCATCTGATATTTATATTATATATTTAAGCCTACCTTTAACAGTCCTCTAAATTTAATTTCCTGTGGTCAGATTTTTTTCTTTCCTTTTTCTTTCTATATTTTCCTTTCTTTAATTACACTATTATATATATTATTTTCCTTTTGATCATTAGCAGTATTTTGATAACAAAACCCTTAGTAAATAATGGCAGTACAGCATTAATTATAATTGGAGGTTATAATTATATTACCTATTGCTTTCCTTCTAAAAATCTCAAAGTAGCTTATAAAAAGAAAAGAAAATCAGTGCTCCTCTTTTCACTGAATTTAGAAATTTGACAATGGTGATTTTTTTTTTACATGATACTAATGCTAAACCATTCTAGACCGTGCCTTTGCTATATCATTATTGAGATTTCCCCATATTCAAGGTTGGAGATAAAAATTGTATTTGAAGATGTTTTCATTTAGTACTGTCAGACACTGATAACTGCACAGATCTATAATCAGTCTTTTTAAGGAGGCAAAAGGGTTCTAGGTTTATTTCAGACTTGAGGGTAACCTATTTGGGGGGGAAAAACACCTATCCTATATCAAAAATAATGTCAGTATTTAGCTTATTTATGTGGTAGACTCCACTTTAATTTTAAATGAAACAGGAATTCGTATCTTCCAGTATACTGGGCAGCCAGCAGGACCATGTTTTAACATCAGGATACCTTCAGATACAAATGGTTAAATTCTACCTTTTAGGCAAGAAAGATGGGCTAGCATATCTGTTTGTGGTAGTGAATATATGTGCATGTGTGTGCATGTACCTATACAAAAAAAATGAAATTACCAACATGTGGCCAGATGTCCAGTATACAATTTCAGGGTTTTAATAACATCATCAGCTAAGATGTTGAAACAAACTCCCTGTATCTCTCTTTACCCTGTCCCCTCCGAGTTACTTCTTTACTGGTGACTTATTTGTCCCTCATCCTGTGAGGATATTTTAAGATCACAGCTTCCCTTCCCTACCGTCAATAAATATATTAGCCTCCAAGAGTACCTGATAATCAAAATATAATTCTGACCCCCTTGAACAGAAAGAAGAATTAGCAGGCATCAACTTCCCTTCCTGACTACCATAAAATCTCCACTTTAACAAAAGATTGCTCTATAAGCCATATTTCCCCCATAAGGTTGCATTTTATTAACAGGCAACAGAAAGAATGAAAAACAACCTGTGAACATGGATGTATATATGTATAATCATTTTAATCACTGCCTGTCTTAGCTCCTGTTTCCTATGGCAGACATAGCACATTTAAATGCAACAGGTTGGTGGTTAGGAGGCAAGAGATGAGAAACAAAGATTTGTAAAATTTTGAAAAAATGTAATTTGGAGCAATTCTATAAGCCGGGCTTTTATATATGTTTGGATATACGATTTTTTGAATTGTAATGATTTCTGGAGATTTTCATAAACTCCATTTCATTCTATTATATGTCTCCTCAAGCAACTGTTATTATAAAGCTCTCCTACATTTTAAAAAACCACAATAAAAATATTTTGCCAAAAAGCAAAGCAGAAATAAATAACAGTTCTTATTTAGTGCCATGTTTAATCCATTCTTTTATAACTATTATAAATAAAATAATCTATTTTGATTGTTACAAGATCTAAAATTTTATAATCCTTGAGCATATACAGAAAGAAAGAGAGATAAGAAAAACAGATAAAACTGAGTACTAAAGCATAAACTCATGAAATTTATGATAGTAAAAAGAATGCTTTCAGTTTAAAATTGTATCTGAAAAGATTTTTTGACTAAAAGTATATTTCTAACTAAAAGAAAGGTCTGATTTTCACATTAAGAAATGAATTTATGAATAGTAGATGAAAGTGCCATACCTCCCCAAAATAAGCATATTAATGAAATTACATAGCTCTCTATAGAAAATTATATTTCTTGTATGCTACATGAAAAATAAATATTTTATATAGATAAATAAAATATCTCGATACTGAAATTTGGTTAAATGATAACTTTAACTGGGATAAATTATCTTTATTGTTGTAGATGTCACAGAAAGCAAACAAACAAAAAGAAATAAAATTTCATGTTAAATCTCAGAGTAAGGGAGGGATATCTCACTGAGAAAGATTTTCAATCATAAATGGAAAAAGATGTATAGTTTATTTGTAAAGGTTTCCCTTCTTTTAAAAAGATTTTTCCTTCTCTCAGAATTCTAAATCATCATGAAAAAATAAATTCAAAATCAAATAGCTAATCCTCAAAAAAGCAAGAAGGTTATATCTGTATTTTTAAAATATTTGTTATTTAAGGAGATATCAACTGTTTTCATGACTGCTTTATATTTAAATGGAAATATTTCTTGTGAAACAGTTGTTTTTTCTAGAGAAACTTCCTAAAGGGTAACTTTGAGAAGGGAATACCTATGAATTGGAGGTTTTATAAGCCTGAAAAATATATCAAAATACTAGATTAATATTACAGACAAAAATGCTTTTTCCTTAATTCTTTAATGTTTTAATGAGCAAATTTTAATTCAGGGAACTATCAATAAAAGTTTTTCCTTCTTTAAAAAATTTTTCTTATAAATAACAGTTTCTGTGCTCCCTTACATATGTTTTTTTGTTTTGTTTTGTTTTGTTTTTAATTTTAAAAAGCAAGTTAGGCATAAGGAAATTCATTAGGAGAAAACTGTAGTCTTTTTTTATATAAATATCATTTCATTAACTGTGGTGGTAATGCTCAGAGGTGATGCGAATCTAAAGGATAAAGTTGGGAGGGTTCTAAGTGATTCACTCTTCTTTTTAATTAATTTAGAGGCTGTCAGTTTACTTACTGCCCTTCAATCAGCTAAGAAAGAAAGAATTTTCCAGACAGTCCGTTTTGATTCCTAGAACCCCACCTCTAGCCAGTAGGTTTTCTGCTGCTTTTCTTAGCCCTGACCCAGTGCTTGTGCCACAAATGCAAAGGGTAAAAGAGATTCCTTAATTAAAAAAACAACTGAAGAAAATAAAACAAAACACTCACTCTACCTTGATATAAATAGTAAAACTATTTCTTTACTGGAATTTTTTTTTTTTTTTTTTAACTAACCTGAGATCTGGGCTTTAAAAATGGTGTGACCCTGGGGATTTTGACTTCCTTCCAGGGTTAATCAGCCTGCTAAGGTGCTTAAGGGCCGATGTGGTATAAGTCATTGCAGTGTGAACGCCCGGCTCCCCTTGGAGGCCAGGAAGCCCAGAGCAAGCTCCTTCCTGTCCTCACTATTTGCTCAGCTCCAGACTCGTTCCAGGTTACAACATCTGGAAAACCTTGTGTGACCACACATTCCTTGACTTTAGACTCATCTTTGACCTTATGACTCCTAGCGACTTAACCTTTCTGCTTTTTTGTTCCTATTTCGACTCTCCCAACTAATTCAGGACTATTTCTAGTCCTGAGTCTGCAGGGACCTATCTGAATAATAACAGTTAATATCAGTTGAGTCCCTATTACAATACCTGCCTGAAATAATTTACTGATATTTCATTTCATCTGTCTGACAATCCTCTGACTAGGTACTTGAACATCCCCATTTTACAGATGAGGAAACTGATTCAGAGACTGAATTTGCTCAAGGTTATGCAGCTGAAAAGAGCAGAACTGGAGTAAAACTAGGTCTCCACGGCCTCAAGGCCCAAGGCTCTCTGCCCCTGGGTGTTATTGCTTCCTTAAACTATGCAGCTTTTATCTTCCCCTGAAAAGGTGCAAAGAAGGGATGGCAAGGATCACTTTATAACTGTGTTTGACACGACCCTGAGCCTTCATTAAGATTTTTTTTAAAGAGAGAGAGAGGGAGAAGCCACTGAATAGAAGCAATGGGTAGGCTCTGAGTTAAAAGTTGAAATGTCTGTGAAGAAAACTCCAGTTCCTATAAAAATTAAATAAAAACAAATAAACAAAAGTATAACCACCCTTTAGAAAGGCTTCAAACGTGCTCGACAAGTTCCAGGGTACAAATGTGACTGACCTTTGGCCCTTTTTTCCAGTGTGACCCAGAAAACATAGAGACAGCATCAGATTCTTCCTATAATCACCCCTGCCATTTGCATCTCGGACTTAAAAGAAATGCCTGCTAGCACCAACAATGAGGATCAAAGTCAGAAAAGCAAAGATTGGGTTTTGTTTTGGGTTTTCTGTTTTATTTTGTTTTTTTTTTGTGGGCGGGGTGGGGGGAGGGAGGTAAGAGAAGACAAAAAGTTGAGAAGATCTTAGAAAGTGAAGCGGAAGAAGGAAAGAATGAAGATAAAATGTAGGGCCGGGCAAAAGTAGGTTTACAATTGTTTGGATGGAAAAATAATACAATAGTTAATAAATAATAATACAAGAATAAACTGTTTCCCGTACTCACAACAGTAAGCCTACTTTTGCCCCACCCTGCAACAGTATGAAAAGGAAAGGGAAAACATCATTTATGACAGCAGTGTTACCTATTCCTGCCCTTATACTTTTCCTTTCCCCTTTCCTTGGAGGGAGTCATGTAAGCTCAGAAAATTTAGGATGGGATATCAGCAAAAAGGCAAAAGTAAATGGCAAGTATCTTAGGCAAATTGTTTTTTGCCCCCTGTCAAAAACTTTTCTTTTAGAAAAGTGTAAAGAGAGTGATTTACAAAAACAATTGTGATTATGTTCAACAGATTTTCAAGGGAACTTGAAAGGAAAGGATCACAGGGAAATGAAACTGCAAAAGAGATCATCTTTGTATAGGGAGGCATAAAGGAGAGAAAAAGATTTTCCTCTCAGCTCTTCTGATTTGCTCCCAGCCTGGTAATCCTGGGCACTGGCAGGCTATGGAGCAAATGGACAGATGATTCCAGAAAAGATGATCTTTTATCTGTCACTTAGGGACTAGTTCTGGTCCTGTGACTGCTGATAGTATGATCTAAGCCTTGTATGTCATTGCTATGTATATCATACAGGAAAAAAAAAACTATAATAATAATAGTGATAACAATGACAACTAACATTTATTGATCACTGACAAGATACAAAATGCTTTTCATGCATAATCTCACCTAATCCTCACCAAACCTTACAGCTGCTATTACCATCCCCATTTTACAGATGAGGACATTGAGAAAACAGCAAGGACCAGTTTGCTGTGTAAATGGACTTTTCTATACGTTAGCATCCATAGCAGCAGCAATCTGCTGCTTTCTTGCCTAAGTAGAAATTCACACATTCTACCCCAACCTCCCACAATCTCCCACAAAATCTTGGCAGATTCAGATCCTAATCTGGGCTTTTCACTTCTAGGGTCCTATCCCAACTGTGACTTCCACTGGCTGTGCACTCTGGGCATCTACCTCTCCCTGAAAATGAAGTTTGTTTTCATCAATGTGTGATCAGTGCTACCTCAGTAAATGCCCTTTGTCCTGCCTGATAAAGCTTGGGTCTTTATCATTGCAAAGAGGAATTCTGCGGGCCCTACAGGAAGGGAAGAAAGAGGCTCTGAAAGACTGGGATCAAGGAAAAAATCTTTATACACTGACCCTCTTTATGTCCATATTGGGCCTTAAGGACTCCCAAGTTCTCCTTCACTGAAGGCCTCAGCAGGATTGCTTGGTGTGCTATGTAGAAGTAGTCTACCAACCCAACAGGGCCAACCCGACTGGACCTGTCTAACAAACAACAATTGAGCAGGTGGACTGTTCTTTTCCTTCTCGAGGAACCCCTGTCCTTTGCAGCTGTGATTTCCTCTGGTGGCCAAAAGCACCAGAGGGAATCTGACTCGGCTACAAAGACATTGAGACCTTACATTGTGCAGCCCCACCACACACCTCTCTCCCCTCTGTGGAAGCACCAGACTTTGCTGACAACACTTAGCCTAAAAGATAAATTATCTCTTCAGAATTCTGCAGGACTAGGCTAAGCTTGGTCATTAAAACTCATCCACTCCTGTCCCTCAGCTCCATGCCCTTCTTGGCCTCTCAGGTACCTATCTTCTGTTCAACATTTATTCTCGCCATTTACGAAGCGTTAACAAAGTTCCAAATATTTGTTCTCACAAAAATGGGGCCAGAACACATGATGAAAATGCAACAGAATGCTACTGGGGAGAAAAGAGTGAGGAGCAGCTAGAAATCGAGATTTGATGATGCAACCTAAGCTTCAAATCTTAATATTATAAAATGTAGGCTTTCGAGATTAACTTGGTTAAAAAATTTTTTTTCAGCTTTTTTAAAAAGATTTTATTTATTATTTTTAGAGAGAGGGGTAGGGAGGAAGGCAGAGATAGAGAGAGGTCAATATATGGTTGCCTTTCACTTGCCTCTAGCCCCAGACCTGGCTGGAGACCTGGCTTGCAACCTGGTTATGTGCTCTGGCTAGGGAATCAAACCAGCAACCTTTAGGTTTGCAGTTTAGCACCTTATCCACTGTGTCACCAACCAGGGCTGGGTTAAAATTTTAACTTAGAGTTCATGGAGCCTAGAGAGGTCATGAATTCCTTGAAACTGTATGTAAAATAGCTGTAGGAATCTGTGGGAATTTTTTTTCCTTTTGTTTTTCTGGGAAGAAGGTCCATAGCTTTCATTAGGTCTCATCAAGGGAGAAAAATGTATTTATGTCTTCAATGCCTAAAATAAGGCCTGATATATATTAGGGACGCAATAAACATTTGTTGAAAAAAACATTCAACTTTGTTGAATAAATGCATAGTTGCAGGGTCTGGGACCAAAGGTATCAAATTTTACAGATGGAAAAATTGAAGCTTCAAAAAGACCATCTTCCAGGTCATGAGCCGAAGGGGTCAGAACCAGCTAGAAGAAACTCTTTAACTCATTCCACTGCTAATTAGTCTTATTTTGCTTTTTAACCTAATCATAGCTTTCATCCCATTTCATTTTTCTTCCTCCCAACCCATTTCTTTTTAAGCAGAAAAACAAATCTTATTTCCCAGTTAGAAGTTGCCAGCTAGTGCACATCCTAAAGGAGGGGTCCAGCAACGGGAGGGTCTAGGAAAAAGGCCACCAGAATAATTCGTGATGGTACACCCAGCATGGCTGCCATTCCCATGTGTTGAGGACATGATTAATATGGCATCAAAATGGCTGTTACTGAAGGAAATATGTAAAGGTAAAATAGCGAAGTTAGATCAGGGGGAGAGGGGTGGCAGTATATCTTAAACTTAAAACTGACCAGGCCAAGTAGTTGTCCTAGGGGCAGGTGACCTGCAGCATTCTGAAAGATACCCAAGGGATGGGACGAGGATCAAACAGATCCCCCACTTGGTTTGAAAGCTCCTTTTGAGGGCCTTCCTTTTTTTATAAAGTAATTAGGAAATCCTGGAAGAATTCAAAGCAGGCCTTACTACCCTCCCAACAGTTCTCAAGCCAATCCAGCAGGCAAGAGGACTGCAACTCAAACTGCCACCCAGGGGAGAAAAATAGGGAGAGGGACCTAGGCTTCACAGAGCTGCTCCTAGGAGAGATTTTGAAAGAGACCGGGTTCTGTGACACAGCAAATTTCCTGTGCTGATGACTCCCTCAGCAAACTGAAGCCAACGTGAAGGCTCTGAAGTCTAGGCCACGTCTGAGGCAAGAGACAAGAGCTGTTCTTAACCTAGCCATACCCCAAGAATGCTAATTGCTTGCAGAAGAAACTTTCCGTAAACTCACCTTTGAACCCTGGCATCCTAAATGCAGGTCTTTTAGAAAGGGAATCTGGTACAATGCCCTGTGCTGTGCTTATGAATTATCTGTACTATTTGGTAGTGGTATGCAACATTGCATGAATAGGAAAGAATCCAGAGAGGACAATAAACAACCTGGGTTCACACTCAGCTGTGTGACCATGATAAAATTACTTAACTCCTCTGAACCCCTGTTTTGTTTTATTTGGGTTTATAAAACAAAGGTTTGGGTTTATATATCTTATATAGCTCTTTTCAGCTTTTGCAGGCTGCCTATTATGTCTAAGTTTGAGGTTCAACCCAGCGACAGATTTTTCAAACATGACCAGAAGAGGTTACCCTTCAGCCAAAAGAACCCCACTTCACCTCACATTATTTTCTAAAATTTCTCTTGCACTTAAAGTATAAATTAAAGGGGAAAAGAGTGAGATGTTAATCTCTTGGCATGAACAGCAATCCTATTGCTCTAAGACAGATTCTTATATTCAAAAGGGGAATTAAAAAAAAAAAAAAAAAAAAAGATAGGTTCAACCAATGATTTGAAGACCTTGCCTTCACTTTTTATGGCCGGATTATAGAGGATTCCAGTCAATTTATTTAGTATTTGAGTTCCACTCTCAACATGTAAACATTTCACACAATCTACGTGGAGGTCGATTAATTAACAAAGCAAATAGGTCTGTTTTGTAATGCTCTGAAGGTCTTCCATGTAATAATATGCCTTAGTTCTGCCATGAGCCTAAGTTTCCCTCTAAGATCGCTAACAGCTTCCTATATTTTGCTCACATAACATCCAAGGATTAGCCAGGTAGCTCGGTTTCTCCCGTCCTCACAAATCTAACAGCCCTGGGGTTTCGAAATTCTCTGCCAGGCACTGAACTGAGTTCTCCAATAAGAATCACAGTATGACACTGAAGCTCAGAAAGGCAGCTAAACAAAAGCTCTGTAGCAAAGGACCTTGCTGGTTAATAGAAAGAGTAAAAGTATTTAGAGTTTAATGTGTTACCCTTCCAAAAAATCCATTCCCTGAAACTTCTACCTATCCTACACTGAACTCCAGTTAAGGAGACACAACTCAGTATCTCAGTTTCCTCAGAGAAACTGAGCTCAGCAAATGACCAGCTATGCACCTCTCCTGGGCCCCTGAGAGGCCTGAAATAGCCCAAAAAGTGGGGGTGGAGGGCCAACTGTGAGCCCCACTGAGTAAAGTCTGCACCCTTAGTACTTAGTACTGAGGGTTTGGGAGCCTCCAAACACCAAAGCTCAAGTCCTGCTAGAAAATAAGACAGGAAGGGGATCTGCCTTCCTAAGACATCTATGCTCTGTGTTCTTCCTAAGACATCTATGATAGGTGCCTTCCTTTGCCAAAGACTAAGCCATGAAGGACAATCCCCAACACTGGGTTCCTGGTAGCTACAGCCCCCAAGCGGGGTGTGCGTCTAGAGGCCCTTCAGGCCTGGCCGTGGGCTGAGGTATCTGCACTCACCTGTGACTCCAGGGCTCAGGCGTCCAGACCCTTCAGCTCCTGTGACCTCTGGGTCCCCTCCTCCAGTGACCACCCTGCATGTAGACCTCAGGGCGTTGGGACAGGTTTGGCCACCTGGAAGGACAAATAGATGGGTAAGTTTACTCTGCTGGTTACCCTGGGGGGCTGGGACATTTTGCAGGAAATTAAGGAGAAGGGATGCTGAAGGGGATGAAAAGGACAACAAGGCACGTCTGGACCAAGCTGAAGTAGGAGAGTTTTTCAGGGCTATCCACCAAGCCTCCCAGTTTGAGAATTCCCTGGTCCAGAAGTGGGTCCTGGTCTGGCAGTGCAGCCAGTGTGCCCGGAACCTTTGACTCAGTCCCTGCCTCTGTCTCCAGCCTAAGGTGGAGAGACTGGAAGCAACCACAGATCTTGGGATGAGGATAGAAGGAAAGAAAAGGCCAGGCAAAGGGCGAACGAACCCTGGGTGTAGCCAGGATGAGGGAGGGTACCCAGAAGGTCGGCAGTGCAGATGCAGAGTGAGCCTGAGGGGGCGGCATGCAGAAGCCCCTTGCCTGGCCCAGCCACTAGAGGGCGGGAGGTGGGGAGGGGGCTCCATGGTGCCTTCACCCCTTCCGTAGCTGCAGAGGCCGCCCGGTTTTCTAACACAGGCAAAAAGCTAAGCCAGTTGACTGGGCTCCAGCGACCCAGTTCCCCCAGGAGCTTTCTGGACACTTCCCACTCCTCAGGGAGAAGCAGACAGGTGGGGAAGGGTCTCAGCTGCCCCCTCACCCCTTCCTTAAAGGGACTCTGGGGTTGGCATCATATGCAAATGATTGGAAGTTTCCATCAGGCCCCTGGTTAACTACGTGACGTGGCATTTTTTCTTCCAAAAGGGATGTATTAGTTGTTTGAGGGTTCAAAGAGATTCGCCGCCCCCCCACCCACCTTGCTGACCTCCCTTCAGCAAAGGCAAGGTGGGGAGAAAGCGGTGGGTCAGCTCCCACTGGCCTCAGGCTGAGGCAGCCGTCCTAAGCAGGGGGGGAAAGACATACAGAAAGTCACAGGTTCTCTACTCGTTGTGAAGGGGGAAGGGGTGGGGGTCCTGTCCTCCGATCCCACCCAGAGGGAGACACCCCTCCGGGCAAGCCCCGCGGTGCGGGTGGAAACGGGCCGCCCCAGCCAGGTGCGGCCACCCAGCCGCTGTGCCGCAGCAGTGGCTGCTCCAAGGCAGCAACAGTTGTCTGGCTGGGGCGAGGCGAGGACTCGCTCCGGGTTGGGTGCGCCTCTCTCCGGCTTCGGCCGGCAGGGTGCTTCTGGGCTCTGCAGCCCCAGCCCCCAAGCTAGCCTGTGCGGAAAACACGAAGGGCACCAAGGGGCCAGTGACCCCCACCGCCTGCCTAGCTGGTTGTTCAACCCCTTCTGCGCAAGTTCACTTCTCTTCGGCCACCTCTCTCCCAAATCTGGTGAAGGATCAGGCTTTTGGAGAGAGGAGGGCTTTCTGGCTGGGGAAAGGAGGGGGTTGTAAGAAGCAAAAGACAAAAGCAAAACTGAAGGGACACAGGGTGAAGCTATTTTTAATCTAACGTGGCTCTTCTGCTTCTCCCTCCAAAGCAATCGCTCCACCGACGGCCCCAGGTGAGAGGCAGGGGGGAAACCCCCCCAGAGCTTTTGCTTTTGCTCCATCTCCTGTTGCAGATCGTAGAGACCCTTTTACTCTTTCAGGACACGCCATCGGGGAGGGGGAATCTCCTTTATCTGGGGAGAAGGGCTCTGATTTAGCCCTAGAGCTTGGAGTCCTCGTCTTTGGTGCCTTCTCGCAGGGTCAGCTGCAAAGATGGACTGGCCAGCACTGTCGGGCTGCGCAGTCCTTCTTTCCCTCGGGAGAGGGGGAGGTCTGGGTGCTCAGCTAACCGACTGGGGAAGGGTGATGGCCCTTTAGTCTGCTGGAAGAACGGTGATTGGGGTGTGGGGGAACTCAGGCCCTCCCCGAACATGAGGAGCTTTGCAGCCCTGGGGGCTTGGACTCTCGCATCCCTAGACGCATTCTCTACTCATGTCCATGCCTCTGGGTGCCTGGTGTGTCTGTACGTCCTTCTGGTCCAGTCCCTAAGGACGTCTGCGGTATTTCTAGCTGGCGAAGGGCACAGGGCGCAGAGCATGGCGAAGGCCTGATTTGTGCCACTTGTAACCAAAGTGGTCACGACTGCAAGGAGTGGAGGGTGGGGGGTGGGGGGCATCGACGATCTCCAAGCCTGCAGTTCTGTCTCCCTCCCCAGGACTGGGTGTCTTGAGAGGCCAGGACTGCTGAGCTGCTGAGCCTGGTGCAACCGCATCTCTCAAACTCTCCTTCTCTGCAGGGGTTTCCCCCAGTTTGGGGCTGTTTTGCTCCCTTCGGTGCTACTTGGTTTTGAAAAAGACGAGATGGGGAGGGACCCAAGGCTGCAAAACGCCCTAAATTAGGCTGGAAGCAGGTGCAGGAGGAAGAAGGGACTCCGGGGATCGGGCGGTGCCTGGGTTTTCCCTCTTTTCGGAGCCACTTAATTCACCGCAGCTGTCCTCACCTCCGGGTCCCCTACGCTAGGACAGAGGGTGCCCAGGGCCTCCTGCTTCTCCCTCGAGGGTTTTCCCCACCCTCATAATGCAGAGTTGGACCATGAGGGTCCAACATGACAAGGAAATGTCCTCAACTGATTCATATTCCAGGTACTGACTTGGTCTTAAGACCAGATTTTTCTTTTTTGAAAAATTTTTTTGATTTTTTTTTTTTTTTTTTGCAGCGGGTAAATGGGGCTATTGGGATGTGGACAGGGGCAGGGGGGAAGACACAACTTCTGTAAACTTTTATTGTATTTTAGCTCCTTCCCATTTCTCCAAAAACACACGCACACCGCCTGCTCTAATTCCCCCTGTGATACAAAGTCGATTAAAAAGTTGGGGGCGGGGGACCTGCACGAAGGACAGGCGGGTGACCAAAGCCTCGGTGAGCGCTGGAAGGACATGAGGGGAAGGATTAATGTTTCCGTGGAAAACGGGGACAGGGCTGGGGAAGGCTCGGACTGAGCCGCTTCAGGAAGGTGTGTGGGCTTCGGCGATTGCTTGCTGTCTTCTCGACGAGTGCGCCCTCCGCGAATGCTTTTTGGGGTAAGGGCTTCCGGCTATTGAGTTATGTACAGCAAGCCCAGACCGCAAAAAGATTCGCGAAGGGCAGAATCTGCCGGCTTCTTCGGTCCGCCGCCGCCGCCGCCGCCGCCGCCGCCTTCAGCCCAGGATGTCTCCGAACCCCGGAGCCGAGCAGGCTGTGTCTTCCAGGCGCGCTCCAACGCGGCTCAGCCTTCCCACCCCGCGCGCTGCCAGCCCTCTGCACCCCCACTCCGCGCCCCCGACCCATCCCTGCGTTTCTCCACACCGTCCGCGATCCCCCAACTCTGCCCGCACAGCCTCGAGCGAGCGAGGAGTGTGGAGGGCGAGAAGAGGAACGCCGAGGGGGACCAGGAATCCCGCTGCCCAACCTCCACCCCTCTCCCGTCGCTCTAGCTCCCCAAGCTTCCGCGCCTATCTGTTCTATCACCCTCATTCCTCTATCGGGGCTCCGCCAGCCCAGCTGCAAGGTCGCGGATCTCTAAACAGGTACAGTTCGGATTCCCCCTAAAACCCCCTTCTGTCCGTCCCTCCTAGTCCCCCAGCCGAGGTTCCAGCCGTGACTACAGGCGCTGCGTAAAGAGAAAAACTCCCCCAGAGCACTAAATAAATACAGAGGAGGCTGCCAGCTCATTGGTACGGACTAAAATCGTCACCCACCAATCAGGAGAGAGCTCACATTTTCTTTTCTTTTCTTTTTTTTTCTTTCTTTCTTTTTTTTTTTTTTTCCGGAACGGGGAGGGAGAAAAAAATATTTCCATTTCTAATTATTCAACAAAACCCAGACTGGAATACTTGATAATATTATTGTTGCGAAAAAGCTAGCCATGAGCCCTACTGCAGCCCAGGTGAGGGGAAGGGCGCGAGATACTGGGCAAGTGGGGTTCAAGAGAGCGACCTCTCCCAGCGGGACCCAAGCCAGAAGGTTCAGACAGAAAATAACAGGCAACGATGAACACAAAATAAACCTAAAGTCCACGCTAGTCAGCCTATCTCTAAAAATATGAGAATACCTCAATCCCACCCTCCAAAGTTCTGAATGCTCAATAGGAAGGGTGATGACCCTCCCTCCTCCCCCTCCCCCAAACCTGTCTAGATATTGGGTCTAAGAGCCTACTCGCCTCAGGTGCCCTTTCATTGCTGCAGCCCCTCCCCCCACTCCCTACCCATTCTGCAGAATGCTGGGGGAACAACAAGGCTTGAGCCCATCACAGCCCCTCGCCTCACGTAAAACAGGAGATTCTGGCATCTGTGGAAAGTGGAGGGGAGACTATGGTAGAAGGACGAGAGAGATCTCTTTGCTACGTTCACCCTCCTTCCCTCTTCCTTCTCTCCCTTTAGGCCACTTCGGGCAACTCCAAAATCCAGACTTTTGAGGTAGTGCTCTCCTATTTTCTAGGGCAGTGCCCCTCTTCCAAATCCTCTCTTGCCCCGCCCACCTTATCCCCCTTTCCACCCCATTAGGGTCCAAGAAAGGTGTGACAATCTCCCCAGCCATAAGTCCCGTGTAGGGAAAAACAGAGAGAAGATAGGGTGCTGCAAACATTACAATAACTTAGGGGGAAAGTTGCCATATTTGTTCTTTGCCACTCTGGAATCGACGTGCAAATAGGTGCAGGTGCCCGCGCAAGCATGTGAGCGCGCGCGTGCGCGCGCGTGCACACACACACACACCACACACACACACACACACACATTCCTGATCAGCACGCCTGAGAAAACGTAGCTAGACCAAGTAGTCAGAGTCTGCTGTCGACCCACCCCCTTTGCCCATCCATCACCCTCCTGCAGCTCTGCGACCCACCCTCCCTCCCACAGCATCCCCCTTGCTCTGCCACCAACAGACGCGCGCGCAGGCACACACCCTTCAAGGTCTGCACGCTGGCCGTGCCAGAGGGGGCTCCATAGGCCTCGCCTGCCGCTGCTGCGGCGCTGAGCAGCCAGGAAAAAAGTTCTGCTTAGCCGACCACTGAGCCTACCGACCACCAGCCGACCCTTGAACCAATTCCCTTCTTCTTACCTCTGTCCCGAGGCCCTGGGAACGCGCCGGTCCCATCTGCACTGCAGCCAGCTGGAAGGAGGCCCTCTCCAAAAGGCCCCTCTCGCACCCCTCCCCGCCCCCCACGAGTGTTTGCCCAGCGGCAAGGCAGGCTCTTCCAGGTAAGTATATAAGTTACTGTACTGTGTGGGAGGGTCACGATCTTGGTAATTGCAGCTTTCCGAGATTAACCCCTGCGTTCCTGCCTTCCTCCAACTTGTTGAGGACTGTCGGGCAGGCGGCAAGCAGAGCTAGCGAGCGCGCAAGTGAGCGCGCCCGCCGAGAGGGGGTAGAGGTGCACCGGCCAGCTCCGGGAGAGCGAGGCAGCTAGCAGCGGAGTTCAAATGCCCCCCTGGCAGCGGTTTTCATTGGTTTGGTCTTTCCCCACTCCCCCGCCCCCCCCCCTGCTTTGGTGCCCCCCCCACCCCTGTCTCCCTTGTAGGGGACGTCTCCAGGCGAAGTCACGATTCCTTCTCAGTTCGGAATGAACTGTGACTAGAGCCATGACGAAGCCAGCGCGCATTACTCACTTTTTGCAGTCACGACTTGGGAATCCGTGCTGGTTCCAACCAAAATTACACCGCTACCATTGAATTATTTAATAGATTCCAGTTGGGGGGGGTGAACTTGTGCATTGTGTCAAGCGATGGAGGAGCGGGGCGGGGGTCGCAACTAGGACTTGGGGTGTCCTCCTGGCCCCCTTTACGCCACTTGGACACCCCCCCCCAAACTGTTCCACGTGTTGCAAGTGACTTATTGCGTTACCACCCTTCCTGGCCGGCTTGCTCCCACCCCCCAACCCCAGCTATTTTCTGTGCAAATGTGGCAGAATTTGTAAACACAACCACGCAACTAACTTGCGGGGCTAAGGAGCAAGGCTTGGGAAAGAGAACGAGTAGGTCCGGATGAATGACGAGGAGGCCGAGGGGTTGCAAGCAGCTTTGGTTTTAGCTGAATTGTCAGGATAAAGTGTGGGATGCAGCGTTATTTGTGTTATTCTCCACAACATCAGTAACAGCTCTTGTTACTATTATGAGTTGGCGAATACTCAGTCTCAGCCAGGGAATCTTCCCAGAGAGGGACCGCTTCTGAGCTAAAAATAAATCAACCCACCCCTCCCCCTACCTCCCAGGGCTGCTCCTCGGATGTCCTATATGGGGGTCAAGTCACTAAAGCCAGAGGATGTTGGAAGCTTAGAATGGGGCAGAGGGAGAAGAGAGTATCTGGGCTCTTCTTGCCCACCTGAAGGCTAGCCCCCTCAGATACTTACCCTGTTGTCCAGGATTTATTTATTTTTATTTCATAGAAAACATCTCTGCATGCACGCAAGCTTACTGCAGATCCCTTAGGTTGCCTCATTTCCCCCACCGTCTACAGCCCTCCCTTGTGGCCAGTTTGAGGATGCATTTTTTATTATTTCTCTACCTGGAGTTTATCATTATGAATGTCTTTGTGTGTGCATGACAGTCACCCCCCATCCTTGGCCTCTGATAGCCTTCTGCCCTCCTCACCTTCTGGCTACAGGTTTAGCTAAGGTGCCTGGAGCTGACTGCAATGAATCTCACTCTAGGTCGAGCCCATAATCCCCGGGAGTTGGCGAACCCAGTAACATTTGGCGACTAGGACACCCCCTCCCCAGTTTCCCTTGGAGCCAGTTTTCAGAAATCCTAGTGCTTTTGGTTTTAAGGCACCACGTGATGTTCCCAAGCCTGGATTCTCTGCGCATCGCACCGGCAACTCCTGTGCCTTGGATTCTAATTCATTCACCCCACCAACTCATTTGGAGCTTCTATGACTAGGGTGCGAAGGGGGAAGAGTAAGAAAAATGCCATAATGCACAGACACATCCTTAAAACGCCTCACAAGAATTGCAGAATGTGGGAGTGTGGGGTCATGAAGTGGGAGGGGATGAGAGTCCAAATAAAGCAACCTATAGCCTCTTATTTTGAGAATCACCATCACCAGAGAGAAATCTTTCAAACCCACTGGCGGGAAGATGCAGGAGCCTGGGAACGAAGGCCCAGATAGAGTCTGGCCTCTGCGGTGGAAACCAGGGAGGCACCGCTGTCGGTTCCTGGAGCGCTGGGCCTTGGCTCATCCTCATCTAACACTTGGCTCCCCCTCCTTAATTTTTTTCCCTTCCTTCCCACTCACCCCTCCTTTTCCCCAAAGCTCTCACCGAAGTCACGACTATCCCCTTTGAACATCCTTAACTCCCTCCTCTCCGTATTCTCCTCCTGCATCCAGGGCGGGGCTACCCGCAGCTGGCGCCAACTCGGCCCCCTGGCGCTCGGAGCGAAACTCGCCGAGGACCAAGGAATTTTCAGCACCTGCCTTCCACGGACAGCTACCTCACCCTGGGCCCGCTGCGCCTAGGGTCGCCGTCTCTGCCCGCGGACCGGACCTGAGCGCTCAGGGAAGTTTGTCAAAGGCATGGGGATCTCCTTCCCTTTACCTCCCAACCCCATCCAGACCATTTTCTTCTATATCTATCGTCTCCATTAATCGCACAGAGAGATGGCACATTAAGTCGTATCTGGGCACCCTTTAAGACAGAAAAAAACGGGGAGGGGGTGGAGCGGTCGAGATAACGGAGCTCAACGGCGCCGACCCATAAAGAGAGAGGGAGTTGCAGCAGCTATTGATTCAGAGATTCGTCAGGGTGATTCCCCGCTCTGCAAGAATTTCCTAATCCAGTTCCTTTGCATGCAACCCAAAATTCATTATGCACACACACAAAGCTATACCCCTCAGCCCCCACTCAGTTCCACCCTCCTTTTTAGAGAGGGGTAAAAAGACAGCCAGCGAGAACCTCGGGGCATGCACAAAGTAAGCCTCAGCTCATACAGTCTGCCGCATGCACATGACATAATATTACTTACCCAACGGGAACTCCTTGAGAGAGAGAGAGAGAAAGAAACATAGAGGGAGGAAAGAGAAAGTGGAAAGAGGGAGACAGAAGAGAGGAGAGGAAAAATCCAACAATTAATTTCCAGACATAGTTGGGGGGGGGGGTTGGGGAATGCGGTGATGTCCAGGTTTTCTTCCACCCGCGCTGGCTTTTTATCCCAGTGCAGCCCTCCGTCTATTTCTGGAACACGATCAAACCCTGATGCTATTTTTAGCAAGCACTGAAAAAAAAAAAAAAAAAACCTCCACACACAAAGGCATTTTGCTGGAACGTTTCATCCAAAACATTAAATGTGCATTAAGCGCCCCCTCCCCACTTTGTTTCTGCACCACCAGACTCACTTGCATTACTGCAGATGATGTTTTTCAGAGCAGAAAAATATTTCTGCTTTGGTTTTTCAAAGCCAAATATTTCTTATATTCTCCCTCCCTCCCGTCAACTCCTGTCTGCTTCTGCCTGTTGCAAGCTCCTCGCAGTCTCCCGAGCAGAAGGCTTTGGAGTGGTTGTATTTTTTCAGAGCCTAACGTCTCCATTGATCAGATTCCCTGTGTGCTGAGGAGCAGGGGGCTGCGTCGGCCCCTTCCTCAGAGGAGCTTCCCGAGAAGGCACTCCACCATGGAGATTCCCAAGTAAGGGGGGAAATCCTCTGTACCCTTCCCACGTTTCCCACCCGTGCTTTGCAAAAATCGCGCTGTGGTCGCAACACACCGCCTTTGGAAATGTATATTTTGAAAGCTGCATGTGTATGTGTGTGTGTGTGTGGTGTGTGTGTGCGCGCGCGTGTGTTTTGCGTTCTAGTAATTCACTACGAGGGGGCTGGAGAAAATAGACTCGGGAAGGCAGCGCAGAGCAGCCGCGTTGAGTCTCCTTGGCCAGCCTGCGTCAGTCAGCAGCTACTGACGTCACGTGCAGATTCTCCTCTTTGGTGGGTCTGGTTCAGCCGGGAAAAGGCTTCTGCTCAGAGACAGGGCTTTGTGTTCGGCGCAGCCACTAAGCAGGCGAGGCGGCCAAGGCGGGCGCCACCCCAGGCTTGGGCTGCAAAGCAGCTGCAAAGGAGGCTGCAGCCTCCTCGGGCAGGGCCCCGAGGGCGTGCCCGGCAGGAGAGCCCCCTTCCCCAAAGCCCTTGGCCGCCCAGCCCAAAGTCGGCTTTGCAGCGACTCGCGTGAGCGTCCTTTCCCCGCCTTTTCGCGGCTGGCCACGGTAGCAGACAGCTATGGCTGTAACTCGCGTTCATTCTGTATGTCTGTCAGGCAGATAGCCGTGGCTGAGTGACGCAAATAGCAGATTCTACGGCTCTCTCCCCTGCCCCCTTTCTCTCCCTCCCTCCTTCTTTTCTCTCTTCTGTTTCCTGCGCCCACGCATCCTGCTTGGTCTCCCACGGAATCAGCCAGCCAGCTACAGCTTCCCAGAGAGCAATAATACTCCAAGTTACAGACAGACAGACAGATTCCCAGAGCAGGAACAAATAAACCTGCAATGAAACACAGGGCCCTTTGCCAATGTCCAGCCGCGTTTAGGAGCTGTCTAGGGGGTGGGGGGGCGGGGGCGGTGAGGAGAGGGATGAGGACCAGGAGAGGGTGAGCTTGGCGCTGCAGCTTCTCCTTTTCCTTACCACCCCAAAAGGAAATGCACCTCTTGTAAGGACCCCGATGGCAGGGTATTAGCTAGTAAACAACTTCTGTTGAATGTCAGAAGAGGAGAAAATTCAACAAAGACTGGAAATGCTTAGCCTCTAGCAACATAATCAGGACTTTTTAAGGCTAGTGGTTTACCCTTTCTCCATCTCAAGACCAGGGGGTCCTTTTCTTAAAATAATGTCCCTGAAAAATGAGTTCAGTGGATTAGTAATAGATTTTTTAAAAAATACTTTATTTATTATCATCAGAGAGAGGGGAGGAGAGAGAGGCAGAGAGGGAGAGAAGCATCAATGTATGGTTGCCTTTCACCTGCCTGGAGACCTGGCTTGCAACCTGGTTATGTGCCCTGGCTGGGAATCAAACCAGCGGCCTTTAGGTTTGCAGGCCAATGCCTTATTCACTGTGCCACCAGCCAGGGTGGATTAGTGATATTTTAAAACTAGTTTTGATGGAGCTTGTCTCAAGAGGGTGACAAAATGTGTGTCTGTGTGCGTGAGCATGCACGTATACACACGCCTCGGTGTGTCGCCTCTGGATCTGAGGTTTTCTGCAGAGGACATATACCTCAGCATGACAAAGAGTTTATTGATTGGTGGAGTGATGGAGGTGGGAAAAATTCTTGCATATTGGAAGATCTGAACAACATCTTACACACAGAGATTATCCTCCCCAAATCTATACAGCATCCCAGATCCACCTTGCATAACTTCTGTGCTGGGGGTGGGGGGAGAAGCGGAGAGCTATTTTCACAGCTCAATGCATGGTTCATCTCCTTTGTTAACCCTAATGATCAACTTTCCCTCACAATGGTTTTCCTTGACACTGCTAAACAGTTTTCCAGAGGTTACCACCAGGAGTTGGGGCTCGAGGCCTGGGAGACAGATGATAGGATGGCCTTTCATCAGTGTGACCTTCAACACCCTCTCATCCTCCTCCTCAGGCGTTCCTGGCCTTTGTAACTTGTCTGGGAGATCTTGGTGTAAATGTAGGCCCATCCTGTACCCTCCACTCCTGGGTTAAGTTTTATCTACTAAGGGGAGACGGAGAGGCTGCGTGGCATGGAGGACACCCCCTGACAGTGCAGCAGCAGCTCTTTATTTTTTCTCCAGAAATGCATGTATGTGTGCAGGTGAGAATGCTGCAGTGGAGGGAGGCATACAGTCAGGCAGTCAGAAGGAATAGCGGTGCCATGTGGGTGGCCCTGTTTCTTCCATTGAAGATGACTTATCACATGGGATCATCAGATGTGGCCCAAGAGACAGGAACCACTCCTCCCCCCCATTGTATGTCAGCAGTGTTTCAATGAAGTCTTCTGGAATTAATGCAAATGTCAGGCCATTTTGTTTGTTTTTTAAAGGCATAGAATAGGTATGCTTTAAGAGAGATGAGACTAGGTATGTGTAAGCGTAAGTTCATGTTCATAGAAAACATAGTTTCTATATAATCTACATCAACTATATGGAGAAGAGACAATGTAGAATAATGTGACCTCTTTTCTGTGGTGGTTGGTTGCTGTTGTGTCTGATATGGAGACCAAGGCAGGTTCATTTAAGATCACTTTGGGGGTTCCCTAACAGATTCCAGAAATGGCTGAATCTAGCCCTAACAAATGAGGTAGAGTAGGAAATATAAGAAATGTGCTCAGACTCTCCATCTTAAAACGTTAAGGGCAGTAGCCTAAATTATCCTAACAGAATCTTGGCCTCCTGGTGGCCTCAAGGTCTCTGCCTACCAGCCCTTAAGAAGGGGTCCCACCCTGGCTGGTGGCACAGTGGATAAGGCGCTGGCTGCAAACCCAAAGGTCACTGGTTTGATTCCCAGCCTGGGCAACATAACTAGGTTGCAAGCCAGGTCTCCAGCCAGGTCTGTAGCTGGAGGCAGGCGAAAGCAACCATACACTGATGTCCCTGTCCCTCTCTGCCTCTCCCCCTTCCCCTCTGTCTAAAAACAATAAATATTTTTAAAAATGTTTTTTAAAATAAGGGGTCCCTCTGCCTTGTCCCTACCTTGCTAATCTAGCTGACTAGTTAGATGGGAGGAAGGATGGGGGCTGGGAGGGGGTGGAGATGCCTAGTAAACTCAGCAGAAACACTTGCAGAAAGTTAGGTTTACAGAAACAGCATCTCTGTTTTTCATACACACGAATCAGGTCCTTAGGTACATTCTGAACTGGAGCTGGTGACATTGGCTTTCTGAGCTGGCCCATCATTCTTTGCTAAGGGCTGTGGTGCCCAACGATTGTTGGAGCAGTCAAGCTCAGGACCAAGGGAATTAACAAGCTAACATGGAACCCATCTGAGATGCAATCACCTTCTGCACCGTCAGCTGATTCCTGCACCCCAAGCATGGAGAGGACTTGCTGCCCCTAGTGCTCCCACAGGGGGCCTGCAGGGGTGGGCTGTTATCACAGAGCCCCTGAAAAAAATGAGTCTCTTCTCTTTCAGGGTCAGTGAAGCCCAGGAATGTCCCACCTGTGTCTCTGTCTCCTCTCCAAGCACCAAGAGGATGCCAGTAGGTAAAGCACTGGGTGTGGAGGAGGGAAAAAAGAAGTCCAGGGAAGAGATTCCTTTTCACCTAAAGGTGTCTCCATCAGGGAGCAGAATTATTTTGGCCCAAGGGATGGGGTAGAAGAAAAATAAACCAATGGTCTTTAAGAACCTAGTATGTGCTAGACACTATGCTTTTTACATAAATGACCAGTCCTGTGGTTGTCATTATAATAATGTTACCTACCCCATTGGGTTGTAGAGCCCAAAAATCACTTCAAAAACAGTAGTTATGATTTTCTCATTTTACAGCTCAGGGACAGATAGTTTAAGTGACTTGTCCAAAAGTCTTAGAGCTTGACATTGTACAATTAGGAATGCAATCACATTTAGGTCTATGTGGCTTTGATACGTATGCCCACACCACTCCATCACATTGCCTGTACCTGATCTTTTATATTCCACTTTTAGGCTCCATCGTTTGGAATTGGAGATGTCTGGGACCCTCCCGGTAGTGACCTGAATAATGAAACTGCTTTATTCCTTCTAAGGAGCCCTTTACCCAATAGACATCTCCACACACCTGGCTGTCTGCCTGAAAAGAGACACCCTCCATACTCTACCTAGGAAAGCCCCAGCTCTTCCAAAACTCAAAGGATTTGTCCAAAGCCAGCCAGGTGGTCTGTAGTTGCAGTGAACCTCATGCCCACTGAGGCTGCTGCACCTGATAATGTTTCCATCCTCCACCAAGAAAGTCCCTTCAGTGGCACTAATGAGCAGTAAGGAATTACTCAGTCCAGTTTTCCAAGAAACTTATCTCAAGGTGAGAACAGCAGCAAGTCTGCATTTCATTTGGCTAGTCATAGAGTCCTCCTTCACCCCTTTGGAAGCTGGCATCACCCTGATCATTTTGCTTCTGAAAACTAGCACAGTAAGGGAGCTGAGCCACAGCGTGCATAGTACAAGCTACCCCACAATCCCCTTCTCCTATTAAGTATATGTTTTCATCACTTACCCTGATCAAGAGGTAAATTGTGTCTTGGGAAGAATTTCTTAGAGCCAGCATATTGGGAATGTTGAGGGTGATATTTTTACAGGATCACTTGCATGCTGGAGCAAAGGGGCTAGAATTTCACCCTACCCCTATTTTAGTTGCTAACTGCAACTCTAGCTACTTGAAAGCAACTGCAATGTTCAACTTTGGAATAATGAAGACAGTATCTGCTCTTTGCAAGCCTCCATCATCAAGGAGCAAGCTCTTTCAAATGCCTTCCTCCCCTCCCTACACCACTAATAACTGCTGGCCTCCTTGGAGAACCAGATGATAGGTTTTCCATTGCCTTGCCAATGGAAGGCGCATTTGGGAGAATGGGGACCTGGAGGGCCACCCAGGAATAGCTAGAGTGGGTTTCATGGTGAGGATCTAAGCAAAGACAAGGCAGCCAGAGCAAGCACATGACAGGGGGCTGAAGCTGAAGGGGGTGGGGGCTCGGGATGCCAGCATGTTTAGCTTAGCAGAGGCTAAATTAAAAAGAGGGGGGTTCAGAGCTTGAAAAGCATGAAGAAAAGAACAATCTGAGGGGTGCTTCAAGATATCTGCATGAGTTTGTGGTTAGTGGGTAGTTGCCACCTTACCCGAATTCAGTGGGCAGGGACAGCTCAATCACAGTTCATGGGAGAGGTCCAGTGGGCCTCAATTAGCTGAACTTGTTATCCTTTCACTCTTAAATCAGCCTTGGAAAGTAGCTGCTGGTCTGCTAGGTTTGAATCACTATATCTGACAGGCCAACAGTAAAACATGGGCTTTGCTCTTCTTTAATTCATAGTCCAATAAGCATAGGCTGTAGAACAGAGGCGGAATGGACTAACGTATCTGCTCGGTTGGCCAGTGTTTTGTACTTACTGGCAAAACTATGAGTTAAATAATGAGTTATGTCTGAATCTAGCCAGAAGAAGACAGAACTTCAGCTCACCTGTGAAAACCTGGCATATTTCATGAGTTCTAGCTTACCCCTAAGAGTGGAAATAGATTTGGGGGGAGGAAAATACACTTTGTAGGTATAGTGGGTTTTCTTCGAACCGCACTTTTTTGCAGTGATTGTTTTTAGAAGAGAAAGCACTATGACCTCAACAAGTTCTGATTTGGTTTATCCTGAGGGTCTGTTTCATTTTATAGTGGTTTAGATCAGCATTGTGAGGCTGGCCCGAAGGCCAGTTGAGTCCGTAAGAACCAACAGAGGACAGATCTTACATCCTAACAGGGGGGACCTGGCTCATCAGCACCGGCTTCTGAAGCCACTACAAATCACCCTACACAGTGCTGGCAAATGTCACTTACCTCACCATCCAGGAACCTGTAGCTCAGAAACCATGAAGCAAAGCCTTGGGTCTCAAAATGAAAATGTCTAGAGTGAGGCTGTCACAATGTGGTAGAATGAAATGCAAATTTAATTGGAGGGGGAGAAATCGAGATGATTCCATCCTGCATTGAAGGGCATTCCAATTCTGCGGATCTTTCTCTTTCTCCCCTTCCTACCCCCACCTTCTCAATCACTCCCAGCAGTCACGAGTATGCTCTTTCACTACATCTGACTGGGATTAAGGGATTTCTGGTCTTCCCATCTGCTGTCAATTACATCACACTCGATATGTTGGGTACCTTTACTGAGTGTGAATACCTGCTCTGGCAGAGAGCCTTACAACTTTATTTTGGAAGAAGTAGGATTTGCTGTTCCTTTCCTGGCCAGGGCACTGGCTGTTGGGGTGAGTCTGGCACAAGGCAAGGGTAGGAAAGAAGCTAACATTAGCCACCTGGATATAACTGGGAGAGGAAAGTGCCAGAGAGCAAAGGCACTGCCCAGGAGAGAGGCACCGTGCAGAAAGAGCTCAGTGGGCGGTGAACGGAGGAAGGATGGTGGCCAGGGAGGGGTATGATGGCGAGGGTTAATAGGAAGATGAACGTGAGCAGCACATTGCAGAAAGCGTGAGGCAAAGGGTGAGGTGTGTCCTGGGTGTTTGAGGACTGCTTGGAAACCTCATCTGGTCTCCTCTTGGTCGCTGGCACTCCTACAACAGGCAAGAATGAAAAGGATATGGTGTCAGCAAACCACACTCCAGCACTCCCAGCTCCCTGTGCACGTTCAGTTCCAGGCTCCCCCCCTCCCCTCCTTCAGAGGCACCATTTTGGGGTGTCTTGGGGGTGGCAGGGAAGAGATACAGGTGCTCAAGACCACAGCTAGGTAAAGATGCTCAGCCTTACCAGCAGGTGGTCAAATAAGAGTTCACTCCAAATGGGGAGGTCTGGATCAACTATTCATCAAGAAGTCACATTTCTGGTGAAGTAGAGTTTGCGTTATTGACAGGTCAAACCAGAGAGACAGCTGCTTCCACTGGTAGCTGGGAGCCAGGGGTCCAGGAGGTTGCATCCTGGACAAGTATGTTTAACCCAAGCATTCTGTTTAGGCCACGGCAGCCCAAGTGCTCAGGAGGCCATTGTAGATACTGTGCACTATCAGCAGGCACCATCCTGATCCCATGTGACATCACTCTGCCCCTAGGGAAAGAGGCAGCTGGTAGGAGATCTTGAGGCGGGGTGGGGTCCTAGGTAACATCGGCTGTGGCTGCTGTCCGGTTGTGTGGGCACAGACACAGCAGTGAATCTGGGGATTCACAAAAGGACTGGAAAGCCTATGATTTGCCCATATCTCAAACCCCCAGGAAGAACCAACGTGAAATAAACGCTTTCAGGTTCTCCTGTGCGAAAGGGGTGACATCTTTGCAGGGTACAGGAGAGGTGAGGTAATATATAGGATTCCCCCAGGCACCCAGACACCTTCCAAATAGGGTCTGGTGAAGGACCAGTCTTAAAAACCCTAAAAAGGTAAGCGGCTTATGTCAATTCCTGATGCCCACATGACTCAACATTCCTCAATAAGGAACCAACCTGGAACGGTGAGAGGAGTGTCTCAGGACAGGATCTGCATGTAAATCAAGGAAGCGGTTTCACGATCACTTTCCACACTTAAAAAAGAAAACCAAAAACACAGTCCGGACCTCAATTTCAACCAACACCAACCAGAAAGCCACCCGTTCAGCTGAGCAGGAAGATCTGGTCTTGCCTCTGCTATTTGCTTCTAACCAAAACCTTGAACACATCCCTCAACATCTTAAATGTTCAACCTAAACAAACAAACAAACAAAAAATGTGTACTGCCACCTGCCCCACTTCCCTGACAGGATTTTGTTTTTGAAAAACACAGGCGCAAACAGGTTCCATGAATTCGTCATGGGACTTCTTCTTAGTCATCGTGGTAGTCACCCTTTCCTCAGTCTGGGCATCACAGTGAGAGCCCAGATTGGACAAACATTTCCATGTAATTAATCATCTGGTGGGCTGGATTTTTATTTATTTGTTTATTTTAAGCAAGACTGAAATGCTCCAGGACCCAGGGAGTGTATGGAGCAAAATTCCAGAGCCAGCACCGTCTGCTTATATTAGGCCATGAGAATAACTGGTGCTCCCCATGTCACATTGTCCCTTGGCTCTGGCTCCTCCTGAGTTCTCTCTCCGGAAAGAACAATGAGGGTCGCGGAGGTGGCCCACTGGTGGGAAGGTCCAGGAACTTCATCGCTCCAGGTCTTGGCTGCCTCACTTGTAAAACCCCTGAGTCGGATGCTTAGCCCTGTGTGGGCCCTCGATCCACATTAGGTGGCATGATGAAGGAGGCAGAGGGAACAGCTCTCAGGGGCTTCATCTTCCTTGCTGCCTCAGGATGCCTGGTTTTCTCTTTGGTTCAAGGCATCTATCTACTGCTCCCTTGCCTCGCACGGGTGCCCACAGGGCAGGGCAGGAGGACTGCTGTGGAATTTCTATCCGAGAGCCAGTAGAGGGCGCTCCCGAGTAGAGCCGCTCTTCTCCGGCCCACATTTCCTTCGTTTCTCTGCCCAGAGGCCACGGGCTTGGTTCTCCCCCAGAAAACTGGAGAAACCTGGAGCCCCCAGCCAAAGATCTAGGCCTGTCCTGCTTTCAGAGCACCCAGGGGTTCCTGGACTTTAGAGACCAGCTAGAGTCCCTCGCCAGGGTTCCACTTTGGGGTTCCAGTTCCAAACTGGAACAGAACGTGGTTCCTGGAGGGGCTGATCGCAGGGGGTGTAGGGCCGGGGCTTTGAAGCTAATTCTTCTCTGGCCCTTGGAATTCTGAACTCGCCCCCAGCATTCTAGTCATCCTCTCCCCACTAACACTCAGATCAGGGTCACCGAAGGACCTTGTTAAACTTGTCACAAGGCCTGGAGCTTGGATACCCTTAAGCAGTGGAGGGAAGGAAATAGGCTTTGGCAACTCTTGGAGCCTTGAAATGCACCTGAGAAGCCAAACGAAGGACACGGCATTTCTCTCTGATAAAGGATCTAAAATAGCTTCCAGGAGGTGGCTACAGGGACCCGAGGCTCCGAGCCCATCTTGTCCACCACTCTTCCGCTACTAGTATTCCCTGGGTCCTTTTTCCTCTTTTCATATGTAGGTTCTGGTTCACAGTTAATCAATGCAATAGTAGAAGCCCCAAGAGATGGCAGGAGATCGTTCCAGGCTTTCTTATAATTAACATTTGCTCAAGTCTGGTTTTGATTAGAAGTGGCCTCTTTTCCTTTAGGGTCCCCAGTGGGCTCTGGACCTTATCTACTTACAGGGTGATACATGGCTCAGGAGGAACCCCCAATAAGGCAAGCACTTGCCATCAGGGAGGTTAGAAACCTAGGAGAGCTGCTCTTCGTGCACCTCCTGCCATGATCTGAAGAGGAACAGTAGCTGATAATTAGGGACTGTTTGCTAACCTCTGGGACTCTGTTAATAAGAGTGTGTGTGTGGGGGGGTTGTTTATTTATTTAAAGATTTTATTATTTTGAGAGAGAAGAGCAGGGAGGGAAGAAGAAAGGGAGAGAAGCATTAACGTATGGTTGCCTTTCACCTGCCTCCAGCTACGGACCTGGCTGGAGACCTGGCTTGCAACCTGGTTATGTGACCTGACTGGGAATCAAAGCAGCAACCTTTGGGTTCGCAGGTCAGCACCAATCCACTGAACCACACCAGCCAGGAGTGCATATATTATTCCATTCCAGTCCTTAGAGCAACTCAGTTACACAGGTCTTGTTGCAATTTCCGTTTTCAAGTGGAAAAGCTAAGGCTTGGAGAGCCTAAACAAACGGCCCGAAGTCAAACAGTGGATACGCATGACCGCTGGTATTCTGAAACACAGAACAGCCCCTCTGGTTCTCCACAACAGGTAACAGTGGGGTTCTCTTCAACATCTGGAGATGTGTCCCAGGATGAGGGGAACCTGGGCAGAAGGACGTATCTCGTTAAGTCCCAGCGGGGACCAATGGAGATACCTGATGTCCCTCATCCCAGGAGGAATCATTACCACCAGGATGAAGCGGTTCACCCTCCTTTTCTTCTCTAAAACAATCCCTCAGACACCCGGCCAAACCGCAGGAAACAAAAGGGACTCATTACATCTTTGGAAAATGTAGTGGACTTTCATGATTTGGGGAGGAGTTGGAAGACAGACATCTGGGGACCTAGTTCAAGAGTAAAATTCTTTAGGCCCCATATCTGAAAATAAGACTCTTTGGGAATTGCCATTAAAAATAATCCGGGGCGGGGAGGAGTAGGTAATGGATTTTATCAGCAGCTCTCAAGCCATGACTCCATCAACCCTGATCTGTAACCTTGTTGGGCTCTGGACATCCACCTCTGGTCAAGTGGCTCCTTTGACACAGGGAACTAGAGCAGGTAGGGAAGGCAGAGGCTGCACAGCTAACATCATAGGAGGCGCTTCTCTTTCATCAGAAGCCTTTACCTTCAATCACCACATGAGCTTGGCTGCTCCTGTCCATCCTCCACTTCCTGAAGTCAAGAGAGGGAAGCTGCCTGTGGGCAAGTGGGGTTCTGACAACAGAGGAAGTGGGAAACACAAAGGAGCTACTGAATGCTATGTGAAGAGCCGGAAATACAGGCTATAGGAAGAAAAGAGGGCTCAGCCCCAGGCCTGTCCTGGCCTGTCCTCTCATCCCCTCAACCTCTAGGGCTGACACCAAATGTTTTGATTCATGGAGTACCTTGCTCCTCTGAGCCACCAGTATTAGCACACATACAGGTTCCAATTGGTTTGAAATGGTACATTTGGTTGCAAATCAAAGCACAGCTTTGGTCTGGACAGTAACTCAAGAGAATGACTGTTTTGATCGGATCTGGGGCTCCTGCCTATGAGGAGATCCTTCCGATTAGGAATTTGGGGTCCCACTGACTTTCAGGACCTGATAGGGTATCAAGCCTTCAGCAACAGCCTTCATCACGTTGCCACTTGCCTATCTGTATTCTGCTTAAAGCCGCCCCCGCCCCCCAGCCTAACTAGTTACAGAGTACATTTTTCTTGAAATCCCCTGCAACGAACAGCAGTCTAGTCTCTCAAGAGGGATCCAAAGGGGTAGGGCATTAAGAACAGAGATGCCTAAGGAATGGGGAAACACTCATAACAATAGCCAGCATGTATAAAGCACTTGTCATATGTCAGGCAGTATCCTGAGCACTTCATATGTATTCACTTTCTCCTCATCATAACCTTAGGAGGTGAGTACTACTATTATTACCATTTCATTGTTGAGGAAACAAGTTACTGAACTTGACAAGGTCTCAGAGCTACTTAAGTAGACAAGGTTCTTTGTCCAGGCTGTCTCCTGCTTTGAGTTCTATGCTAGATTCTCTCCTCTTAATGGAAGGATCTCCAAGGTGCTGTTGGAGGGCTGACTTAGGCCCTGAATGAAAAGAAATCCTCATTCAGCCTGGTGTTGTATTTTATGTGAATGGCCTGTGGAATGCTGGACTGTGGAATCCCAGGGACTCATGGGCCTAGAGAACCAAGGGCCACTCCACCCCGAGGCAGTAGAAGAAAACTATGATAACAGTATCTTCATTCCAAGCCACTCCCTCTCAGGCTTGGTGGTGCTTAGTATCCAAGATGTGGTGGTCAGGATAGGTAGGTCCTGTAGTTCTGGGCCTCATGAGCCCAAACATAATCAGCCCTTGGGCTTCCAATTGGATGAACTGCCATAAAGCTTGTTCTGCTCACCAAAGATCACCAGGAGTCTCTGGGGCTTAAACCTATTGTTCTTTCCCAACTGATATATTCAGACTAATCGACAAGCACATAAACTCATGGATGAAAGGATTCCTGATACAACAGGACATAGCACAGACAGGTTTAGAACTTCTAGTGGCTTATTGGTCAGGCAAGGATTTTTTTTTTAATCCAGGGTTGGTAAGAGTTTTCCCAGAAGAATAATATGGGCTTCTAAATGCTTCTTCATCTTCATAGCACTATGAATGCTATGGGGGAAAGCAGGGCCCGTATCTTAGTTAGTTCTGGATTCTTAGAACCAGAAATATGACCTGCTATGTCATGGCCCCTCCATAACTTTTTGCTGAGCTCCCAATTTTGATAAGGCCTTGGGGTCCAGGTAAGGAATTTCCTTCTTCTGCTCCCTACTTGGGAACAAAATCATTGAACCACAAGATCTGAATATGAGGAGTAGGTAACCCTAATTCTCTAAGGAATCACCAAGGGACTCTCACAAAGTCCAAGGATGATTTGGGACCCCTGGCCTAGTGGAGAGGAGGAGACTTGAGTCTTGTCTCTAGGCTCCAGAGAGTCAAAATACAGATGATCTTCTCACCAAAGTCTTGAGGTCCAGACCTGTGCTAAGCCTTGACCTGGTCCCTTTCTCCTTGCCAGGATGCCTCCTCTTTTAGGTCTGGACGGTTCCTTTGGCTTTTAGTAGTGTAAGGTGGAGGAAGAGAGGTTTTGCCTAGCATCCCTCAAGAAGAGTCCCTGTGTATGTGAAAAGGTCTAAAAATGACTCATTCGCTTCAGAAAAGGAAGACTCTAACCACGAAAGAAAGGCATGTGGTGGAAATGCCACACCACAATATGTTATTAAATGATGCTCCCATGTCACTTTTCTGATGATTCCTGGGGCCCATGAATGGCCAGAGGTATAACAATAATAAAATAATAAAAATAGTAATATAACAGACATTTGGTATATGCTAGGCACTGTGCCAAGCTCTTTGCAAATAACTCAATGAATCATCATAACTCTTTGAGGTAGGTGCTATTATTTCCCTCATTTTTAAGTTTTAAGAAACCAAGGCTTCAAGAATTGAAATAACTTGTCAAAAGGCACATAACCAACCAAATGCAGGAGCTAAGATCTGACTCCAGGTCTGTTTGGTTGCAAAGCTTCAGTGACTCACCAGCACACTGTACTTGGGACATTGTGAAATTTAGACTATGAAAGACCTCCATGTCTATCTCTATTGCTGAGTGAGACTAGAGAGAGAGTGAGGCAGGATTTCAAACATTTTAACATCTGCCTCTGTACACACACATATGCACAAACACATGAATCACATATGTAGAGCAATATCAAGTGCCTTTGGACAAGTGACCTCACTTCTCATTTCATTCTCAGTGGGGCAGATAAATATTCCAATTGTACCGGTGTGGCAAGCAGGTCATAGAGAAGCTGAATAATTTGCCCCAAATCATACATTTACTTGGTTGCCTGAATCTATGTGGTTTGATGCCAAACCCATGGCTCTTTATAACATATTGCTACAATAGTGAGGCACACTCAGAGTCAGCTACCATTTATAAAACACTTACCATGGGTCAAGCACTGTGCTAGGCTCATTCACAAGCAGTAAATCAATTATTCATTGATTGCTCTTCCAGTCCACCAACTGGGTTGTTACTGCATCACCTTCCATGTCTAGTGAAGGTTATACAAAAGAATAAACAAGAGTAATTCCATTCCCTTTTTCCTCAAGCTATTCTCAGTAGCTTGGTTCAAGCTGAATGTTTAAAAAAAAAAAAAAAAGTGTTGTTGTCATCTTAAGGACAGGCAGGAGAGCAAAAGTAGATTAGAGGGTCAACAATGTCTTGTTCTCTAGGTTGGATGCGTTTGTCATGCCATTCTATTTCCACTCTAGTCCACCACACATTTCTGAGGTATCCTCTCTCTTTGCTCCTTAAATGGTGGTTGGTGAAGAAAGGCAAGGTTCCCTCCCCACAGGGTCTATCAGGAATATGGGACTGTCTTCTTCTTGACCCTTTGAGCCTCAAGCTCTACTTCTCCCATAGCAACATCAGTTAAATTTACTGCCAAAGTCATTTCTGACCAAGAGATTCCTGGGCAGACATCAGAGCAGTAGCAAGACAAATAATAACTTACAGCAACAAGTGCTAAATAATTAATACAATCACTCATGAAGCAAGTTACACCTTATTTTATTACTTTGTAGGGGGTGGAACCTAGGTACACATCAAGCAGAGGATCTGCTTCGTGGAGCCAACCTCGGGAGTGATGAGCAGGGGTTGGATGCTTCATGTCCAAGGCCTGGGATCTAACCCAAGGCTTCAGCAGAGCCAAAGGGATCAACAGATGAAGTCTCTCTTCAGAGCTGTGACACCATCACCAGGAATGGGGACACTCTTCACAAAGCAGACTTAGAGAAAAAGAAAACCCCAATGGATCAAAAATGGAGGCTTGCTGAAGTGTACTTGCAGCAGAAGGATGATCCGCTTGATGAAAGGAGATGAGCAGCAGGGTTCTTGGTCCGAGGTCTGGGTTACTTCTCACTTCCTCCTGCCTGGGCATGTTACACAGCTCTGCACTCAGAAGGGCCTCATGCCTGGTTTAACGCTCTGCTGTCATTGTCCTGAGGGTCTTAATAACTTTGTCTTTGAACTTGTGTTTTGTAAATAAAGTCTGTGGGAAAATGCCTGAGTAGAGAAGGTATACATACTACAGATGTTCATCATTCCTTGTGGCCCTGTAGTAGCCCAAGAGTAGATAATTTCCATGGGAACTCAGTGAGACTCAAAGCAAGTAAAAGGCAAGTCCACGACTAAGTGGGGGTGCAGACAGTACCTAGAAGTTGTACCGTTTGAACCAGAACTTGCTTCGAATGCAGAAAGAAGGCAATGGAGCTCTACCAAACACTAATGACCAAGGAGCACTGTCACATAATTCCTTACTGGTGTTTCTTCCCTGCATTTGCCAACCACCTATGCTGAAAACGATGACACAGAAGGAAAGGGAAGGATAAGTAATCCATAGTTCCCTTTCCTTCCAGGCCTTCCTTATTCATCAGCAAGCTGAACTCAGAGTGCTGGTAGAATGTTCCCATATTAGAAATGAAATACCATAAAAGCAGTTGAGTTCATTTTGTTCAATGTTTCCATTGTTCTGGTAAGAACAAAATTCACATGCCTATTCGACCTATAAAATACCAATTGTGTAGTTTCAGTGATCCTGCAAATGAATTAAATGCTCTTATATTTGCATTTGAAACTATCACTGCACAACATAAAGGTGAATGGTAAATTTCCTGCAAATAATTTTAAATGTTTATTTTTATTTAGCACGACATTAACCAGCAAATTTAGAAAGACACAAGTTGAGAGAGCTGGTCAAAGAAGAAAACTGTAGCACCTTTAAAGGCACGTCTTCCTGAGTTTTGAACTAGGGGCCCTACATTTTCATTTTATACTAGGCCCCATGGATAATATAGCTGGCCTTGCTCTTGTCCTTATTTTTCTTATGAGAAAGGAAGGAAAGCCCTGGGGCTCATCCAAGGTGAAGAAGGGACAAGGTGGACTCCATTCTTCTCATAGATGGGTGGTCATCAGCTTGCAGTCATGCTCTCCAGCGCCGAGTGAAGGGGGAACTGATACTCCTGAGTGAATATGAGGAAACCCAAGGCAAATTCAGGTTCACCACATACACTCAGGGATGTCAGATCCACCCCTAGACCAGATGTGGCATTTCTCCACTGGCATCTTCAGGCTTGACAGATGATGAGGGTCCACTCTTGTTTGTAGCTCATCAGCTCACAAGTGCAAAGAACTCTGCACACACACATACACATGTGTGTGGTGGTCTTGCCTCATATATGTGCCTATACACTGCCTATATGTACTTGCATGTGATGTGTGCTTGGGCACCTGGTTGAACCCAGGAGAGAGATTTTTGCATGTACCTCAGGGAGCAGGCTGACCAACATGAAACAGAGTCAAAATTGAGGGTGGAAATGGTGTCCTGGAACTTAGTAGTCAGGAGACCACGGCTGAGAGCAGAGAGCGATACAGATGGGTTTGGGGGACTATGGAGGACATATGCCTATAGTTCCAGGACAAGCTGTTCCTTGTAATCACTTGCCTCTCCTTTTCTATCAAAAGGAGACAAACACCTGTTGATGGAGGTAAAGTGCAGAAACAACTTCCTTCTGAGGAGATGAGACACAAGTGACCCTATTGCCTCCCAGGCTGTGAAAGACTTGTCTCCTTCCCTCCACTAGATAAAAGAACGAGAGAGGCATCCCCTGAGCAAGGACCTTAGGTGAAGAGGACAGATGTCAGGCATGCTGGCCTGGCTTTACTCCACACCAGTAGGTTCATAAGAATGGAATTGCCATCCACTCTGTTTTTTCCCCCTCAGTGGGACAGCACTTTGTAACAACAGCGAGCTTTGTGCCAGTCGGTGCCCATTTCACCTCCAATCCCATTTCCATGCCATCCTTGCCTTTGGGTTATTCTAGCTCTGGAGTCATGACAACAGCATGTTGATTCTAATGTCCAAGCACCCAAATTCTCCCACCACCACCCTCCTGAGAGAGATCCACTTCTCATGCTAATGTGATAACCCCACGGGAGGAAAACGCTGCAACTTACTCCTTCAGAATCACACCCCCACCCAGGTGGTCTTCTCTACCACCATCCCAGCCCACAGAACCTCTGCCTCTTATCTTCTCCATAGTTCCAAATGTCTTTTAACCAGACATGCAAATGGTGCCCCACATGTATCTTTAAAGCCCTTTGGAGGGGGTGGTATTTCCCCTCCCAAAGAGACTTGTGTTCTACCTCCAGAAGTGGCTGCTCTTCAGAGTGGATGTGATTCAGCTTTCCTAGAGATCATTTGCAGGGGAAAAACACAGTACTACAGCTGAGAGTGCTGCCTGCTTCCCTAGATTTAAAAAAAAAAAAAAAAATCCTGCTCTCCTACATGGAATCCCCATTGATGAATTCTGGCCAGCACCGGGGGCTGAATTTTCCCCATGAAACCTAAAGCTCGGGATGAAGGATGCAGGGCGAGGGAAGGGGTGATAATACCTTTCCAATCTCTTCAACCCTCCAGAGGATTTGAACTCTAGCCCCCAAGGTCAAATAACTGATGTTCAAAATTCCCCTCCCTCCACCTCTCTCCCCCCAGCTCCTTGCTAACAAAGAAGGACTCTCTTTGCTACACACAATAAAGCCCTGGTGGATTTACGCAGATTAAAGAGCCCCTTGAAGTCTCTGTCAAAACTAATCTTCTCAGGAGAAACACTTGTTGATAACCACCTTGTGTTGTGCGGCAGCAGGGCCACCAGGGCCACCAGGGCCCGGCGGGGAAAACTGGCCTCTGACCTCCGCCCCCGCCCCATCTCCACATGGCACCAGGCGGCGGACAACCCCTGACCTCAGGACGCACCCCCCATATACCCTGCCAGCTCCCACACCCATTTAGCTTCTCCACTGCAAACCGAGCCATCTTCACACCAACCTCTTCCTACAGCAAGAAGGCCAGCCCTGCAGCTCCCAGCCTGAGAGCCCCTGGCTGGCCGCCAGCCTCTCCCTCCTCCTCGCCGCCCCCGCGGTTTTAACCCTCCACCCTGCATGCCGAGTTCAGCTGCCCTTCATGCTGCAAAGTTTGCGAGGCGCCTGTTCAGGAGGTTTTCTCTATACAACTGGCCTTAGAAATCATGCATAAAGATTTCCCTCTACAGGTGGTTGTGAGCTGTAGCAGTTTTTGCTCTTGCAATGGAAATGTGTTTTTTTTTTTTTTTTTTTTTTTTTAATTTCATTTTACCCACTAATAGGGATTTTTAAAAAATTGGTTCGCGTGCACCCACTAAAGACTTGGCATTTCCTCCAAACAGTAGGAAGAGAGGTTAAATTCTCTATGCCAGGAACGCTTCCCACCACCACCACCACCACCATGCCGATTCTTTGCCTCCTCACACTCCCCCACTTTGCTTTGACTTCATAAAGCCAGATCATTAGAAGCATGAAGACACTTACTGAATGAGGATCGATCCAAAATATGACGAAGTGCGAGAAGCACCTGCCCCCTACAGAACTACAGAATCCCCCCCCCCCCCCCAACATCAGGGTGCGGGAAGACAACGCAGCACCTCCTCCCCAGTTTGCCGCCACAGGATTGTCTTCCAGCTGGCATGCCTCCTGCAAGACCTGCTCACACCCGGCCCCAGGAAAGCCTGCTCAAACAAGTCCAGGCAATTTGTACAAATACAAGTGTTCAATGAAAAAGACAGTAATCATGGCCAGTCACACAGCTCTACTCCTCCAAACATTCACCAACTGACATCATAAACTTTGCAACAGCCAAACACAAGACAGTGCATGGAATAACCTACCTTGGCGAGCTCCTTCACTTTTTGTGCAAATGTTTTCCCCTCCGCACGCTTTACACAGATTACTAGGGAAATTTGGGAGGGCTGGTGAGGGGGTGGTAGAGGTGAGGGAACGAGGGTAATATAAATAAGGAAGCGTTCTGAATGCACCACGCAAAAAAGCTCGGGATTTCACGTTATGTCTGCACTCTTCCCGGAGCAAAGCAAAACAGTTCGCGTTCAGTGCCAGACTTGGTGGGAGAGGGAGAAGGGAGGAGAAGGGGGAAAGCGGGAGGGGGAGATGGAAAGAGGGTGGGGAAGGCTTAAGGAGAGAGGGAGAAGACAGAAAGAGAGGAAATGAGAAAGGGATAGAGGCAGAAGAGAGGGGAGGCGAGCGGGGAGGAGGAGAGAGAGAAGAAAGGAGGGAGAGCCAGAGCAGAGCGAGGAGGCAGCCCCCCTCCCACGCGCCCACCCCCACACATTCGGGCGCCTCCTGAGTAACTGATCGGAGCCAAGAACTCCTCACCCACGTTCAAAAACCCTGTTTGGGGACTAAGTCCCGAGGCACTCACTCTCGGGGGCTATTTATAGACAGACCCTAATGATATGCATTGCATTCTGAACGTAAATGTGTGAGTGCACGCGCGCGCGCGCGCGCATCACATACGGTTCCTTTGACAGGTATGATTTTTATCTTTTTTTTTTTTTTTTTAACTGCGGTGCGTTTGATTATATCTGCTTGGGTTTTTTTTTTTTTTAAATCAGGAAAATATGCATCAATTTTGAAGGTTTGGGGGGATAGTACGGGGTCTCAAGGCTTACAAAATCTTGCCCCCCCCCCAACCCAGCCCCCTCCCCCAGCAAAGCTGGGATATTTGCAGAGTTGGGGCTGTTTGAAAAGGCTCCATCCAGCTTTGGCTCTGTGGAGCACGCCCAGTTCCAGCAGTGTGTGCTATTGACCTGCATTGACGTCAGTGCGTCATTAGGTCTCCCTTAGAAACACTGACTTTCAAAAATAGTATCAAATTAATTCAGTTGGAGCCTGGTGAAGAAAGGCTACTAGCTGGAATCAGCCATAAAACTCCAGAATTTTCAGCCCTAGATCTCTTCTTTTTCTAGGAGCCAAATAGAAATCAGATTGTATGGAAAATGCCATTGAGGAGATTTTTTTTTTTCTCTCTCCTTAAGAAAAGGGACCAAATTAGATTGCAAAACCCAGAACTGCTTTTTTTTTTCTTTCCCCTCTTTTTTTCTGATCTAAAAATAACCCCTGCTTGAGCTGACTGCGGTATCTTTTGTGTTGCAGCTCTGTTTTTAGCAGTGTGGTCTGGTGAAGGGGGGAACACAAGTACAGATATCGATCCATGGATATTTGCAAAGCCAAGAATTAATTTTAATAAAACAGGTGTGCCCTAGGTTCGTGGGTAATGAAGGCGAGGAGGCGCCATAAGAGAGGTGTATGCCATTCACACTTTTCTGTTTCATGTTTTTCCAATTCATCTTTTTAGGCTGTAATACCCACCCCACGTGTCTCACGTGGCCTCTGACCAACACAAGCAACCCCCATTCATACAAACACAAAGCACCAGCACATTCACACGTAGCAGAGACCGTACATTCATAAGCAAAGACTCTGGATCCTTCTTCCTCTCATGGCTGCTTGGCAGGAAAGGCAGAGCAGCCCACCAAAATGGGAGAGATCAGGTAGGGGATTTAAATGCGCCACCTGATCACTAGACTGCACTGTTACCATCTGCATTTATTTAAAAATCCGCCTTTTATAGGGGAGCAACCACCCTTTCACCGAACAATACGGTTTTAATTGGTCCATTTTACAACCACTCTGATGTATATACCTGTGAATTATATATGTGAACCTAGAAAGTGCATCCCCCATGTTCGCAGGTGGGTGATACCCTCCACTCACAAAGCATTCAGGAAGTGGGGGGATCTTCTTTTCCAAGGAGTCAGTTTATAACCATTTTGGATCATCTTCATTTCTTACATTCCTGCTTCCCAACCTCTCTCCCTTACCCACTCTTCTCAATGTGCTGAACTTTGTGCCTCTGGGAAACAAAAGAATTTCGCTTCTCTGACCCATTCAGTCTTTGGCCTCTGCTGAGACTATTAATGAGGGGACTAATGAGGGCCATTGTGGACAGGGGCCCTCTTGGAGGCCACTAGATGACAAGGGATGTGGGGGGCCTTGGGTGGAGGCAAGGAGAGCCCATGAAGTATTTAAATTAAGAGGGCCTGAATTTTTCTATTTACTTTTTGATGTACTTAAAACATCAGGTTTACAATTACCCAATAATTTGTGTTTGTCACTGTTTCCTAAGAGAATGAGGCTTTTTGTTTCATTCCTTGACATGAAATAGAGAGAGCGACCAGGGAAGATCTTGTTGGTCTCAACGTTTTCGGACAAGGACAGCATATGCACAACTTTACCAAGCCAGCTAGTAGGTCCGGGGAACAGAAGGCAGAGAAAAGCTCCTTGCTTGGCCCCAGGGAGCAGCATCAAGGGTGGGCAGGAGGCTGCGGGGCAAGAGTTTACCTAAGGACAGTTTCTGGTGTTTGGAGGAAACTTCAACTGATGACAGACTGACTATGTGACTTCCCTGGTCTCACTGCCTCTTCTCTGAGGGTTCAGGGAGGACAGGCGATGGCCGATAGTTCCTGCTGCCACACAACAGCAGCAAAAGGGAGGTGTGATGAGGAAACTGAGTTGCTCCCCTCTCCCCCTAACCCAGCACTTGCAGACTTTGTGAAAGACACCGATCAGCGGATGCTTCCAGCCAGCCAAGCACCTGCAATCCACCACCCAGGCTTGCAGGGGCTTCCACACACCCTTCATCACAAATGCATTCATTCACAGAAACCTAACAGCCATTCACGCACCTGCGCCCAGACACGTTCATTCATATTTTAGCCACAATTGCAGCCAGCATTTGCCTGCAAAGGCTGGGCAAGTGTGCACAGCAGGAACATACCTTTAGAAGGCTGTATTCCACCCCTCCCTTCTTAAACACACACACACACACACACACACACACACACACACACACACTGTTTGCCCTGCTTCTTTGCTTCCTTCCCCCAGGGGCCTCCAGCTCCATAGTGTGCAAAATCCTGGCAGGAAAAAATTTCTGCCATTCATATGGTCACCTCCTCAGCCTGTATAAAGAAAGACCCACTGACCTGGTCCATGATTAGATCATAGAAAAGATGCCCAAGAGCTGGCTGAGCTGCAAATGCCTAGGTGTACGAGGGGGACCAGTTCTTTTCCTGGCCTGGTTTTCCTCACTTGGCAGCCGGTAAATAGAGAGGGCCAAGGCAGGGGCTTGCAATGTGGCCCAAGGCTGCATAATGTCCCACTTGGCCTGTTCAGATCTTGTCCTTTGGGGAGAGGTGAGACTTGTGGAGAGCTGTCAAGTACTGCAGGAGCCAAGACTTGGCATTCCAATGCCCTGGGAATTCTTGTCGGCCTGTACATGAAGTATAGGGAGCTGGGATTCTCCATTTGTCCCTTCAGACTCACTTTATACTCTCACCACTCTGATCTGTGCCAAGAGAGGTTGACCTCTATGGACTTCATTAACACACTCTCTATCCCTGGTTCAGCTGATGGGGGACCCTAGCAGGGAAATGGAGGGTAGGGGAAGGGCACAGTGGGGTACTTAGGCCCCATCTCCCTCCCTGACAAACTATGGGTTGTCTGTGGCTCTGTCCCTCTACTGAAAGCCACAGCTGCTGTCAGGTGGACTGCTTGAACTGCCACAGTTGCCACCTTCTCTGAGCTCTGTGTGTGAGTATGAATGCATCTAGACTACCAAATCTCAGGCTCTCCCTGTGTGTGAAACTCTTCACCAGGACACAAGTCCCTGAATGGACATGTTTTGTTGGCTCCCACTGGCTACCTGTAAAAGTCTCCCATCAGAATGTTGGGCAAGAAGTGTGTGTTCTATATACAGGAAACAAGGTGAGCTCTTATTAGTCGAGTACATGAAATCAAAGAATAGATGCTGCAGAAATATTGCAGAGTAGTGGTTAAGGAGAGCTCTGAAGGTGGACCATTAGCTCAGCTGTTAACAGCTTTGTAATCATGGGCAAGTTACTTAATTTCTCCAAGTCTCAGTTTGCTCTTCTGTAAAATGGGAATGATAATAATAGCATGCTAATCTTAAACTTGTTACAAAGACTGAATGAGATAATGTATGTGAAAGTGTGCAACACAGTGCCCAGGCCAGAGTTACCTTACAACAAATGTTAGCTATTTAACTATTAATAGTATAAGCATACATTCTACAGATGGCTATCTATGAAACACCTACAAGTGTTTGAACTATGATCAAATGTAAAATAATCATTTTATATCATGACCTGAAGATACATACACCCAAACTGAAAGGCAGTAATACTTAACCTTACAACTTGCAATGCACTTTGATATTTCATTTGTTCTATTCAATGAAAAAACTTGTGTCACAACAATTAATGGAGAAACAGTGATCTGGTGAACCTTCTGGGGACCTATGTAGTGAGGGCATCCTGTAAGGTGACAGAATAAGTAAAGACTAGCTCCTAATGCCTCCTAAACAGATGCAATCACATTGGGGGGGAAGGGGATCAGTTGGAGATATTCTCTACAGAGCCTGAAATTCTCTCAACAATCATTTGAATGGACTTATGTGTAAGTAACTAGGAATTGGGGAGCCAAATATATAAAGCACAGTGACTGACCTCAAGGAGCTCATGGTTGAGTGACACAGTTAAGATTCATTCACTCATTTGTTCATTTAACAAATTGAGCACCTACTATGTGTGAAAAAAGCACTGTTTGAGAGCTTAGTGAGCATGAGAGAGGTTGATGGGGCCAGCCGATACAGGTTCCTGAACATCATGGTAATCTTGCCTCACGTCTGAATGTGATGGGAAAACCACTGCAGGGTTCCAAGCAGGGGAGTGACGTGATTTGATTTATGTTTTTAAAGGATCATTCTTGCTGCTGTGTGGAGAACTGACTGCAGAGAGCAAGAGGAAAACAACGGGACTGGTCATGAGGCCATTGTTGCAGCCCAGACAAGAGATGCTGGTGGCTTGAACTAGGTTGTTAGGGACAGAGGTGGCACAAAGTGGTTAATTTGGCAGTACCTACTTCGAAAGTTGATGCCACTACATAGCCATAATATGACGTAGAACACGAGGTGCCAAGATAAGGGTACATGATGCTGTGGGAACTCAGGTGAAAATTACATCTGGCTGAACGATGAGCTGGCACTTGAGCTGCGTCTTCAAGGATGAGTGGGCAGAAATGGTGAGGGAGGACTTTCCAAAGAAGGGGAAGAGCATATAAGTGAAGGCACAAAAGAGGGAAAGCAGAAGGCCTGTTTGGGGGCCGGGTAATTCAGCAGATTACGAGAAGCTTGAAAGCGTAGAATAGGAGGTAAGGCTGAACAGGTAGGTTTGGGGTAAATCATGAAGGGCCTAGAGTGCCATGACAGTGTTTGGGCCACTGTCCTAATGGAGAGCCACTACATGTTTCTAAGGAGGGTTTTGTAAGATCAGAGCTCAGCCACAGGGAGTACTGGGCAATGTGGAAGCTGCTTCTTTGGGCTTCAGGAGATTCATTCATCATGGAGGTCTTTGACCTTTCCTGATCCTGCATCTTTTGTTCCAGCCAAACCAGCCTTCTCTGTGACCAGCGGGCTGCCCTCAACCATGCCTTCCCTTCTGCCCTTGTTCACAGAGGTGCCTTCCCCAGCCCCTGCCCTTTATTCAAATCCTCCCCGTTCTTCTCTGCCTCCTAGGCTCCTCTTGCTTTCTCCCTTCTACCAAAGCACTTGTCTACACCAGTCATGTTGGCTCTTAACCTCAAATACCCACTTACATTTCCTTATGTATTTCAAAAATATAGGGTGTCCCTCATGAGATATAAATTCTATCCCATCACAGACCTTCCCTGGCATACCCATTTTCCTCCAGTACCTGGCACTCAATAGCCATTTGGTTACATTGACCATTCTCATACATACCTAATAAAGTGGGTGTTGACAGCCAAAGTGGCCTCCAGAAGACCCAACTGGTAAAAAGGCAGTTGTCAAATGATGAGCACATGTAGGCAAGGGGGACCCATCTTCCTGCATCCATCCCTCTTCCCATTCCTTGGCCACCCCAGAAATGAACATACGGAGATCTAGACCCACTTAGGTTTCTGCCTTTCACGGAACAACTGTTCTGGGGAATTAATTACCTTGGCTCTAGGAAATATAATCAGCGTTTAAGAGAACACAGCAAGTCCATGATTTTCAACAGGGAGACAGGGAAGTGGGCCTTAGTCAGAGTCAGTGTCCTCCCCCTGCCCTTCCTCCAGAGAGGACAGGTGGCTTCCCTGGCTCCTTGCTCCCAGGCTTTGTGCCACATGGTATTTATCACTTTTCAAGACATTTTACTCACTTTAAGGGTTTCCACTCTAGACTGCTTCCCTCCAGCAGCACCCGCTTCATCTCACCAGCCATTGGCAACAGCAACCAGTGAGACAGGACTTTCAAGACAGCAACAGGGCTGTGTGGACTCGCGGCACCTGACACCTTGCAGGGACACGGGTCACTTAAGGACACATTGCAAAGGCACTGATGATGGGTTTCCTCCTTTGTTGCTGCGGGCACTCCATTGGGTGCTTTGCTTGCCCTTGGCCTCCATTGCTCACTAGCTCTTTCCAGAAGCTTTGTCTTCCATTTCCCGGAAGGGGGTCGGGTGCTGGGCATCAGTGACGTCACCGACCCAGGAAGGATGAAAATGTCCAATTCTTGCTCATGCGTTGAGCTCGGAGTTGGGCCCAGGCTCCATAGGCCAGGGCCCCTGACCCAGACAAACTCAGAATATGGTGGTCACGCTAAGACCCACCGAGCCAGGATGCGGGGTGGGGGTGGGGGCGGCTTGGTGCAGTAATGGAGACTGAGCAGTGCCGTGGGGAGCCCCCGCCCCATTTCAACATCTCTTTCCTCTGCCTCCCTCCCCAGCCACGCTTGGGTTAAACTTCCAGTACCATCTCTTCACCTGGGGAAGAGTCCCCTTATCTGCCTCCAGCTTCCATTCCTGACTCGCGGGGGGCGCGGGGGGCGCGGGGGGGCGCGGGGGAGCAGGGGCGAGGAAGGGAGAGCTCCGTTGCCCCAGTTCCGTCTTCCCGCCCCCCAGTCGCACTAGCGCAGCGCTCGGCATCCAGGACCCTCAGTCCCGGGCAGAGAGGGGCAGGGGTTCCCAACGCTTGGGGGACGCGGCGGCGAGGGGCTGAGGGGGCTGAGGGGGCTGGGGCTGCAAAAGCAGCCTTTCCCGCAGCCTCCCCAGGCCAGCCAGCCCCGGCCGCCGCGGCCTCCCACCCACGCGTGGAAGCCGCGCGGCCGCGGAGGCGGCGGTCCGGCGGGGCCTGCGGGTCACGCGGGCGGCACGCGGCCCTGCGCTGCGGGCACGTGAGGGGGCGGGGCCTGCGCCCAGGATCCCCTCTCGCGCTGCCTGCGTAGGAGCGCGGCGCCCGCCCCAGCCCGCTCCCTCCTCCCGCGCCGCCCCGCCCGGCCCGGCCGCCCCCACACCGCTGCGCGCGCCGCCTCCGCCCTGAGAGCTCCCGCGCGGGGGCGGGCCGCGGAGCCCGGGGAGCCGGCGCTGGCGGAGCGGAGGAGCGGGGGAGGTGGCGGGGCGGGCCGGAGGGGGGGCGCCGGCGCTTCGCGAGGCTCCTCGCCCCAGGAAGCCCCCTCCCCTGTCCCCACAAGGGCTCCCTGGGACACTCCGGTCTCGTTTTTCTCGATTTGGGGCGAGGAGGAGCCGGGGTGCGGGATAGAGCCGCAGGCGGGGGGAGGCGCGGGGTGCAGCGGGCTGCGAGCCCCTCCCCCGCCCGCCCACGCGCGCGTGCTCCCGGCGCTGGTGCCGTCCCGCCCGCTCCGCCGCTCGGCTCGTGACTGCTGCGCGCTGGCAGAATTCCGCAGCGGGCGTGCGGGGACTGGGCGGGAGACGGGGTCAGCGCCTCGTGTGCCCCTTGCGTGCGCCCACACGCAGCCGTGTCAGGCCACCCCACGCTCATACCTTCACCCGCAGTGACCGTGGCCTCGCGCACCAGGTCATTCCCAGGTCTATACCGTGTGCCCCGTCCACACTATAGGACGCTTAGGACACTTGTATCTCCATCTTGTCCCCCTGTTGCCCCTGCCCTCGCCCCCGACCCTGCCGGGGCATTGAAAGCTCCTATCACTTCCTCTGGGTGCCCACACTCCACCTTTAGAGTCTGCATGGGTGCTGGTAGCAGAGGGGAATGGTGAGGGCAGGGGGGCAGCAGACTGTCCAGGGGCCCCCTCCGTGTACGCCCTCCTGGAACTGGGCAGTGGAAAAACAAACAGGACGCTCTGCAGAAGAAGGAGTCAAAAACATCAGCCATGTTCCACCTTCCTGGGGCTGATCATCCAGCACGTGTGTCCGCCCCCGGGGGTAAATATTATGGTTTGGTTCCGCTCAGCACCCAGAAGACGCAATTGCTACCCCTGGTAACTGGGCAGCAAGGCCCGGCCCGTGGTTCTCCCATGTAGGGCGCAGTGCTACTGACGTAGGGTCTGAGATAAGACGGTGCGTGTTGGACACACAGAGGGAGGGAGGGTGAGAAAATAAATATTATGAAAAGCAAGAGGAACTCAGAAATCACACTAGGTGCTCTCTCCTGTTGGTGACACCTTGCACTGGCGGGGGTGGGCTCACTCTGAGGGAGGGGACAGTGTGAGAGCGGTTTGCCCTTCCCCAACATGAGGTTGAGTCTGGATGTCAGCCTGAGATCCAAGAGCTGAGGCCTGTCACCAGGCGAGAGGCAACGGGACTGGACTTCTGCACGCTGAGCCGTTCTGGGATCCAGCCGTAGCCACTCTCTGAGAACTTGACCTGCACAGGCTCTTTAGCACTGCCTTGCAGACAAGCTGTATCTTGCCCCGCAAAAAGAAGCTCAAGCAAATGGTTCCGTTTCCCCTGGTCTCTCTGTGCTACCGCCTACTGGATGTATTGGATCTGCTTGTCCTTAGCATTAGAAGCTTGAGGACATCCTTCAGAAAGCCCTCTCCTTCCAGGCCAGACTCCAAGTTCCTGTTACTCGGGATAGCCGTTTCATACAGTTCAGCAGCGGCTTACTCTTTGATTAGAGTTCATTTTGTCACGAGACGTCACCTGGAAGACAGCGGTGTACTTGCAGGTGTAGAAGGGCCTCGGGAGAGGGTTACACTCGGCGGGGAGGATAGGACGGCACAGGGCATTAGGAATTTATTCATTCATCTCTTTTGAGGGCTCACCTGTTCTGTGCCTTGTGTGAGCCCCTGAGGACCCTCAGTTAAAATGACATGGGCTCTGATGGTGGGGAGTTTGAGTCCACTGAGAAGAGAATGGATGATTATGTCATGGTGAGAGAATTGCAACCAGAAAAGAAGCTGCCGGAATCTGCCTGGGGACTTGATCAGTCAGCCCCCGGCTACATTGTACTGCAGTAACCAGTGACTCCCAGCATTTCAAGGAGCTAAAATCATCAGTGCCACCAGAGGTCTGTGGCTCCACTTCATGCTCTACTCATTCTGGAACCAAAGTTGGGACTGGCTGGTCTCAAGGGCAGCAGGAAAATGGAAAGAAGAGTCTTGCAATGGCTCCTGCTCCCAAATGTCCTACCTCACTCCCACTCATGCTTCATTGGCTAAAGCAAATCATGTGATTTAGTTGGCCATGAACAGAGTAGGAAGTATAATGTTTCTACAGGGTCAGGCCAGTGGGGAAGAACAGTGAATATCTAGACAAAGAATGCAACCACCACAGCCTCCCCGAGTTGGTGAGGTTGGGCTGATGCACAGGTGGATTCACACTGGAGCCAGGTGGGCAGACAAGGCAGAGAGGATATTCCTGCAGCTTCAAGGGCCACAGACATGGAGGCATAAAACTGCTGGGGGGGCGGCCCTGGCTGGTGTGGCTCTGTGGATTGGCACCAGCCTGCGAACCCAAAGGTTGCTGGTTCGATTCCCTAGTCAGGGCACATAACCAGGTTGCAAGCCAGGTCTCCAGCCTGGCCTGTACCTGGAGGCGGGTGAAAGGCAACCATACATTGATGCTGCTTTCCCATCCTTCCTCCCTCCCTGCCCTTCTCTCTGAAAATAATGAATAAAATCTTAAACATAACAAAACTGCTGGGGGCATTCAGACAGGCCAGACACCTCCTGTCCGATGCCTTTTCCTCTGTGGCTGCATAGTGTTGGGCAGTATTCATTGTTCACCCTGTCCTTCCAGGTGGGAATCCCCAACCCTGTTTCAAGGATTGTCACTGGAGGAAAGACATTGACTTTATATTGTATGTCTTCCCAAAGAAAATGAACCCAGGCTACCTAAAAATTCTTGTCTTCCATAAGTACTGGAAAACAGACCAAAAACCCAGCAGATTGTCATAAAATTCTTGACACCTTAGAGACCCGACAGTGGTGGCTATGCATGGTGGCTGGAGGCTACCGTAGTGACCACTGTAGGTGTCAGGTCTTCTAAAAGTTCAGCCAGGATTTATGGAGCCATTTCAGGGGATGTGTCTAGATGGTTCTAATGGCCACCCGGGTCTCAGCAACTCAGCTTTTCTCTTCTGCTGAGCCTAGTCAACAAAGGCCCCATTTCCACCTTCTTCTTCTATCACTTTCTATCCCATTTTAGGTATTTAAGAGGAATGCCTCTTGGCCAAGATGCCTGGTTGGCAGCCCCCACCCTCTTCCCACAATGCTGCTAAGCAAGAACAAATAGATGATTCCTGAACTGTTAGTTAAACGTTGCATAGTGGTTAGTCCTTCGCTCAGAACTGGCTGGCAATTAACCACATTCCTTTGGTTAAAGAAGTCATAAGGCTTCTTTTCAACATCCGTGTGGCTGAGAAATAGACTGAAAATATCCAGCTTATCACAGTGTCACACAAAGTGAGATCACCAATAGGGTTAGAATGTTCTGTATGATTTTATTCACAACCGTCCTATGTTTATGTGGACATGCATGAAAAATACTGCTGAGAAAATCACATACCAAGTGCTTTCCTCCTTACTAACTTCCCCTAGAAGTTTAAGTATTGAAATGAAAACACTTGCTTCCTTGACTATTTACTGAATATTTCTTACAGTAAGTATGTGGGGATTTTCCAACTGTCCAGACACCAGCTGGGTGTCCTGCAATTCAACTCCATCCTGACAATAACTGCCTGTAGTTAGCACAGACCCCACAGGTTAAGGGCTCAGTCTCACAAGACTGTCCCTCCCCCACACCCTTTAGATGTCAATCACAAGTCCAGGTTGTCACCTGTGCTTCTCACTTTCTGACTGTAAATCACACCCTCCTTGGGTTTGATAATTTACTAGAATGGCTCACAGAACTCAGAAGAACTGTTTACTTCCCAGAGAACTCACTTATTAGAAAGGGATACAACTCAGAATAGCCAGATGGATGAGGTGCACAAGGTAAGATGTGTGGGAAATGACGTGGAACTGCCATGCCCAATCCAGGCACCCAACCCTTCCAGCATCTCCACATGTTCGGAAATCTCGAAGCTCCCAGAACCACATGATGCTGAGTTTTTATAGAAGCTTTATTACTTAGGCACAATTAAACCACAGGCTATTGATGATGAACTCAGCCTGCAGTCCCTCTTCTTTCCTAGGAGGTCAGGTCAAGGGCTGAAAGATCCAACCCTTTAATCACAAGGTTGGTTTCTCTGGCAACCAGCTTCCATCCTGAGGGGCTTCTCAAAAGTCACCTCATTAACAAACTCAGGGGTGATCGCTAGGGGCCTGTTTAGAATAACAATAGTGTTCCTTTTAGTTTTATTCCCCCTAAAATTTAGAAAATTCCATAGACTAAATATACATGTCTTATTATACATCACAATATCACATACACATTTGAATTTTTGGGGGTAAAATACAGTAACATTAATTTGATCATTTTGCACTGTGACCATTGCCACTACCCATTTCCAGAATTTTTTCATTCCAAACAAACTTTGTGCCCATTAAATAGTAACTTTGCCCCCCACCTCAGCTCCTGGTAACCTCCACCCTACTTTCTGTTTCTACGAATTTGCCTATTTTAGGAACTTCATAGAAGAGGAATCATACAAAATTGTCCTTTCATGTCTGACTTACTTCATTTAGCATAATGTCTTCAAGGTTCATCCATGTTACAGCATGTATCAGAATTTCATTCCTTTCATGGCTGAATAATATTCCATCACATATATATGTATCCATCCCCCACCCCCCATTCATCTGTGGATGGACACTTGGTGTGCTTCCTTCCACCGTTTTGGCTATGGTGAACAATGCTGCTGTAAACATTGGCGCACAATATTTGCTTTCAATTTGTTGGAGTCTATACGGTCTTGCTGTATTTTAACGCAAATGAAAAACAGGCCCCATTGCAACCATGGCTAAAGAACAACCGCAGGTTGAATTGTTCATGAAAGCTGGCAATGATGGGACCAAGACTGGTGCTTCGGCTCCAGGGAGTCACTTCAGCGTCACCACTGTTGACGCCAAGGGGTGAACCAAGACTGTACTGAAGCTGCGCTGGGGGCAGGAGGTAGGGGCAGTGCCCATTTCTGCCGTACGGCACCTAAGTGCACACAGACACCAACAAGAGGGAGGAATTTGGGGACGAGTGATGCATGCCCCCCTCCTGCCCCGTAACCCAAGCTGACAGCTCTGAATCTTGAATGAAACTCAACTGGCCTGAAATTTGCTAAATTTCCTGCCTACATCAAGAATTCAAACCTGGCACCCAGGGGTAATCCAGAGAAGGGACTCCTGAAAGCCCTGAACGTTCTAGGCAAGTACGTGACACCCACCCTCCCAGAAGTGGGTGAGGCCTGTGCTGAGGAGGAGGACACCTGTCAGAGGAAGGTTCTGGAAGGGCAATGAGCTCACTCCGGCTGACTGTTGCCAAAGGCCCACAAAGTACAGGTGGTGTGTAAGAGGTACCGTGGATTCCCCCTCCCAGGGTGCTGGGGGTACCTGGGTACTTGCACAAGGCCTATGTGTGGAAGAGTTCACTTCCACCTGTCCAGACGATGGCCTAGGAACACATGGCCATGCCCCTCAAATAAGCTTCCCAGTGGTCCCACCCAGCTGCCCCATGAACACACTCCAAAATGTCCAGCGGGAAGTGAATTCTGGAGCCTTGGGCAGGACTGGAGGATGAGGGAAGGAATGGAGGGGGAGTCTGAGAGTGGGGAGGGTAGGACAACATACTTCAGTAATAAAATACAGGATCAAAGAAAACAAACAAGAGGCAACTATACTATATATTTTCATTTAAATGAAACATCCTGCTCTTTCTTCTCCTCCGCGTGCGGCAAGGCAATCAAGAGCACCATTTTACAGAGGCAGACACTGCGCAGGAGGTCAGGACTGAAAACCAGGACTGGAAGCTCGGTCTTTGGTGTGCTAGACTAACATCCCTGAGCACAAGGGTTATCCCGGATGTAGCTCCAGGGCGTATGGCCACGGTGCAGTCAATAGATTTTGACAAAATAAATGCTTTGTGTGTGTGTGTGTGCGTGTGCGCTTTACACTCTGGCGGGGTCTCTCAAACAAAGTCCTGGCATCTAACACATATTTCTCTCTTCCTCCAAATCTCCCTTTCTGCTCTGGTAGACACCTCCCCTCCAGAGGGACCTGTTTGTTCCAACCCAAGTCTTCAGTGATAACAACCTCAGCCTCAGTCAGGCCTAAGAAGGTTGCTTTCCTAAGTGTTCCCGTTCACCGCCACGGAAGGATGTCCTTCTCCCCATCCCTTGTGGGGCTCCTTCTGAGCTCACCCCGGACCTTCCTGCAGTCCCAGCGGCAGCTGGCGTCTGGCTGGGGCGGCAGGCCCACTCGGGGTGCCTCTGGGAGTGGGGTGAGGGGATGTGGACGCCTTCACACCAGCTTTTCCTGGAGAGCTCTAGCCTGCTGCCTAACTGCAGTCCTCACAGTGCTGTCCTGGGGGTCGGGCAACCCAACCCAAATTCCCTGGCGTTTCGAAAGGCAGAAAAATGTAATTTGAATGGAGTGGTTGAAAATGCGGCTCTTGGTAAACCGCACCGTGGCCTTGGCACCTGCTTTAGAAAGAGGGGGACCTGAAAGGAATGCAGGCTCTGCTCCCTCGAGAAGCCTGCTTGGGGCTCTCAGAGGAGGTGAGGGGTGTGGCTTCTTCCATCGTCTGGGGTCCTTTGTCCACCGCTTCCTGCCTACATGACAGCAGGAGCTGTCACTATGGCACAGCGATGGGACGCCCGGGGCGACGGCCCTGCTCTGCGAGAAAGAAGGCGAGCGGTGGTGAGAAGCACCCACCACGTCCATTTCAGGCCCCCAGAGCCCCGGCTGCTGGTTCGGTGTCACCAGGGAGATGTCTTTGACTAAGGAGCGCTGAGACAAAAGGTTTGGTGGCGGGGGTGGGGTGGGGGGCTGGCGAGGAGCTCCTGCAGGTTTGGCCAAAACGGAGAACGAAAGCCGTGCAACCCAGAGCCCGACAGAAGGCGACAGCACCCCGCTCCGCTGACGGGGTCGGGGCGGAGCCGGCGCGGGCAGCAGAGGGTTAACCCCTCTGGGCGCCCAAGGACGTCAGAGCCCGTTTCTGTCTGTCGCTGGGACTGAGCTTTTATCCCTCGCTATTTTCCCTCCTGTCTTTGGTTTGTTTTTTTTTTTTTTTCTTCTTCTTCTTTTTAATGATTGGAGTTTGGAGTTTGCCTTTTCCTGGTTCATGCTTCAGTGATTGAGAACGGGGAGAAAAAGGTCACCCCAGAGAAAAGAGTGGGAACCCCTGCTGGCAGGTGGCTGGGGTGTTGGGAGGGGCCATCAAGTGTCCCAGGTTCAAAAGGGCAGGGCAGCCACCCTTAACTGGCCCCCCATCCCTACACTCCCCTGAACCCCCAAATTTCAACCTGGGCAAAGGGCCTGCTTTGGACACCCACGTGGCCACTAGTCAGCTAGGAGGACAGCTGTCGACATGGACCACAGGCCTAGGGACAACCCTCCCCTCCCGGACACACCGCCCTCCTGAGCCTCTGCTGGGCTGGGAGACAAGCAGGTACCAGTCCCGCAGCCCTTCTCCTTCGCGGGCCCAGAGGAGAAGCACATGGAGGAGAAGGACACAGTCTATCCCAAAAGCAGGAGAAGAGGAACACAGCTGCCACCGAGGAAGATGGAGACCAGGTTCCAGAAATGAAGGGAGAAGTGGCATGGGTTCCCTGGGGACCGTTGAGAGCGTAGGCATTTATAAAATATTTACGAAAGGAGATGTTAAACCTCAGGAAGGGAGGGCATCTTCAGCCAATGGCCAGAGGGGTCAGAAGGTTCTGTAGCCAGTAGCAGGCTTCACGCCCAAGTCCTTGGGCTGAGACGAACGGTGCGGAGCACACAGGTCAAGTGGGGGAAAGATCAGGGGCCTGGGTGTGGCAATGTGGAGCCAGAGGTTGAGAGAGAGAGTCTTTGAACCCCAGAATTCCATAGTTGGAAGGGGACGCATGAGGGTATCTAGGGGACCTGCGTCCCGGAGCGAGAACTGTGTTGGCCACATCCCTGTGGTGGAAGCACCCAGTTGACTTGCATCCTTGGGGCCCCAGGGAGATGACCGGGGGATGGATAAGAGCTACTTCCCAGTGGAACCTTGTCACTTGGAAGCCCTGGGGAGCTGTAGAGATGATCAAGGTGGGATCTCAAGAGGCACTTGCATCTCTCTTATTCTTGCATGTGGGTATCGGTCCCCTAGTGTTAAAGATCAGCACTGGGTCTTCTGAACTAAGACTTGCGTTACAGACATGGACTTCTACCAGGGACACAGTCCATCAGTAGGGGATCATGACAGTGGCGCTTGGCAGGAAAGCCTCCCACCTGATCAACAAAACTTAAAACTGAGCGTTGAGTGGAAGAGAGGGGAAGTATCCACTTGCAATGGTTATTGTGGAGAACAGGCCTGGCATAAGTAACAATTAGAAAAAGTCTAAGGGGTTCTCAGTGAAGTTTCTATGGGCTCAGATTTGGGCTGGATACTTTTATTTTCTCCTCTAGGTCCTCTCTCCACCCATTAGCCGCTGTGCCTGGAGACCTATCTTTATGGGTCAGTGTTCACTTGGCTTCTATGAGGTTCAACCAACAAGAGCCAACCGGCAGGAGGCGATTGGAAGGTGGAAAGAGGATACAGTTGGAGCATCTCTTTTGTGGCTCCCTCCCAGCGGAGCCAGTGTGCATTGGCTGCATCCCTTTTTTAAAGACCACAGCTCTTGTCAAGGGGTGGGCAGCTACCGCACCTCTCTAGCTCCTGGTGTCTGCCCCTCCCTTTACCCCAGGGGGCGTGTAACCACAGCAGGTCCCTATTGGGCGAGCTCCCAGTCCCTTGCTGGCTTCCTTTAACCCAATCCAAACTATTAACCAGCCCTTCATTAAAGTCTCAGTTACCCCCATCAGAGTGTCGTCTACTTCCTGCTGGGACCCTGACCAATACAATCATCGAACCAATGGGACAAAGTTGAAACTGTAACCTGAGGCTAACCTAAGCACAAAGCCATCACCAAGACTTGGTTGGATGAAACTTAAGACGTGAATTCTAGGATGATAAGGATTCCCTTCATGCAGATAACTTGGTCTCGTTGTTATGGGCCAAGAAGTAGAACTCGGTTCATTCAGTTACTTAAGGAAATGTTTATTGAGTTCCTTCTGTATGCCATTTACTGCATGAGGGGCTCCCCTGGTCAGTGGTGGGTAAAACTCTCACAGAAGTTTTAATCTTGTGGGGGAGAAAGGTACTAATCGCATAGCCACAAATATAAATACATAGGTAGAAACTGAGATAACTCCTTGGCAAAATAACTACAACTTTCTATGAGGGCATAATTAGGATGCTGATAAGGTGTGAAACTTTAGAGAACTTTCTTTGAGGGAGTGACACTAAGTTCAGCCAGGCAGGACACTAACATTTACAATGCTTGTTTACATAGGCAATTTCATTTGGTTATCACATCACTGTGTGAACTGGACATATAAAGGGGTTGCTGTTTTCATTTTACAGTCAACATAGAACTCCTGAATGCTACAGTAGTGTATACATTTTAGTTATACGAATTGCAAAGAACTTTAATATTCAGATGTACTTACAGCCCATCAAAGAGAATGAGGTTGTGCATTATATTCCATAATAATACATGATAAATGATATAGGTTATGGGTCAATTCAGTTCCATTGGACAGTCTGTTAATCTGTCAATACGAGAGTGGAAGCAATTACCTTTGCCTTGATAATAATTTTTTCAACTTATTAAAGTGTAAGTGACAAATAAGAGTTGTATTTATTTCATGTACACAATGTGATGTTTTGATATATGCATACATTGTGAAAAGATCACTGCATTTGAGATAATAACATACCCATCATTTCGCATAGTTATAATTTCCTTTCTTTCTTTTCCTCTCCCTCTCTCCTTTCTTTCCCTCCTTCCTTCCTTCCTTCCTTCCTTCTGTGTGTGAGAACACAATTTCTACACACTTGGTCAATTTCAAGTATACAATACAGTATTGCTAACTGTAGTCACCCCCATGCTGGGTACATTTGATCCCCAAAACTTAATCATATTGCGTGACCGAAACTTTGTATCCTTTGACCAACATCTCCTCATTTAAGCCCCCTACCCGGACCAGTTTGACAAACTCAGTTTATGTGTTTGACTATTGTAGATTCCACATGTAAGTGACATCATGTGGTATGTTTCTTCCTGTGTCTGCCTTACTTCACTTAGTACAATGTCCTCCAGGGTCATCCATGTTGTTATTAATGGCAGGATTTTCTTCTTTTTTTTTATGGCTATGAGGGGGGGATCCAAAAACATCTGGCATTTATTTATTTATTCTCCCATGTTTAAACTTCAGTCACCTTCAAAGTGTTCTCTATTTGATGTAATACACCTATCAAGACTTTTTTCCTGCTGTGCAAAAACAGTTTTTGAACTTGTTGATTATGATGGTTTTTTTTTTTTTTTTTTTTTTTTTTTTTTTTTTTTTTTTTTTTTTTTTTTTTTTTTTTTTTTTTTTTTTTTGTGCATCTGCTATTTTTTGTTTCACCTCTTCCACATGGGTGAAATGTTTCCCTTTGAGGACTTTTTTATTCAGGGGGATGAAAAAGGTTACTTAGGATGAGGTTGGGTGAATGGGGAGGGTGGGGCACGGGGGTCATTCATTTTTTATCAGAAACTGCTGAACACTCAGCGTGATGTGGGCAGGTGCGCTATTAATCACCCATCATGCAATGAACAAATATGCTGAAAAAGTCTACAAAAAAAATTAACTGAAGCTGAACGCAGCCTCTCACAACAGTGCCAGCTAGTACCCTAATCCAGATGGGTTCCTAGAACACCCACCTAGTCGGGGAGGCCTGCACTGCAAGGGGTCCTGCCTTCCAGGAAATAACTGGTTTTTTGGGGGTGTCCCCCCTTGTGTTACCATATTTTCTTTATTCATTTATCCATAGACAGCCATTTACGTTGTTGCTATATTTTAGCTAGTGTGAATAGCATGTGTGAATCCATTCATCCATCCACGCACAGTAGGCATTTGATACAGTAAACAGTCCAGATCTAGAAAGGTAGAGCGATTGAACTCATTGTCTGATTGCTCTCACTTAATCTGCCATCATCCTCTAAATCCAAGCTGCATCTGCTCAAGCCAAACAGGTAAGTTAAATGTGGATGTAATAAGGATCCGCAGCAGTTTGCTGGTAAACTGGCTCTTCAAAGGGGACAAAAAATTCTAATTTGTAGTGTTTGCTAATTTCCATGGTTTGAATAGTCCCACTGTGGCTGCTTTCAAGCTACTAAGGTGACGTCACTGAAGACTGAAGAGGACGTTGCAAGGCAATGTTGACAATCCCATAACAATTCTCATGAATAAATGACAATTCTCGTGAGCCCGTCCAAGCTGATTCCAGCGCCACTGCGTCACCAGACTTGTAGTTTTCAAATCTTCTGTGGTAGCACCGATCTCTGTGTTTCTTCCAGAAATGTGGCGATTATTTTGATTTCCTATTTTGTGAGAAAGAAATTCCCCAGGAATTTTCACTTGATCCTTCCTATCACGACAGTCCTTCATCCATGGATCGGGCAGGTTGCTGAGTATATTCCAAGTACACACACAGGGCTAGAAGAATAATGAAGGTGGATACGACTCTATCTGACTCATTGTGAAGTGGTTTGGGTCCAAACTTCATTTATTTCCTGACTTCTGTTAACTACCTTGACCAGAAGCAAGCATTATTTCAGCACCAGTAATAAGCCCTAAAAGTCTTATTTTTCTCTTTTCCCAGTGAATACTCTTTCTCTGCTAAATGGCCACAGTGTCCTTGGAGGAAAATCAGGAGGAAGATTTACAGTATAAATGTGCAATGTCTGTGGTACAGGGTACACCTTTTTTTCTATTCACTTGACGTAGGCCTGAAAATTTAGTGCAAACTTATCACCCTCTGATATTCCGAGCCTTTATTAGTCAGAACTCTAGATTTCCTGTTGCTTTTTTTTAAAAGATTTTATTTATTTTTAGAGAGAGGAGAAGAGAGGGAGGACAAGGAGAGAAACATTAGTGTGTGGTTGCCTATCGCAAGCCCCCAACCAGTGACCTGGCATTTGCTCTGACTGGGAATTGAACCAGTGACCTTCTAGTTTGCACGCTGGCCCTCAATCCACTGAACCACACCAGCCACAGCTCTAGTTTGTTTGTTTTGTTTTATTTTTAATTATACAGGTCAGGTGGGACCTTAATGCAATACTCCACACTTTTTAGTTTTTGGTATGCATAATCAATTGGCCATTGCCAAAGATCCATGGGTCTTAGTCCATTCTGATTATCACTGTGGCCCGACTGCCCTCTCTGTCCACTTTGCTTAGGGTCACTAAGTGTTACTACGTAGACAGTGCTAGGATCTCATCATCCCCGTTAGATCCCAGGAACACATTTCAATGGCAATATCTTTCATCATCATCCCCAGCAGAGAGAGGAGCTAACAATAGGCCTTACGAAGGCCATTGATGCTCTCTCCTCATCAAAGCATTTCTCTCTACCTGGATGACAGGAGAGTCCTTTGGTCCCTCTCAGGGGACAAGCCAATCACACGTGATAAATCCACTTCAATGTACCTAGCTCCGCAAGTCTTTGGATTTCTACGACGTTATACCTGAGAATTTTTTGGTGTCTCACTTTCTTTCTTTCTTTTTTTTTAAATTTTATTGTTGTTTTATTACTTCCATCCCCTTTTTGCTCCCCTCTGTCCCCCTCCCCACCCACCCATTCCCCCCAAAGTCAATCCCACCTGTTGTCCGTGTCCATGGTTCCTTTATACTAGGTTCTTGTCTAAGCTGCTCCCCTTTCTTGTCTCTGCCTCACCCCCCCCCCAACCCCTTTCCCCCTGACCACTGAAGGCCTATTCCTTGTATTCATATATTTGGTTCTGTTTTGCTTGTTGTTAGTTTTGCTCATTATTGTCCCGTAATGGGTGAGATCATATGATATTTGTTCTTCACTGACGGGCTTATTTCACTAAGCATAATACTCTCCAGTTCCATCCATGTTGTTGCAAAGGGTACAGGTTCCTTCTTTCTTTCTGCTATATAGAATTCCATTGTGTAAATATACCAAAGTTTTTTGATCCAATCATCCACTGATGGGCACTTAGGCTGTTTCCAGCACTTGGCTATTGTAAATAGTGCCGCTATGAACATAGGTGTGCATAGGTTCTTATGAATTGGTGTTTCAGGATTCTTTGGGTATAGTCCAAGTAGTGGAATTGCTGGATCAAAAAGCGTCTCACTTTCATTTGACTATTGCTGAGTTCAGTCTTCGGTTTATCAGCTGAAGTACCAACAGAACTTTCATCAGATTCTTGAACTGGCATGCTAACTTCAGAGTCCCTGGTCATCACAGATTTCAAACTAAGTTCTTTTCCCTGTCTTCAGGCTTGAATCAAGCCTGTTCCTGTGATTAGGCCCCAGGTCTTCATTGATAGAGGAACTTGGAAAATTTGACTTCTAAGCATTTTCAGGCCAACTTTACAATGGGCACGCTGGGCATATCAAAATTAGATTGAGGCTATTGGGGGCGGGGAAAGAGCAACAGAGCCTTCAAGGAAGGCAGAGTACAAGGGGCTGTTTCCACGGTGGGAGAAGCCTGGTGGAGCTATGAGGTTCAGGGTCTTCGATTTAACTGGGTTCTCCTCAATATCACCATTTGAATTTGGGGAACTCTGCTCTTTCCTCACTGTGGCCCCAACTTAAGAAATCTGGTGAGGCTATGAATTTAGTCTATGGTCCTCTGACTGTATCCTGAGCAAACATTTACAGGTTTGGGCTTATTATTCTATTTCTTTAAACTCTCCTGAATGGTTGGAAGCAGCCAGCCTACCTCATAATCCTTATATTCTTTATGACCTTCAAACTGTGCTGTGGTATTTGCCATCTCTTATGCCAAAATCATATCTAAAAAACAAAAAACCAACAAACAAACAAACAAACAAAAACCCAAAAACCCAACTTTATTCCATGTGACACCTCTTTCTCTCTCTCTTTTATTGAGATATAATTCACACACCCTACAATTCACCCATTTAAATTGTACACTTCAATAATTTTTAGTATGGTCACATAGTTGTTCAACCATTACTACAATCAGTTATAGAACATTTTCATTGTTTTTATAAAAATCTATTACTTTAGCTATTACCCCAAGTCCCCATCACCTTGGCCCAATAAAAACCTCATCTATTTTCTGGCTATGTATTTATCTATTCTGTACATTTCATATAAGTGGAATCAGAAGTCATGATAAGCAATTGCCTTCTTAAATTGTTTTTATTTTTATTTATTTATTTATTTTATTTTTAAAAGATTTTATTTCATTATTTTTAGAAAGAGGGGAAGGGAGAGAGGCAGAGAGGGAGAGAGACATCAATGTATGGTTGCTTTTCACCTGCCTCCAGCCACAGACCTGACTGGAGACTTGGTTTGCAACCTTGTTATGTGCCCTGGCTGGGGATTCGAACCTGCAACCTTTGGGTTCGCAGGCCGGCGCCTTATCCACTGTGCTACCAGCCAGGGCTTGTTTTTATTTTTTAATTGGAATAATTCTTCAACACGAAGGCATGGAGCACTAATGCCAGACTCTCAGGCATAGGCAAAAGGTGTGTGCATGTTGGAGAAGAGAAAGAATTGGGAGGTTCAGACTCTCTTCTGTGCATAATGCTAGCCCATTTGTGTTTTTCTCTTTTAACGTGCTTAGAAAGGAAAATGTCAAAAGCCGATCAGCTGTGGAATCCAGGAGAAGGCCAGTGGCCGAGGTCCTGCTGAGCATTGCATGAAGAAAGGGGAGATTTCTGCCCTGGAACCCCCTCTCGAGGGGGAGACCAGCTGACTGTGTGCAGGCGACAGAGGGAATAGACCAGAAGTTGCTGACCTGGAGGTGGGGAGGGGCAGAGATGGTGGACCACACAGCATTGCCCTGGAGCACTGGAAGAGGTCATCCAGAAGCCCCCCAGCTCTTCCCAAGGACACGGGGACATAGTAACCTGTGCAGGATGGGCAGGGATCATCAGTGTTTGCCAAACTTGGAGATAGACTGTTTGAGCTGCATAGCTGACATTCGGTGGTTCATCTGGGCCCCTTTCAGCAGCATGCCAGACCCCAAACACCATTAAATCACCCACTCAGAACAGTTCCTCCCCTCTTAATTCTCCTTCAAGCCTTTTAAATCCAAGGGAGGGAACCACTTGATGCTCATGTTTTTAACACCTTATTGAATGTCCCCTTAAAGAAGAGACCGGGTCTTCAAAAATCAGGGCCCATCCCAGCAGCATTTTCTCCCTCAAACTTAATAACATTGTTTTGATTATAATGAATGGATTTTACCCATGATGTTGACCTTCCATGTCTGGTGGTGGCATAAAGTTTCCATCTTATGTAATTTTTTAAAGGAGCTTAGTAAGTGAGTCCCTTTAAAGGAATAACACCCCAGCTGGTGATTCAGTGGCTTGGCGCCAGCCTGCGAACCCAAGAGTCACTGGTTCGATTCCCAGTCAGGGCACATAACCAGGTTGCAAGCCAGGTCTCCAGCCAGGTCTGTAGCTGGAGGCAGGTGAAAGGCAACCATACACTGATGTTTCTTTTCCTTTTTCCTCCCTCCCTGCCCTTTTCTCTAAAAATAATGAATAAAATCTTTATAAAAATTTTTGTTTTTTAAAAAAAGAAATAATAGAAAGTGGTGCATGGGCATGGCCAACACAGTGATGAAGTGACCAGTGCAGTTCAAAACTGAACCAGACTTTATTTCAGTCTAGAAGGTCTGTGGCTCAGGGGTTGAGATCAGCCTGCACTTGACTGTGATAGCTCTACCACTCCGCATTGTGGTGAGCAGTTTGCAGCCTGCTTCTCTCACCAGACATGGAACCAGATCTCTGTCTTGCCTTCATCCTGTTCCTGGTGCCCAACATGGTGCCTGGCACAGGGATCCTCAGTAATTATTTACTGAATGAATGTGCACATGAGTCAATGAGTGAGTGGTGGTTGTCTTCTAGGTTATTCGCCTTACTACCCTGAGAAGGTACCCTGATTATGTCTGTCCATCCACCCATCCCATTCTTACTAAGAACTACTATGTTCAAGACATCCTGCCCTCAAACTCCTTGTAATGGCTTTATTTTCAGTCCGTAAGCAATTTATTTATTATACAGAGTGTCAAGATGCTTGGTGGGGATTCTGTATATAGTCCCTTCTTGACTTGAAAGCGTTGACATTGGAGCCAGGTGGACCGAGAGTGAATCCTGCCTCTGACACTATTTTGAGCACCTTGGGCCATTTATCTTCTTGAGCAACAGTTTCTCCTGTAAAGGGGTTTTAGTGCTATGTAACTGCGGGAAGGGCCTGAGGCCTTTCCCCAGTGGATGCTGCGTGTTGAGTGGTCCGGACAGGGAGTGGACGAGTGAGAGGGTAAGGGAGGGCGGCCCCCCTCAGGCTGCGGGGCGACACAGCCTGGCTTGTCCCCTACAGCCAGGACCCAGCCTGCCGGCTGACCATCCAGGATGGGGAAGAGCAAGTCTAAGCCCCAAGCTCTGCCTAACCAGGCAAACATGGAGCAAACTGTGTGTGACAGCAGAGAGCCAGCGAGATCCTCTCCCACGCCGGGCCGGCCCGGAGGCCCTGGCTGCGCCAACAGCAGGTGCCCTGGACAGGTGTCCCGCGGGGGGACAGCAGCGCGGGCTGGACTCGGAGCGTCCGCGGCCCGGCCCCTCCCTCCCTCCCCGGGGCCGCGGGCAGCTCGGTGTTGGCATGGTGACCGCTCAGCCTGTCTCCCCCTCCTCTGCAGCCTGACCTGACAAAGAGGCCCTCCGGGGTATAGAATGGGGCCCAGTGGGCTCCACCGCCTCAAGAATGGCAGGGAGAGCGGGTCGGGGAGCCGAGGGGCCTGGTTGCTGCTCTCCCGCCGCGGGAACAATGGAGCTGTTGCCCTGACAACCAGGGGCGGCCTCCCCGGGGCGCGGGCCGGGTCTGGGAAGAGGTGTCCTCGGAAGGGCTGCGAGCAGGCGGCGGGGGTGCCCGTTCCCACGGCTGTCGGCCCCTCGCGGCAGGGTGGCCAGAGCCCCCTCCAGGGAAGAGCGTCTGTGGACCGGTTCTCCGAGCCCGGGGAGACCGGGCGCGGCCCCGCTCAGCGCGGCGCGGGGCTTCGGCCGCATCCGCCGCGGCCCTTGCCCGGGGCTCCTGCTGCGCCCGCCGTGAGGGCGGTGCCCCGCCAGCCCGGGCTGCCCTGCCCGCTGCGGGTGAGCCGCCGCCGGCCGCCGGGCGGGCGTGGGCGGGGGTGCTGCGGCGGCCGCACTGTCCCACCGGGGCGCCCCCCCTGAGAGGCCCTGGGGTTCGGGAAGCGCGGCCGCTTCTGGGGCAAGACCGCCTGTCTGGGGCTCAGCTGCTCTGGCAGGAACGATTCCGACCCCAGCAAGTTCGGGGTGAATGGAGGGCTGGCCCCTGGGAGCCCCGTGCGGGCGCGACAGGGCTCTTTGGGGGGTGGGCTTCCCTTCCCTCCTCGGTCACCTGTGTCCCCTTCCATGCACCTGCGACCCGGAACCGGGAGGGACGTCCCAGCTCTACACGAACTGCTGAGACACCCCACAGACCCACATGCTCCCCCATGCCCCCTAAAAGGCTCCTGAGGAGCTGAGTCTGTGAGGGTGCCAGGCAGGGTGGCCCCTGTAGTGGTGGCCTGGTTACAGGTGTCCTCCGCCTGTCTGCATTTTCTCACGTTCTCCTTTAACTGGGGGTGCTTTTGCCTTAAAGAAAAGAAAGCATGGAGAAGGGAAGAAGCACGCCTTGTAAAAGATGAGTTGGGGGCGTTGGGAGGGGGCACGGCCTAGAGGCTGGCCTGGGCCATTTGCCCCTTTGCACCCGCCTGGGTAGAAGCAGGGGGCTGGGGACAAGGCTGCCTCGGCTGGTGGCCACGTGAGCCAGGGACTCAGAGCAGAGGTCTGGCCCTGCACCTCCCGTTCTGTGCCCACTTCCTAGTCAGCACCGAACAGGACCGGGAGCCTACGTGGGTGTTGGATGAAAGCGGGAGTCACGATCCCAGCCAGACGCCTTGTCCTTGCAGAACAAATGGGTCCCTCTTGTGGCCGCAAGGCCTCATAGCCAGTTGCTCCCCACTCCTGTGCCCTTGGGAGCTGCCTGCAGCCCTGCACAGGTATCTGAAGGCAGGGGCACCAAGGAGGACTGGGTCCAGGAAGAGAGGGGATCTGGTCTGGCCTGGCCCCAGTGCACCCAAAGTAGAACCTTCCTGGCCTGTCCCGGCGCACCCCTCCCAACCAATTCTAATGGGAGCAGCATGGCTTTTCCTGCCTTTCCAAGCCAGAACCTGGTGGAGGTTGAAATGCAGCCATTCTGAAAGTCATCACACTCAGCTGAGGTAGGACTGAGGAGTGGACAAGCTGGCCACAGGGGTCTTGCCCACAAAGGTGTGATCTCAGAGTGAAGAGGTTGCACAAGATGGTCACATACTGTTTCTGGAGATTCCGTTAAGTCCTAGCTCTGGGCTGGGCTCCCTGTGTGGTGCCTGGCAGAAGCTAAGAAACCGAGGCCACTGTACTGCTCTCTGGGGCTTTTCATCTAGTTAGTGTGTTCATTCCGTATGGAAGTTCTTACCTGGGATCCTTGAATTGGCCCACGGACCCCTTGAAATTACATGCAAAATGTGGCCTCATGAACAATTTTCTGGACAGAGGGTCCAGAGCTCTTACCAGATTCTCAAAGGATTTAAAACACAGGTGGCAAACACAAGGCCCATGGGCCAAATCCGGCCCTCCACCTTGTTTCTACTCTTAACAGGTAGTTGCATTTACGTAGTCCTAAAATTACATTTGGCCCTTTGAAGGCAACCTCAAGGCTGATGTGGCCCCGGTGAAAAGTGAGTTTGCCTTAAAAGAATAAGACCCATAGCAAACGTGAATGACAGCTGAACTTTCTCATCCAGCGCTGCCTGGGCCTTCTAACCAGTCACGCGGGGAGGCATAGCCGGTTCCATCACAGGCTCCTCACAGCTGTCCCCAGTAAGAACTTTAAACCCTGGAAGAATCCCGTAGTTTCTTCCTGACCACGTCTTGTTTTTGTCCCCAGAAGGACTCAGCTTTACAACCCATTTTAGTCACCAGCTTTGAATCCAAAGCTGTCGACCCGACTGTTAGCCGTTTCTAAAAATTCCATCCAACCTACCAAGGCAAAGATTTGTGAAACTCCAGGGCATTCAAGGGACCAGGACAGCATCACTATAGGAATTCCTGATACTTCCTGCAGAATTCAGAGTGGGACAGACGTAGATGAAGTTTTTGAGGTGACTACTTTAAAGGCTCTGGGTTCTGTTTTCCAATAGTGAATTACAAGATAGAGCAGAAGACATCCACCCAAGTGAAAAACAGAAAGATAAGAATTTCCTCAGGTTAAAAACCCTGGCTGATAGCACAGTGGGTAAGGTGCCGGCCTGTGAACCCAAAGGTCGCAGGTTCGATTCCCCAGCCAGGGCACATAACAAGGTTGCAAACCAGGTCTCCAGGCACGTCTGTGGCTGGAGGCAGGTGAAAAGCAACCATACATTGATGTCTCTCTCCCTCTCTGCCTCTCTCCCTTCCCCTCTTTCTAAAAATAATGAAAATAAAATCTTTTTTAAAAAAATGAAGAATTTCCTCAGGTTATTTCTAAGAAATGCTGCCATGGGGAAGCACCTTACCTTTCTGGCCAGGAACCACGGTTCTGAGCACTCAATCTTTTTTTTTTTTTTTAATTTATACATTTTTTTAAATTTAATTTTATTGTTGTATTACATCCATCCCCCTTTTGCTCCCCTCTGTCCTGAGGACTCAATCTTTTAAATCAGGGTCCCGAAATGGAACAAAGGTCTTAACCCGAAAGGAAAAGGTCAGGCTGAGAGTTTTCCGAGTCTGCCTTCCTCCTTTCAACGGCTACCCATTTCCGGTCTCTAGTCGCCATTAGTTCAATTGCTCAGTAACCATTTTGCTTAACAAGCAGCTATTTTGTTCCAAGGCCATACGTTGTTGTTGTTGGAGCAGGGGATACAGACATTAACTAGACATGGAGCTAAGCATCTAATGGGAGGCAAGGTTGGCAGCTCACTTGCCCAGAGTGTCACCAAAGGGGTTTATCATGTAGGAGCACGGCATCTTGTGACAAGTAGACAGTGCCTCACAAAACCAGAGGAATTAAACAAGTGAAGAGAAGGGGAAGTCTGGGAGGAGTTGGCCTTTAGGTCTCGGGGACAGCTTTACCCCAGGCATGGACATGTGGACCTCCGATGCGTGTGGGAAACACTAACTTGTAGGTAGTGGCTCTCCTGTGCCCACAGGATGCAGCCCCAACTCAGCACTGTGTATGGTATTACGATGCTGCTCATGATCTGCCTCTGGACTCATCTGCCCCTGCCTACCCCACGTGCACGCTGCTCCACGCTCTCTGGGAGTTCCTGCAGCGGCCAGCAGGGTGCCTGGCACCAGGTAGGTGTTCAGTCTGTTTTCTTTTTCATTTAAATTTCTATCATTTTCAATTACCATTGACATTCAATAGCAATGAGTTTCAAGTGTATTGCATCGTGGTTATGTAACTGGTAAGTCTAGTACTCACCTGGCCCCATACAGTTATAATAATAGTATTGACTACATCCCCCATGCTGTACTTTACATCCTTGTAACTGCCAATTTGTGCTTAATCCCTTCACCTTTTTCACCCATCCCCACAACCCCCTCCCTCTGGCAGCCATCAGGCAGTCTGTATTCTGTATGAGTCTGTTTCTATTTTGCTTATTTTTTCCGATTCCACAAATAAGTGAAATTATATGGTATTTGTCTCTCTCTGCCTTATCTTACTTAGCACAATACCTTCTAGGTCCGTTTATGTTGTTGCAGAGGGTAAGACTTCACTCCTTTTCTACAGCCGAGCAATATTCCATTGTAATATGTACCATGTCTTCTATGTCCAGTCATATATGGATGAGCATCTTGGTTGCTCCCGTACTTTAGCTATGGTAAAGCTGCTGTTAACACAGGGGTGCAGGTATCTTGTCAGATTAGTGTTCTGTTCCATCTGTGTTTGCTGAATGCAAACCGAATGGCAAAAGAAAAGCATGGAAAGGCAGGCAGGGGCTGAGCCACGGAGGGCTCTGTTTGGAGCATCCAAACCAAGGTAAGTGCCCTTGGAAAAGTCTATGCTGTCCCAGTGGACTTGCGTAGCAGACCCATCCGAGGACTTCGGTTCTGAGCTTTCAACATTCAGGCTTCTGCTGGAGTATATGCTGTGTCCTTTAATTCTCTGTCGCGTCTTTTCACGAGATGTGGGCACCATGTCTGGTGGCCCATCCGCAGTGTTGGACATCAATAGGTGCTGAAATATATGTTTGCAGGTAGAGCTGGACTTACATCTTCACAAGAAAGGAAAACAGGGTTAGATCCAGGGAAGGCACATCCGACCATTCGTCTGGCAATTAGGATAACCACATCTAGCTGAACCTGGAAGGCAGTCTTCCCATCTGCGGCTCAACCACCAGCTGGGAGACAATAGCAGGTATAGATGTCAGAGGGGAGTTGCTGGAGGCCCAGGAAAAAGGAATTATTTGTTCAAAGATGGCCCCACCAGACTGCCCCCTACCTTCTTCTTAATCAGTGGTGCAGGACCCAAGGGCAGTGATGGGTAGACTGTTTCCTCTGCCAGATTGGGAGGCAGATTTTGTGTGTGTGTGTGTAAGTTCCATTGCAGAGAAGCTAGATCTTTCATTTCTGAGATTAGTTTTGTAAAAAATGGTGAGATGTGGGTGGAAAGCCCCCAGAACTCCCAACAGCAGGAAGAAGAGGAACATATTAATTGCATTGTTTGTCAACTATTTAGCATTTATTATTTATAATATAGTGCAGTTAGTGCTAGGAGACACAGACGTGACCTATGAACACATACGAGAGGGACCAGATCAACACACCTGAAAGTAAATGAGGGACAATAAAGAGTAGTCCCTAGAAATAATTTATACATCGGAGTATAGCAGAGCAGTTAAGGGGACCAATTTGGGGAACTAATTGAGGTGAATCTGATCTTGGTGTGAATCTCAACTCCACTACAGACTGTGTAATTATGAACCAGTTACTCCACCTGTGAGCTTGGTCCTCTCATCTGTAAAATAGGGGTAAGATCACCCCGATCTTATTTTCTAGTTGTGAGGATGAGCTGAGACAGTGGACCTATAGGGCCTGGTGTGTGGGTTGCCCTCAGACCTTGATTCCATCCCTTCCCACCTGTGGTCTTGGGCAAGTTACGCAATCTCAAAATCGAGTAACAACAGTACCTATACTTGCGGGGTGGTGTGAGGCTTACATTTGAGTTGTATTCCATGAAAACTTTTGAATACTATTGGAACAAGTGGGAACTCCACACATTTGCAACAGGGAAACCACCCCTGGATCGCTTACACAAGAGAAATGAAAACCTACGTGCACACAAAAACCTATACGAGAATGTTTATTGCAGCTTTATTCAGAATCTCCCAAAGCTGGAAGCATCCCAATGTCTTCCAAGAGGTGAATAAAAACAATGGAACTCTTCTGCAACAAATGAACTGATTCATGCAACAACAGGGATGAATCTCCGATGCCCTATGTCAAATGGAGAAAGTCAGACTCAAAAGGCTACACACCGTACGAATCCATCGCATGGCAACGTGGTAAAGGAAGAACTAGGGAGAACGGGCCAGCAGTTGCCAAGTGTTAAGGGTGTGTCTGACTACCAAGGGACAGCATGAGGGGAGTCTTTTGGAGGTGATGGAAATTGTGTGTCTTCTTGTAGTGGCTGCATGACTAGGCATTTTTCTAAATTCATAAAACTGTACACCAAAGAGTGAATCTCATTCTATGGCAATTTTTTTTAAAACTCCAAAAAACGCCCCAACAAACAAAACAAAACAACTTTTGGTTATTTCAGGACACTAAACACCAAGTTCTAAACAGTGGGAATAGCAAGGGGCACGTATATTAATTCACAAATATCCCACAAGTGACTAAAGACTCCCTTTGTTTAGCCACAAATGAGCTTGCTCTCAAAATACAGGTGATAAAACTGTTTGGAACTAGTTGGACCCTAGCTGCCAGAGGAGAGAGTGCGCACAGGTATGTCTGAATGCACATCGGCCTCTAGGTACTTCCTAGTCTTTGCTAGAACCACATGCTCCAAGCTCACTGACCCAGTATTGAGATGGTGTCTGATACTGTCCATGGAAGGTCTACAGAAATTCTGTCTTCAGTGGGAGTCCTGTCCTAAAGGGGAGCCTCAGTTTTGCTATAACCCTCACCAAGTTTCTCCGTGAAGCTTCCCTGGGTGAACTTGAGAATCAGTGCTCGCCTGGGGGCCATGAGGTGGTAGTTCTCACGTTCCTCTTCCTCTTCTGGGAAGGTCAGTTACAGACCCAACTCTGAACATGTGCTGACTGTGCTTCTTTCCTGGCCAAAGGCCTCATGCTAGGAAGTTCATCAACTACAAGGCCCAGGGAGGGGCTATTTCTCCGCTGCCCTTGCTGCCACGGAAGGAAAGATACAGGCGTCGTAGGTAAGACCCAGACTTAGCAGTGGGCTTCGCAGCTGCCCAAGTTAGCCTGGTACCAAAGAATAACCACACTACAGACCTATTTGCTCATCAACAACTTTAATTTTGTTCTCAGTATGTGCCCTTGAAGGAGTCTGATTCTCCTGGGGCTGGAGGCGACAGCACTGCACAGGAACACTTGGCCGGGCTCATCCCTCCCTCCTGAGGAGCCAAGTTTGGAGGCCTGGGAGACGGAGCCACACTCACACCATTTTCCAAGATGGGTACACGGTGAGCAGAGAATTAGTAAAACACGGACCCAGTCTGTAGAGGGCTTCAAATATACATATTCTGTACATATAAACCTGTTCTATAGGATTTCAATTTATTGGTTTCCTTGTGATTTGCAATTAAAGTACAAATGATATAGATGTTGTACACTGCTGATTCCCCTTCTCAGCCCCCCTCCCTCCCCAACATAAATAATATCACGAAGGTCAGGTGATCCTAAGGGGTTTTGCTGTTGTATTTTGTTTCAAAAACTCATTTCCCCCTTCCTGGCCTGCAAGCTACCTCTGAGTTTGTCACATAGCAGCACGGAATGGACAAGACCGGGACGGCATGGAGATCTAATGGAGAGAGCCAAGTGCTGCTTCTCCGGGAGGCACCGGGTGGGCTTCTGCATGCCCACTGACCACAGGGCTGCGGCGGGAAGCGGAGATGTGCGTGCGGTTCGTCCCCACCGTGGAGGAGGCTGGCTGGACCACTGAGGGAAGCCCGGAAGGCCCCGAGGTTTTGGAGACAGAGCACAGCTCCACAAATGTCTTGGCTCAGTATTTACACATCTTTAAGCTGCATTTTCCTTAAGAAATCTGTGTTTCTGAGGTTGGCTGGGGGAAGAGGAAGCTTAAAAACAAAAACAAACTGATTCCCACATATGGAAAAGTCCTGTTATAAATCTTACTCAGTTACTTTCACACATCATTAAAAGTAGGAACTGACAATGATTGGTTTCTTATTCTTCTTCCATTTGTTTGGGAGCATGAGGAGAGGAGGAGGGTGTGCTAAGGAGAGCGACGTCCCTTCTTCAGCATTAGGTGACACTGGATGGTCTGGATTCGGTTCTTGGCCGGGACAAACTCAGGCTGCAGCTTAAGTGTCGACTCGTACCACACCAGCGCCTTTTCAAACTCTTCCTGTGAGGGGCAGAGGGACAATGTGGGAGAGCCGCTACCCCCAGGCCAGACGCACATTCAGACCCCCCACTGCCCCGTCCTAGGGAACCTCTGTGCTGGCAACAACCTCCAGTTTTTCCTCGATGGACCTAAACTGCTGAGGAAAACTCTGACGCCTGAGGAAAAACAACTACCTCCACCCCCAACCACAGTGTCACTGAGGAAACCAGGACAGAGCCCAAGAACCAGAGGGGAGGCCACTTCACAGAGGTTTGACCCAGGGATGGGAGCAACCGTGCGGCAGTGGGGAGAAGGACCACCAGCGGGTGCCTGTTGGGCGCCAGGCACCGGGTTAGGGCTTCGTGACACCCTCCCACTGACCCTTCCAGCGCCTCTAGAAACTGCCTGACAAGGCTCACTGTTTATCCCCCTCAACATCCTACTGTAGCTGGAAACATGGATGTCAAGGCAGGTATTGCAATCAGACTTGTACATGTTTAAAGTTTTTATTCTCCCTAACATGAAAAAATATGAACATAATAGCCCTGGCTGGTGTGGATCAGTTAGCTGGAATGTCATCCCCTAAACCGAAGGGTCGTAGGTTCAATTTCTGGTCAGCGCACATGCCTGGGTTGTCAGTTTGGTCCCAGTTGGGACACGTGTGAGAGGCAACCAATCAATGTTTCTCTCCTTTTCTCTCTCTCTCCCTTCCCCTCTCTCTAACAGTGATCATGTCCCCAGGTAAGAGTGAAAGAATATATACGAACGTGGTTTGGAAACACTGACACACTGAAGGCATTTACCTTTTACTTAGACTAATACCCTGAGTATGACAGCCTCTGGGGAATCCCTAGAACTCTGCTACTTGCTGTCAGCAGTATCCCTTGCAACTAGCGATGTTTCCTTATTCACTGAACATGTGCTGAGCCCCTACTGTGCGCCAAACACTGTGAAGTGCTGGGAGCAAGGAAATGAACGAAGAGCAGTGCTCTCCCTAAGGAGCTACGAGTCTAGGGGAGAGACACATACTTCAACAAACTATAAACCAAGGTGAAACATGGCAGAAGATGTGCATGGGCACCGTGCGGGCAGTGTAGGTCCCTGGCCCCGCCTGGAAGAGAGCATGAGCGTGTGAACGTGGTGCAGCGTTAGGTGGGGTCTGTGGGACAGGTGGCATCGCCTGCAAACTGTAGGCAGATCTGACCTTGCTGTGCCTGTTAAACTCGTGGTGAGCTAGTAACTGCAATTACTTAGGTGAATTTCATTTACTGTTTTCAAAAGCTCACCAATGCCTTATCCATCAACTATACCTTGGTGGACGGGCAACTTTGGACACAGAACTTATAGGACACTGGCATAGTCAAATAGGTTTCACAACCAAACAGATGCGCCAGGGGTGCACGTGGCCAAGCGGCACCCCCGCCCCGCGCCAGTCTCACCATCGCCACGTAGACGTTGCCCAGGGTGAAGTGGTTCACGGCGAAGTGCGGCGCGATCTCCACCGCCATGGTGGCCACGATGACAGCGTCATTCCAGAGCTTGGCGTTGTGCAGGATGTTGGCCAGGCTGATCAGGGGCACATCCTGGCGAGGAGGAGGATGGCAAGAGGGGGAATAGAGACTTTTGAGCTTTCGTGCTCGGTTTTTGTGATGGTAACAACGCAGCTGGCGTTGGCGGATCGCTGCGCGCCGCGTGCGGTCTGCTGCTGGTCTGCGCCTGCTGAGGCGCTGGCACCAGAATGACGCACGGGCCAGCGTGTCATCTTGCCTCAAACGCAAGCCAAACAAAAATGTTCGCCGAGTACACAACCTGCCGAGTGTCGGTTGACATTCGGTGCAAGCTCCTTGCCTCATTTCACGTTGGTAATAGTTCCCGGACTGACACCTGTTCACAGACTGAGTCATGTCACGGAATAGAACTATTTTCTGCAAAGACCACTGTACCACGTCAAGCAGGGCCCGGAAACTTTGGCCCACAGGCTGTAACCTGCCTGCTGCGTGTTTTACTGACGTTTTAGTAAACCTTGATCATCCCCATTCCTTCACGTATTTCTATGGCTGTTTTACGTTACCGTGGAAGAGCTGGGTAGCTGCAACAGAGGCCATCAAGACCTGCCATGGCTAAATTTCTTATAATCTGACCATTGCAGGAAAAGTTCTCTGACCCCCAATCGAGAGTCCCAGCCCTTCCCTACTGCCTGACAGTAAAGAGCAGCACAGGATGATGGGTTAAAACAGTGGCAACATTATCATCACAAATATTTACCAAGCAACTACTTACATACATCGCACTGTGCTGGGTTCTAGAGGACATAACATTAGAAATGGGAAAAAAGGGACCCATCTTTGTCCTAACTGGACACCCGTGAGTGTCTAACAGCACAAAGGTCAGAGCTTGAATAAGTTCCCTAAGACGACAGAGCCAGGGAGAGGCAAGGCTGCAGCAAGAACTCAGCAATGCCCGACAGGGAAGCCCATGCCCCCCGCCTTTCCCTCCACTGCCCGCCCCTATGAACAGACACATCAGCCGTGTCGTAGGAAGTGTAAGATCTGGAGATTAACCCACATCTCAGCACGTGGGTACAAACGTACTCTGAAGTTACCCTAGCAATAACTGACTTTTTGGAAAAGCATGCTATAGGGTTAGCTGTTTTGTGTTTGCGTGTGTGTGTGTGTGTGTGTGTGTGTGTGTAAAAGGTGAAGTTGTACAATGAGCAGGAACTAGCTGATGGATATGAAGAAATGGGAATTTGCTTGTTTTTGTGTCTGGAAGCAAGCTTACGTGAAGAGCAAAACAAGTATAATAGGCCTCCCGGCCGGGGGGTTAGCTAAATCCAGAACAACTCCGCAGGCGGTGGCCTGCCTGGGCCAGCATATTTGCTGTATGGTGGGTGGGTGTTAACTACTGCAGAAGGCGGATTAGATGACGTGGTCTCTTAGAGTGATCTCGGAGCCCTCCCCTCATGTTCCAACTTGCTGACGTACAGAGGGCGTGACAGTGGGTCTAGCTCCCTGGCTTGGTTGGGGTGCTGGCAGAAGGGCAGTCATAGGTTCTTCTGCCCTGGCCATCTAAGTTGAAACCAACAACTAAACTACTGGGAACGGGATGGACCAGGGGCAGAAATTTGCACCTTCGGAGTCCCACTCACCTTCATCTGGTGTGGCGCATAGTGCAGGGCCTGGCGTAGACAGTCGATTGCCTTCTTGCCTTGGCCTTTCACTCTCCAGTAGAGGGCTGCCATGCTGGAGAGGACCCAGGAGGTCTGGTTCTGTGAAGAAATGGTCAGCCAAGGCTGAAGGCTCTTACATAACATACTGATTTACCACCACCAAGATTAAGAACAATAACACGAGGCCCTGGCCCTTGGCATCCCAATACACCAAGGCTGCAGGTTCTATCCTTGGTTAGGGCACATATGAGAATCAACCAATGAACCCACAAAGTGGAATAATAAATAGATGTTTCTCTCTCTCTCTAAAATCAATTTAAAAAAAATGAACACGAGTTAATAACCATTTATTTAACTGGGTATTTACTAGGTGTTGGCACCCTGCTATGTAGCTTATGTTCATCCTCTCATTAATTCTAATAACAACCTTATGAGCTTGATTCTACTATTTCAGCCTTTTTATAGATGAGAAAACTGATTTGGAGAGGCTAAGTACTTTGTCTAAATCCACTCAACTATTAAACAGCTGACCAATATTTCATGGAACGTTCTTTTTAGTTTAAATTTACTTAACTTTTGAACAGCTCACTCATTCACATGTTTCAAACACTGGCAATTATACAAAGTTATGCAGTGAAAAGTCTCCTTCCCATCCCTGTCTCTATTGTGTATCAGTAAATACTAGTTTTAGTTTCTTATGTAACCTTCTAGGATTTTTTTATACTATCATGAATACAGACTTATACTCCCACTTTTTTCTACATTACTTATTATATATACGTAAGAGGTAACAGTCACATGCACTTTGCTTTTTTCACTAAATAATACACCTTGGGGATCTTTCTCCATCCTTTAGTTATCAACTGCACAGTATTTATTTCATTGTAGGGATGCACCCTTATTTATTAAACCAGGTCCTTATTAATGAATATTCCTCTCTCCCCCATTTCTACTACTACAAATAATGCTGTATAAAAAAAACTGTCTAGGTGGGATTCTGCAGGTGCACTTGTAGGGTATGTTTCCAGGCGTGGAACACTATGACAAGGGATACACCACATTATTCTCCATAGGACAGTTACACTTTAATCTCCCACCAGAAATACAAGAGTGTCCGGGCTTCCTGTAGCCTCACCAGAGTCCATTATTAAACACTTAATAGGCCAAAAATGTGGTTTAAATCTGCATTTCTTAAGAGTGGAGATGATCATTTCATATCTGACATCCTTTTTTTTCTGTAAAATATTTATTCTATTAGTTTTCTGTGAGGTTTTTACCTTATTTGAGAAAGCTCTTTATACATTAGGAGGATTAGTCCTTGTGACATGAATTAGATACATTCTCTCAGTTTTCTTTTCTTTCTTTCTTTCTTTTTTTTAAAGATTTTATTTATTATTTCCAGAGAGAGAGGAAGGGAGAGAGGCAGAGAGGGAGAGAAACATCAATGTATGGCTGGCTGCCTTTTATCTGCTTCCAGCTCCGGACCTGGCTGGAGACCTGGCTTGCAACTTGGTTATGTGCCCTGGCTGGGGAATCGAACCAGTGACCTTTGGGTTCAAAGGCCAGCTCCTTATCCACTGTGCCACCAGCCAGGGCCATTCTCTCAGTTTTCTAAAGCCCACCTTTGGATTTATGGTGCTTATGTAACACAGGTTTTGACTTCTATAGTTCAGTTTATTAATTTATCTCTGATGACTCCTGGATTTTCAATCAGTAAGGTCTTGCTTACGTCAATGTTATCAAGGAAATTTACATAACTTTAACACTGTAATTTTTCACATTTAAATTTCTGATCCATTTGAGATTTAACTTGGTTTAAATTATATAGTTCCAATTTTATTTTTTTCCAGATGGCTACTAAGTTGGCCCAATATTTAATGAATAATTCATTTCTCCCTGCACTAAGATGCTGCCTTTACCACAGACAAAATTCTAGTACTTAATTTAGGTCTAATTTTAGATTTTCCTATCTATTTCATTTGCCCATTTACATGGATATTTTCTAATGCCCAGCAATTACAGATGAGGCAGTCAGAAAACTTACCATGCTTCCTTGCTTATTTTTCCAGTCTATTTTTTGGTAATTTTATCACTCCTCATTGCCAGAGCATTCAGAATTTGTGTTTTGTTCTGTCGCCCTATTTCCGACCTTTGTTTTTGTACTGACTCTCCAGTTAAATGCATTCAATTGTCACTGACATGAACTTGTGTGGTCTCCCCAGTCATCTCCTAGTTGGCTGAAGTTCATTTTCTAGTAGTCTCCTCACTAAGAATTCACAGTAACAAGATGGCTACGGGCTGACATGTGTTCCCCCAAAATTTGTATTTGAGGTCTCCACCTCTAGTGCCTCAGAATGTAACTAGTACTTGGAGATAAAAATTAGCGATGTGATCAAGTTAAAATGAGACCATTTGTGCGGTGCCCTAATCCAATCAGACTGGATATGTATGAAGGATTTACAGGAAAGATACACCAGTCATGTGTACAAAGGGGTGACCAAGTGAAGATGCAGCAAGAAGACTGCCATTTGCACCTGGATCTTGGTCTCGCAGCCTCCAGAACTGTGAGAAAACAAATTCCTATGGTTAAAGCCACCCAGTCTGTGGTGTTTTGTTGTGGCATCCTTAGCAAACTACTACAGTTGTTTATGTTCAGAACTTTCTGCCTGCAGCCTTCAAACCTGAAGGACAACTGGAAAGATGTAAGATCATGGCTCATTCTTTCTTTCCTTGACTAACATGTTGGCAGTGTTCTACTGCCTCTTGGCGTGGATGGCTGCTGCAGAGGAAGCTGAAGCTACTACTCTCATTCCTTCCACCTTCTTAGTGACTTGACCCCTTGACTGGCTTCCCCAAAGGATTCTTCATTAAAAAATAAAATGATCTTTCTTTATGGCCAATATTTGACACATACAAAAGAACATAATTATATAATTATGTATATAGTATGCAATTATATAAAATATACACTTATGCTGTAAACTACAAAATGATAAATAGTCCAGAAATTGCCATCCTATCAAAGAATGAACTTGCATCTACCTGTGTGTTCTTACACTATTCCAGCCTCCGGCCTTGTCTCTAGAGGCACATGCTATCCTAAATGTCGTGTTATTGTTCCACTGTATAAATACTGTTCTATCACTCACACACATGCATTTGCTTCAACAATACTTAATTTACCTCTTCCTGTGCATTAGAAAAATGGTGTAATACCTTTAAGCAGTCTATTGGGTCTCGGGGTCTTTATTCAACACATTATTTCAAAGATTCATCTATGGGTTGTATGTAGCTTTAGTTCAATTTCCTTGCTGCACAATTAAATGTCCATCAAGGGAATATACTATAATGTACTCATTCATATTCTGTAGATGGGGGTTTGATTCCTTTCCTGTTTTTAAGTCTCCAGTTGCAAATAAATGTACAAAGAGTATTTTAGGCTAGAGTACCTAGGAGTGAAATTGCTGGGTCACAGGATATGCAAATATTCAGCATAATAAGAGGATGCTAAATGCTTCCTAAAGGTGTTGTGACTATTTGCCATCCCATCAGCAATGTTCAAAAGTACCCTTCCCTGGCTGGTGTGGCTCAGTGGATTGGCACCAGCCTGCGAAACCAAAGATCGCTGGTTCGATTCCCAGCCAGGGCACATAACCAGGTTGCAAGCCAGGTCTCCAGCCAGGTCCTTAGCTGGAGGCAGGGGAAAGGCAACCATACATTGATGCTTCTCTCCCTTTCTTCCTCCCTCCATCCCTGTTCTCCTCTCAGGAAATAATAAATTAAAAAAAATATTTTGTTAAAAAAAAAAAAGTACCCTTAATCAATTTCCTTTCTAATCCTTGGTTATTATCAGTAGGGGTTCTTAGTTTACATTTTCTAATTATTAATGAAATTGTTGTTTTTTGTTTATTGGTCATACATACCTCTTTTTTCTATGAAGTATCTGTTAATATCTTTTGTTCATTTTTCTGTTTTATTTACCTTTCTCATTACTTTCTTTCTTTGTTCTACATATTAATCCTTGTAGGTTAAATGTGTTATATATATTTTACTCAGGATTATCTCTTTGATTTAAAAACATCTTTAAAAATTTAGCCCTGGCTGGTAGCACAGCGGATAAGTCACTGGCCTTTGAACCCAAAGGTCACTGGTTCGATTCCCCAGCCACGGCACATAAACAGGTTGCAAGCCAGGTCTCCTGCCAGGTCCATGGCTGGAGGCAGGTGAAAGGCAACCATACATTGACATTTCTCTCCCTCTCTGCCTGCCTCTCTCCCTTCCTCTCTCTCTGGAAATAATAAATAAAATCTTTAAAAAAAAATTTATTTACTTACTTTCAGAGAGAGGGGAAGGCAGGGAGAAATAAAGGGCAAGAAAAATTGGTGCCTGGAAAGAAACATTGATCTGTTGTCTCTCATATGCGCCCCAACCAGGGACAGAACCCACAGTCCTGACATGCATTTTGACCAGGACTACACTGGCAAACTTTTGCTTTGCTGACCTATATACCCAACCAACTGAGCCACGCTGGTCAGGGAAATACACCTTTAATTTAAAAAAGTTTTAAATTTGAATGTAGCTGAACTAACTTAAAAAAAGATTTAATGTTTTTATCATCTTCTTTAAAATACTTTTCTGTACCCCATCTCTCAAATTTTAGTCTAATTTTTAAAGTTTAGTTTTTGATGCCTGAGCCGTACTTAATCCACATGGAATTGATTTTTTGTGTGAGGTGTGAGGTGAGGATGGAGGAATTGTGCCATCACAGCTTCCTAAATAGTTCTCTTCTTCCCACTGATCTTTCACAGTTGTATGTATGAGCCTGCATTGGTCCTTCTATGTAGTTCTGCAAGTGGTTTCAGTTTATTCTTGAGTTAATGACATAATGTCTTGTTTTATAATTTTTCATAAAAGACAATTCTCACAACCTTATTCTTCAAGAGTATCATGCCTATTTCTTACACCTTTCCATGTGAATGTAAACATCTGCTTTTTTTTTTGGTGGGGGGGCAGGGAACTTCTCCATTTCCTTTACTATTCTTAATTTCCCTTTGTCCATTCTGTAACCTCGATGTATAGTTCTTTCCTTTTGTTTCACATCCACACAATTCACCAATTATTGCCGTCTGTCAGCCTTTCAAATAATATTAATACTAAGTTTTCTTTTCATTATTTCAAAATGCTTATGTTAATTCATTTAAAGAATTATTTTTAATGTAGTATCAACTGTAATATTACCAAACACATGCGCAAATATTTATACACATACATTTTACAAATATTACATTAGGCAAAATATTTCTACTCCTGTGTCAGTGTCTAATAAGATCATTTAATTAATTGCCTTCAAAAATTTCTATTAGAAATATTATGGTCTAGTTTCTTTCATTTATTGTTTGCATGGTATGTTATTTTCCATCTTTGTACTTTTAGTCCTTGGTCTCCTAATATTTAAAATGTTCCCCTTATAAGCAGTGCACAGTTGGATTAAAAAAGATACCTATTCCAAAACAAATGCTTAAATTGTATACTTTTTAAAAAAGATTTTACTTATTTACTTTAAGAGAGAGGGGAAGAGAGGAGGGAAGGTAGAAAAACATCAGTGTGTGAGAGTTACATGATCGGCTGCCCCTCACACACCACAAACTGGGGACCCAGCCTGCAACCCAGGCATGTGCCGTGACTGGGAATCGAACTGGTGACCTTTCCATTCATAGGCTGGTGCTCAATCCACTCAGCCACACCAACCAAGGATCTTCCTGTTTTTTGTTTTTTTTTAATTACATTTTATTGATTACGCGGTAACAGTTGTCCTAATTTATTGCCCTTTGTCCCCCATTCCACCTAATTTATTGCCCCTTTCTCCACCTGCCATTATTCATGTCCATGGATCATGCATATAAATTCTTCGGCTACTTCCTTTCCTATACTGTACTTTACATCCCCAAGGATATTCTGTAACTACCTATTTACACTCCTTAATCCCCTCACATCTTCACCCTTTCCCACACAAGCCCTCCCATCTGGCAACCATAAAAGGCTCTCAATATCCATGATCCTGTCTCTGTTCTTGTTTGTTTAGTTTGTTGTTTAGATTCAACTGCTGGTAGGTATGTATTTATTACCACTTTATAGTTTAGAGTGTTGATCTTCTTTTCTTAAAATAAGTCCCTTTAACATTTCATGTAATAATAATTTGGTGATGTTGAACTCCTTTAGTTTTTTCTTATCTGGGAAGCTCTATCTGCCTTTCAATTCTAAATGATATCTTTGCTGGATACAGTACTTTTGGCTGTAGGTCCCTTCTCTTCATGACTTTGAATATTTCCTGCCAATCCCTTTTAGCCTGCAAAGTGTTTTTGTTTCCTTTTTTTTGAGAAATCAGCTGACAGTATTATGAGAACTCTCCTGTAGGTAACTTCCTTTCTTTTGCTGCCATTTTTTTAAAAAAAAGATTTTACTCATTATTTTCAGATAGAAGAGCAGGGAGGGAGGAAGAAAGGGAGAGAAGCATCAATGTATGGTTGTCCTTCACCGGCCTCCAGCTATGGACCTGGCTAGAGACCTGGCTTGCAATCTGGTTATGTGCCCTGGCTGGGGAACTGAACCAGCGATCTTTGGTTTCGCAGGCTGGTGTCTTATCCACTGTGCCACCAGCCAGGGCTCTCTTGCGGCTTTTTGATTCTCTCTTTATAGTTAACCTTGGGCATTTAAATTATGATGTGTCTTGAAGTGGGCCTCTTTGCATCCCTCTTGTTTGGGATTCTCTGTGCTTCCTAGACTTGCACCAAATTGGAGAAGTTTTCCCTTTTATTTTTCCAAATAGATTTCCAGTATCTTGCTCTTTCTATTCTCCTTCTGGAACCCATATGATGTGACTGTTAGACATCTTGAAGTTGTCCCAGAGGCTGCTTATACTATCCTCACTTTTTACAATTCCTTATTCTTATTGTTCTGATTGGTTGTTTTTGCTTCCTTATGCTCCAAATCATTGATTTGATTCTCAGCTTCATCCACTCTACATCTTTTTCCCTGTAAATTGTTCTTTATTTTAAGTAGTGTATCCTTTGTGTCCGATGGGGTCTGTTTTTATGCTGTTGAGGTCCTCACTAAGTTCTTGAGCACCCGATTATAACCAGCATTTTCAACTCTGCATCAGATTTCTTCTATTTCATTTAGCTTTTTTTTTTTTTTTTTGCAGGGTGAGGTGGGAGTCCAGCTCCCAATCTTCACCCCTTTTCTCTGTTCTTTCATTTGGGCCATGTTTCTTGGTCTCTTCGTTTTGGCAGCCTCCCTATGTTTGTTTCTATGTATTAGGTAGAGCTGCTTTGACTCTCTGTCATGGTACTGCAGCCTAACGCAGTAGGTGTCCTACAGGGTCCAGTGGCACAGCCTCCCCATCACCCAAGTTGGGTACTCAAGGTGCCCCCTTTGTGTGGGCTGAGTACACCTTCCTTTTATAGTTGAGCCTTGGTTGCTGTTGGCAGGTCAATGAAAGGGAGTTACCCCGGCCAGTCAGCTGCAAGGACTGGCTGTGACCACTGACTTCCACCCTCTGCCCTCCGTGAAGGGTCCGCTGTGCAGGGGCGGGTGGTGGTGCTCCAAGATGGTCTGTATCTGTCCAGCAGGTGGGCTGGCCCTGGGGTTCCCTGGTGGTGTAGGCCAAGGTCAGCCCCACCTGTGTTTTGCCTGGGGTACCCTGCCTGATCTATAAAGCGATTTGAAATGGCTGCTAGTTGTGCTGGGCTTGGACACTCCCAGGTGAAGCCAAACTGAATCTAAGCTGGCTGCTGCTAGTGCTGAGCCCGGGGTGCACCGAGGCAGCCAGGTCTTATTTCAGAGGATTCAGGAAGTTGAGCAGTAGGAGCCAAGACCAGCCATTCAGATGGAAAAGCAGCCTGGGGAGCCATAGGTTGGTTGGAGCAGAGTCTCTGGGGATCTCCAAGGAAGGCCACACAGTGTTAGCCAGGTGGATGGAGTCTCAGATATGGAAATAGCTTCCTAGCTCAGTGGCTGTTGGGAAAGGGCTCAGAAAAGGGACCACAGCCTCTGCTCGCCTTGATGTCAAACACCCCAGTTTCTCCCCGTATGCCTTTGGTACCTTTCAAGCTGCTACCCTGGTGCTGGAGCTCTGAGGGAGTGAGTCTGAGTAGGTGAGTCCATGTGTGGGTTCTTTAAGGAGAATTGTTTGGGGCTCTTCCACAGGCTCAATCCCTGCTGGGGTTTGTAGCCTAAAGTTGTGAGGACTTATCTTCCTGGCACTGGAACCCTGGGAGAGTGGGCCTGGTGTAGGGCTGGGACTCCTCACTCCTGAGATATCCCTCCCGAATTTTTATCCACCACATGTCGGGGTGGGACCAGATCATTCCAAGTCTATGCCCCTCCTGCCAGTTTGGATGGGTGGTTTCTTTAATTCCATAGTAGACTTCCATTCAATGCGACTTCTGATGGTTCTTAGTAATGGTTTCTACACGTCCGTTGTAATTTTGATGTGTTCTGTGAAGAGGATAGCTATATCTGCCTACACTACCATCTTGACTAGAAAGTCCCACATGCTTAAATTATATAATATTTTGTACTTAACTGCTGATATACTTGGCTCTATAGTACTGTTTGTGTTCTATTTTTATGTGCCATCGCATTTCTTTGAATTAATAAAATGTTTTACATTCTTCCATTTTCCTTCAATTAAATTACATCTTAAAACCATTTTAATTAGTAAGATTATACATTAAAACATGCAAATTATTGTATGGATGATACCAATTAAACTTTAGGACTTTAAAACAGCATTTGCTTTCCTCCCACCATTTGTTACTGTTACCATGAACTTCAGCATCTATAAAACTGAAGCTCTTCAGGATAACACTGTTACTGTTTTGTATAGTTACTGTTTATTTATATTTTCCTTCCCAGTGCTCTTTATTCCCTCTTCATGTTCTTATTTCTACCTGGGACCATTTTCCTGAGGAATTCCCTTTTGTTCTTATTTCAGTGCATGTCTACTGGTGCCAAAGTCTCTGAAATTCTGTTTGTTTGAACACATGATTTCATTTTAATATTTGGAAGATGTTTTTTGCTGGTAAAGAATCCTAGGCTTGTTGTTTCCTTCTTCTAGCTGTTGTTACATTGGCTTCTGGTTTCCATGATTTCTGTTGAGAATTTGTCAGCTTTGTTACTCCTTGGAAGGGAACTATGATTGGTTCAAGATGGGCCCCGCATTCCGTCACTACTGCCTTCACCCTGGCAGAGCCCACAGCCACCATGCAAAAAGGTCCAGCTTCACTGCTGAGAGACTACAAGCAGAGAGGACATTTCCAGCTGTGCTACAGCTATTCCAGCCACTCTGGGTAGGACTCCAGACATGTGGGTAAAGCTTGCTTTGGTGGCCAGTCCCAGAGGAGTCACCACATGTCTGCAGGTGCATAAATGATGCCAAGTGAAACCAAAAGACATGCCCAATTGAGCTCAACTTAGATTGCAGCATCTTGGGCAAATAGTTTTGTGTTAAGTCAGTAAATTTTGGGGGTGGTTTTAAAGGTAGAAATAGATAACTGAAATAGTATTTGGTGTTAAGACAGAGAACTAAATCATGTGGCATCTGTTTTGGGAAGGGGCTGCAGACACTTGCTAGAAGAGCAGCCATGAAACCGTTAAAGGAGGCTGGACAAGCCCCAAGGAGCTTGCTGTTGGAGGCTGGGAAAGAGGCATTGTTACCTGTGGGCAAAACCAATAGTGCGGCTGTACCTTGCAATACGTTAAAATACCAAATCAAGTTGTGGACCTGGTGAAGACTTCCAGGAAGAATGATGAAAGTGACAAATGGTTTTTTTATAATCATGTGTAATATGATATTAAAAGAGAGGGAACTAAATGGCAAGTTGTGTAGTTTTTAAGCAAAATTTAGAAAAAATGTTTTCAAGCTACCTGCAGGGTTAGAAAATGAAACTTTTCCAATTGCCTAAAATAGTTCCTACTCTGGAATTGGGGTGACACGTGTCCAGATGGATTTCAGAACTGACATGGAGTGACTACTTTGTGTTTTCTTTCTACTTCCTAGCTTTTAAACTGATGAGATTATCCTATCCCTACCATATTACCATTTCAGATCGGAAGCTGAGTTGATTCTCTTAATTACCATATTCTTTAATATTGTATAGTAATAAAGTGGAGAAATAGGGAACTAGAAAGTCATTAATTGTGATGTAAAAAGTTCTCTCTACATAACTATCACACCGAGGCAGATGAGTTGTGTTAGAGACTTTCATATTTTCTGTAGGCTGTATAAAAATGTAGTTTTATAATTATTTTGTTTCATGATTTCAAGAGAGAAAGATATTTAAAGATGCATTTCCCATCCACAACCTGAAATACCAAATATTCTTCACCACTAGAAGAACATCTGACTTATTTCATGTACCTAGATTCCCCGGTTCCCAGGACCATACCTCTATCCTCTCAGGCTACAGTAAAGAACGGAAAACTGATCAGGTAGGTTTTACTGTTGAAGGTAAGCAAAGAAGCAAAAAATGTTTGGTACTAAGAGATGGGAAAGTAATGGAAAAGTGATTGAATCATTCCGTGTGGGGTTATTTCACGTTACTCCATTAGCTACCAGGTGTTAAGTACCTAACAGGAGAGGTTAGAGCCACTTTGTGACAAAAAAAAAAAATCTGGAAGAGTTAGAAGTTCCCAGCTTTCCTACAGGGTGACTTACCTTTTCCAAAACTTTGGCAATTCGGGTGCCAATCTGTTCAAGTGACTGTTGCGGATATTGGTTTTTGCCAAGATTTTGTAATACCTGGTATGGGGAGGAAGACGGTTGATTAGAGGAATGAACATGAGGCAGGGTCTCCGCAGCCCTGCTGACACTGAGGCGGGCAGGATCCCACAAACACAAGTTATTTTCCTGGGGTGCCTCCTGTGGTCCCATTGGTCAGACATGGTTAAGGCCATCATATCATCCTTTCAGTCCTCTCCCAGTTAACAAAAATCATAGACATGGAAAACACATTCATTATAGCAACATTAGAAAATAGAATGAAGAAAATAGAAACTGTTTGTAATCCTGTCACCGAGACACAACCACTGTTAATATCTTTACGTATACGAGGTCTGTCCAGAAACAGTCCAGCCTTGTTAATACAAGGAGGATGGTTCATGCGACATTGATGTAACCTGGCAGCTAAGGAGAGTGGACTGGAATGCACATGTGTGAACAATGATGACCTCACTGTATTAGTGGGGGTGGTAGATGCCATTGAGTGAGCATGTATACTGTGTGGCTGTCACATTAAAAAATGACTATGAGTAAGCAGAGTAACAAGTCTGCATGAAATTTTGTGTTAAGCATGAACATTTCTCCATGGAAACTATCTAGATGATTTGGGGATGATGCAGTGAGCGCAGCACAAATAAAAGCGTGGCACAAAGGCTTCAAAGATGGTCGGGAATCTGTTGAAAGTGATCCATGTTTTAGAAGTCCTGCAACAAGCAGAACTCCTGAGAATGCTGAACACGTACAGCTGCAAACAACAAAGATCATCAACTGACAGTGCAAAGAACTAGAAGCTGAACTAGGGATTCCAAAATCTACTGTGTCCAAGACTTTGACGCAGGATCTCAGCATGAAATGTGTTGTGGCAAAATTTGTTCCATGGCTTCTGCTACCAGAGCAGAAGGGACATTATGCTGCAGTTGCTAATGACTTGATTGAAACCACTACTGATGACTCTTCTCAAGAAGGTCATAACCAGAGATGAAGTGTGGACCTGCGGCTATAATCTGGAAATGAAGGCCTAGTTGTTCCAATGGAAGTCACCTGGTTCTCCACGTCTGATGAAGGTATGGCAAAGTCACAGCAAGATCAAGACCATGTTAACTGTGTTTTTTGATTGGGAAGGTGTTGTCCACCATGAGTGTGCCCCTCTAGGCCAAACAATGAATAAGGGGTACGACCTGAACGTTCTTCATCGGCTGACAGATGCGGTATGATGAAGATGGCTGCAGCTGTGGGCAACTAGTGATTGGCAGCTTCATCACAACAGCGAGCCTGCTCACGTATTACATCTCGTGTTTTGGTGAAACGTAAAACCACTCAGGTTACTCAGCCCTGCTATAGCCCAGATTTGGTGCCCTGTGACTTTTGGCTTTTTCCCAAACTAAAATCACCTTTCAATGGGAAGAGAGTTCAGATCATTAATGAGATTCTGGAAAATATGACAGGGCAGCTAATGGTGATTTTGCAGTGTTTTGAACAATGGAAGAAATACTGGGAGAACTATGTGAGGTCCCCAGGTGCCTACAATGAAAGGGGCTGAGGCATCATTGTTGAATGTACAATGTTTCTTGTATCTTCTTCAATAAATATTTCTATTTTTCATAGTACATGACCGGATACTTTCTGGACACACCTTGTACATCTTCCAGATTTTTCTACACGTATACATTATTTTTTCATAAAATATGGGCTCATACTGCATACTGTCACCATTTTCCATAATATATTCTGAAAATTTCTTTAGCAACTAAATGTATTCCTATACATCTTTTTTAACGACTTCACTGCATACTATCTTACACCTGTATCAACATTTATGTAACAAATCCTGTATTGTTGGACATTTGTGGCATGTTTTCCCAATTCTTCTTGATATATTCTTTGGGTCTGTCTTCCTTTCTTAACATTTTTAGAATGACAATAGGGAAATTAACTGTCCCAAATATTTCTTTCAAGAGCTTCTGAGAGCAAGCAGAACACTACCCACCTCAAGGAGTGAATGAGAATGAAAATTTCGTGGACATAAAAAGAAAGCAAGCTCAGTCCCAGGGCCTGAAAGAAATGAGGCTTCACCTAAAGCCACTGAAATGACAGTCAACCAAAGAAAGATATGAAAACATGGCCTGGCCATTGTGCTTTTGCCATCAGTTGCTCTAAAACCACTGGGCTGAAAACAACAGACAAACCGCATGAAAGAGAGCACTCACCTCTGTTAACTGACTCTCGCCTGTGTAGTGGAGGCTGGCTCGGTGGGAAACTCCATGCAAGTGGTCCAGGGTGTGCATGCTGGTGGGCAGATTGCCGTTGCAAACAGGCTCCATCGCTGGCTGCTGGATGGGAGTGGCAAAGTCTATGTGTTCTGTGATGCTGGAACACGGAGGTGATTATATTAGCCATGGAGAATTTGGGTGGGGAGGAAGAGTATTAATAATCAGCTGATCGTAACTTCAGTACGTTATGAGGATTATCTGGAACCACAGAATCTCAGACTGAAAGAGACCTCGGAATTTATTTAGTCAGACCTTTCATAATACGGGCGCAAGGACTCCAGTACCTAGCAATAACTATCTGCAGAAGTATGAATCAAGATCATATCCGGGATCAAAGGACCAGTGTTGGGATCCGAGTTCTGAACTCAATGATTTTCCCCACTGCCTCAGCTGCCTTCTTTCTATGCACCATGGCATCTGATTTGCTCACTCCAGCTGGCTTCTTTTTCTTACTGGGGAGGTTTTGAACCAGGGTTTTCTGGTAGGATTTCTTTTTCCAGGGTATAGACAGTGATAAATCCTATAGGTTGTTCCTATTTTGTTTTCCCTTTATGCACAGAAACATATTTGTCTCCACAGAAAATTTTGATAGTAAATTTTACACAAAACAGCTGTGCATTGTATCTACATATAAAAGTATTTGCCTTTGTGGTCCCAAAGTGATCAGTCTCCTGTGAGATACAGGTTAAATATTACGTGCTGTTATACATACTGACATGGCAAACTGACATTGACAAATTTTGCTTCTAGGTATTTAATACCAGGTCATCGTATTAAACATAACATGTTCAGTCCCTGCTATTGTGGTGTTGTCTTGTGAGTGACTTAACTATTATAGATGTGACAAATTATAAAAGATTAAAACATGGTAAAATATCAGTGCTCCACTACAGATACAGAAGGGTATCTATTTCCCCTATGCTGATGGAGGAGGGGGATGGTTAGTGAAGAATTCCCTCAGGAAGTAGGATTTAAGTTGAGGCCAGAACGATGAGTGTGCAGTAACCAGGCAGAAAGATGATAACACAGGTAGGAAGACACATGAGAAGGCCCTCACGGGAGAGAGGACAGACTCGGAGATGGAAACGCATGCTGTAGAAGAATGACAACGTGGACCACTGTAAACAGAGTGAGAAGTTATTAGACCACGTTAAGGATTACTTGACTTCTAATTGAGGAAGAATTCTGAGCACTATGAAGAGAACGGATTGAATAGAGACAAGAGGAAAGAAAGCAAGAGGACCAGTGAGGAGGCTACTGAATGAATACAGGAGACATGGTGGTCATCTGGGTTAACGAGGCAGCAATAGAGACAGAGAGAAGCAACTGGATTTGGAAAGCATAAAAATGACAGGAAGTGGTAACAGACTAGATTAGAGGGTTAGAAACAGGATTGTTAAGGATGACTCCCATGCTTCTGGCCCAAACACTGCTAGAGCTATTTACTAAGAAGCAGAAAACAAACACAATGATGATTTTTGGGGAAGGCAAGTGGTCAAGAAAATTATGAGTTTAGCTTTCCTGACCTTGGGGCACCTGAGAGCTATTTAGGCAAAACGGCCAGGCAGATGACTGGAGAGCAGGGTTGAGGGCTGAAAGAAAGGTCTGGTGCCGAGATTCCAACCTGGGAATTACTAACGTATTGGAGGTGGAGTAAGTTCCAGGGAGTAGGTCAGTCTGACTAGGGTGATTATAAAGAAGGCTTAGCGGTAAATCCCGGGGAACGCCAACACTTAAAGTTTAGGAAAGGGGCCAGCAAAAGAGAATGAGTGTCTGAGGAGGAAAAAAGCAGTTATCAGAGGCAATCCTCTGTTTTGGGAGGTTTTTCCAAATCCGGATTTGCCCTGACTTCCTTCCTGAGTGTGTGATGTCAGTGAGAGACCACAGATCTTACGCTTCTAAAAAAGAGGGATCCAGTCTTCGAGTCAAGTATGTAAATCTGGGCAAGTTACAGAAGTGTGGGCAGAGGCACTGAGAACGGGGGCACAGGGACTGCTGAGCGCAGTTGGCCAAGTCCGCCTGTGAGCTGTGGTTGGCAACAACGCTCATCCTCTGAACCCGCAACTCTACAAGGACAGCTCTTCTAACAGCGTCTGCCCGTAAGGGCATCCCTGGTGCCAGCTCAGGCCCAGTGCGGCCACTGGCCCACAACTGCCACAGAGGAGGGAGATGTGTAAGATACTCACTCAATGTTTTTTGAAGAAACCGCAAGCCAGGTACTCACGATGGCCGTCAGCTCGACCCAGCGGAGTTTGACGCACTCATCTGGGCTGGGCCACCCCAGACTCTGGTAGTCACGCTTTTTTCCTGGGGAAGAAGTATGTCATCAATGACGCAACTGCAAAGGAACAGAATCCACAGTGTCTTGTGGATTACTTCACCCAGACTGGTGTGTTTAAAGGTGCTACTCATTCTAGTTTCCAGAGTTTGTGGCACATGGAGAAGTAAAATCTTGTCACTCACAGCAACGAGAATAAAGATCACCTCTGAGTAAAGCCTTGTTCTCAAAGGTAGACAGTTAAGCATAAATAAATGAATCCTTTACTAGATTTAAGTCTAATCAACATGAGATAAGGGTTAAGATATTCTTCAACGTTAACCTTCTTAATTTTCAACCCTCTCCATTTTGATTTTATAAACTGCGAGAAATATATCTCCAAAGCAGGTTTCTCAACCTGATCCTTCTGACACTGTGGGCTGAATGACGCTTTGTTGTGGGGACTGTCCTGTGCCCTGAAGGACACTTAGCAGCATCCTTAGCCTCCACCCACTAGATGTCCGTAGCACCCTCCCCAGATGAAACAACCACAACTGTCTCCAGGGAGGCCCAGATCACTCCCGGTGGAGAACCCCTGCTCTAAAGAGATGCAGCAGAGTAAGAACAGCTGAAGATACTGAGGTTACTTATTTCCAGAGCACAGACTGTGTGTTCAGGTCCTGTGCTACGTGTTCTCCATGCATAACCTCATTTCTCAGGTGAGAAAATAAAGGCCCAGAGATCTCAAGTGACTTGCCTAAGGTCACCTGGCTAGAAGGTGACAGAGCTGGGATGAACATCTAGGTCTGTTGACTAACATGTAGGCCCCCAATCATGCTATTTAAAGCTACACAGGGCTTTTCAAGTTCTGTTTACTGATGCCCTTCCCAAATGCTACCTTTCGGGCATAGGCCCTTTATTTAGATCAAGTTCTCAAGAAAGAAGCAGAACTAATTTTGGCCCGGGAAGGATTCTTCTGAAGGAATGATAACTGAATGGGCAGGAAGAACTTTGGTTCTGTACAGTTCTTTTTGTACTATAGGGGTTTACCAACAGTAGACAAATGCTTGAGGTACAAGCAGGGTTTTAGATTTAGATTTTAATAAAATAGAAATGAAGTTTGAAAGCCTTTCAAATGAACAATTTAAATAATTAAACCGTAAGTTTCATAATTAAGCTTATTTTTCTTTTATATTTAAAAATAATTTTTAAATAAAAAATACTTTTTATGTTGAAAAATACTTGTTGAGCATTTATTGTGAGGGGCTGGGAGTGGTGTTAGAAAACAAAGGACAGAGAGAGAATTAATAAGGGAGCCTGACCTTGTGCTCACAGTCTAACGAGGAAGGTGGATATAAACACATCATCAGAACACAACAGGGTAAGTGCTAGAGTTCAGGTGAAGAATAACTGAAGAGAAGCGAGAGCAACTAACCCTGTCTGAAGGTGCCAAGGAAGAGATGGCGTCTGATTTGAAGTTCAAGGATGAGTGATAGTTTAGCTTCTCTGGGGTAGCACAGGGGCATTCCAGGTAGAGGGAACAGCATGGACCAACCTCTGCTGGCTTCAAACTTTCCTTCTGCAGCTTCCTCATCTCTCAGGACTGCAGAGTTAGGGCTTTGCTCTGGATGAGGCTTTGGCATAAAGGAATGCTGCAGCTGGTTTGATCTTCTATCTAGACCACTGAATTGTTCTCCGTATCAGCAATAAGGCCGTTTCACTTTCTTATCATTTGTGTGTTCACTGGAATAGCACTTTAATTCCATTCAATAACTTTTCCTTTACATTCACAACTTGGCTAACTGTTTAGCCTAAGAGGTCTAACTTTTGGCCTAGCTTGGCTGTTGACATTACTTCCTCACTAAGTTCTATCATTTCTAGCTTTTGATTTAAAGCGAGACATGCGTGGCTCTTCCTTTCATCTGAGCACTCGGAGGCCACTGCAGGGTTACTAACTGACCTAGTTTCAATATTATTGTGTCTCAGGGAACAGGGAGGCCCGAGTGGAGGGAGAGACACAGGGAACGGCTGGTTGGTGGAGCAGTCAGAACTCACATAACATTTATTAAGTTTTCAGTCTTACATGGGTGTGGTTCATGGTGCTTCAAAACAACTACAGTAGAACTTCATAGACTACTGTAACATTTATAATAATGAAAAAGTTGGAAATACTGAGAGTTACTAAAATGTGACAGAAAAAAAGTGAGCAAATGCTGTTGGAAAAAATGGCACCAACAGACTTGCTCAGTGAGGGGTTGCTAAAAACATTCAATTTGTGAAAAAACACAGTATCTACAAAGTGCGATAGAGTGAAACACAATAAAAGGAAGTACATCTTTATGCTGCGTAATAAACTGCTTTTGTTCACTTACTAAATTAGACATCTTACCTGCACAGTACACATGCTGAATTTATTTAAGAAATTACCAACCTTTAGGTTGTTTCCAAATTTTTATTATAAGTAACACTGTGATGACTAACTTTGTATTTTTATCTTGGGCACTTGTAAAATGATGTACTTGGAGTAAGTTACTAATAGTAGAACTGCTAGTATGTTTTTAAATTTTCTGGACATCTAGTCAAACTACCCCAGAACTCATTTTAATAATTCTCATTATCACACATTTAAAGATAATTCAATGAACAAATATGGTATATCACTGTTTATGTTTGCACTTTTTTGACTGCTGGTGAGGCTGCATGTTTTCTCACTAGCAGTCAAAAAAATGCTGACATGTGGTGACCTGCCTATGTGCTTGCACATACTTTGCTGAAATGTTGCATTTTTCTGATTGACTTGTAGGTGCTCTTTAAATGATATTGCTATCCTTTGCTGATCATACATTTGGTAAATATTCCACAAAAATAGTTTGTTTCAGTCCTTTGTCTTTTTATTTTATGGTATTTTCTGGAGCTAAAATTACTTTTTCCTTTCTTTCAACCTCAGAAAGTTCACTTTATTGCTGATATGGAGAAAGTTTCAGTGAACTTAAGTGTCCCTTTCACCTTCATAATGAATATGAATAACCATCTATATTGTATTCTTTTATCACTTTATTACAGTTACTGTTTAATCCAATGCAGTGTGCATTTCCATAATAATGTTTTACAGTTTGAGCATCTTTTTCTTGCTACAGAAGACAGACCAAACAAAGGAAGTGTTGCTTCTTTTGTCACCTGTTAACACAGGCTATGTTCCTTTACAGTGAAGCTATTTCATGCTTTTAACTCCAGTCATGACAGAATGTCCTTTTTGGTGTCCTTACTCTTTTTCACAAGTCACAGCTCATTCTGGGATTTAGCCATTTTACTGCATGCCCTCTGCTTTGAGCTTTGGTAAGTACACCAAATTAAGTAAGACATTTTCAAGAAGATGTTTGGAATTTTCAAAGCACAAGACAAGGAATATATCCTTTTAAAAAAGATTTTAAAAACAGAAATTCTACCACCACTACTTCACTGCTGGAAAGGAAGTCAACTGGACTCACAGGAATGGCCCTGAACCTGGTGCCCAGAGATGAATTTTGGAATAATTATGAACCCTGAAAGTATGTGTCCGATTTTGATGTGCATGCACTTTTTTCCTGGGGAATACTTCTAAAAGCATTTATCTAACATGGAAGGAGACACCTGACACACAAAAATGTTACTAGTTTATAGGTATTGAGCCCTATGTGCCCAGTTCATGCAAAAGTACTTTACATGTAGAATCCTCACAATTACCATGTAAGTTAGGTACAATTGTTAGTCTCAAACCCACATGTTTATATATTAACCTAGACTTTCAAGTTCAAAAGAGGACACTAAGGCTCAAGATAATAAGAATATAAACCAAACAGCCAATGGTGAAAAAGCGAACTGTCAAAACAAACTGTATCAATGACTGGCTTCTTTTTCACTTAGCCAACTTACCTTCTCATCCACTTTAAGTCACAAACATATCCTTGTGAAAACTGAGACAGTAAAAGCTGAAAGAAGAAGCTGGCATATTAAACATTCAAAGTTACCTTGAGGCCCAGGAGATGCCACCTTTGGGCCAGTGATCTCCAGGTTTGTTTGGTAACGATGTACATTTTCTGCTTGATTTGATTCTATCTTTTTCCCAGGAGTTTTTTTATGATCTCCTTTGGGTTTCTTTACTCGTTTGACCTGGAATGTGATCTAGAAAAGAGAAACATGTTAGGAACAAATGAGACCAATTATCAAATGTCAATGGCCATGGATATTGGTGGCTTTAAGAATAACCAGTCCTAGCCTTGGCTGGCGGCACAGTGTATAAGGGGCTGGCCTGTGAACCCAAAAGTCGCTTGGTTCGATTCCCCAGCCAGGGCACATGACCAGGTTGCAAACCAGGTCTCCAGCCAGGTCCATGGCTGGAGGCAGGTGAAAGGCAACCATACATTGATGTCTTTCCCTCTTTGCCTCTCTCCCTTCCCCTCTCTCTGAAAATAATGGGTAAAATCTTAAAACAAACAAACAAACCAAAAAACCCAGTCCTGTGCAAAGATTTTCTTCTTCAGTCTAATTCTTTTCTTCGTTTCATTCATTCATTCATTCCCTTGTTTATTTTGAACGGAAGTGGAGAGGGAGAGAAGCATCAATATGCAGTGACCTCTCACATACCCCGAAATGGGGACCTGTTCTGCAACCCAGTATGTGCCCTGGGAATTGAACCAGCGACTCTTTGGTCCACAGGTGGTGCTTAATGCACTGTGTCACACCAGCCAGGGCTCAGTTGAGTTCTTGAAGGTTTAAATACAAAATGTTCAGTGAAATAAAAATAGTCACCTACCCACGAAGAGTGTAAAGGGAAAACTAAAAATTGAGGTATCTGAATTGGGTAGTTCCAAATCTACAGACGTTGAGTGTGGTCACACACCCATCCTGTTTCCTCCGCCTCCCAGAAAAGGTGGCAATACCTAAGTTACAGGAAATATGTCCTGCAGTACAAGTCCATGTGAAGGCTGATGAGTGTGCCGTCAAGTGGTGCCACATGTCCAGCAGAAACACCACACTTTGAAAACGCAGGCTCGCCCCTTCCCCGCAGACCTGGGCTACAATTTGATAAGAACTGCGCTGGCAACTCTTACCCATTCTGTTGCTTCATCGTCTTCACTCCTGCAGTCTCCATAGCAAGAGCTTTTGGCCATTCCATCCTGGGGACCCTTCTTCAGTACCCGTATCCCCTGCAAGTCCAGACGCCGCCCCTTCATCTCTAGCGGTCCCCCAAAGCCTTCCAGGGGCCATGCCTGTTGAAATTCATCCACCAAAGCCAGGATCTCCTCTGACATTTTTGTTTCATCTGCATTCTCTATCTCATCAGAACCATTGCTTTCTTCAACCACTGTACCTGAAATCCAAGCGCCAGCATGTTATTAAAAATCACAGAGTATTCTTGCAAGTATTTGAGTGACTCCAACCTTGCTTTTTGAGAGAAATTTTGGATCTGGTTAGAGGCACTTCTCTGACCCACGTGCATAAAAATACCACTCGGCATCTTCAAAATTCATTCATAAAATATCATCATCATGTACCTTTTGTCAAAAGTCTGGCTGAGAACAATGGCAGTAGCTAGATGGCAGGCAGTCATACCTTCTGCCCCTAGTGAGCACGAGGATGGCTATTTTGTGTATATAGATTTTGTAAAAAGAAAAAAAAGAAAAAAACAACAACTTTGCTCTAGATATGACACAGATGGCAAAGATGAAGTTCACTATTTACTTAATGTGGGATTCTTCGAGTTTTATTCAAATAGCATATAAAAATACCATAGCTGCAGGTCCAGACCATATAATCTAATTGTCTTAAGTGACTAATGTTTTGTTTAATGGGAAATTATCCTATTTCCACACAAAGACTTCCATTTTCACTAATGGCTGATGTAAGAAGCAACAGCAATATGCTAGCAATAAAATAGTAATTTTTTTCTAAAATAGTTATCAAGATATTATTAATGTTGCTCAAGTTTCTTATGTAAAGACTCCCATAGATATTTCTCAGCACAACAACCTAGTAAAGGTTCTCTTTCCTGAGAAGTTGACAGTTTCCACAATTACACATTGAAAGGTGCACAGCCCTACAAGTTCCCCCTCTACGCTTAGCTAACCAGGAAGCTTAGGGAAAAATTACTCTAAGTTTCTTAATAGAATGCCTCAAAAAATATCTTTACTAGTTATGTTATTTTGAATCAATGGCTGAATTGTATATTATGTGTTCCATGAAAGTTATATCCAATCCTTTTTGGAAGTAGGGAGTGTATAAAAACAAGTAACAAAATGAAATGCCTGCTTTTGTAATATGTGTCCACTGAACAGCCTGAGAGCTTGGGGCTGATTGCTCACCAAACGCTGGTCTGTATTTTCCCAGTTAAATGACCCAATGATCTTCAGCTGGTGACTCTGGCTTGTTCGGTGATTTAGAACATGGTATTATTAAAAAGGCTGGGGTCAGGAATCTTACATCCTTATCAACCTAGGTAGCAACTGTGATTAATCCACCTTAGAATTTGCAGTATTAGTCTCTGAGGAGGCTGGGTGTGAGAAAGATACCTGACTACCATGGCTAAAAATAACTTGAAGCTTGAGTCCTACTCACAGAAGATGCAGTGTCACCCTTGACTCAGGTGACACCTGTCTCTCCCATTCCCCATTCTATTCTAGAGTGGCCACTTCTGCTGCCAGTACTGCCAGAAATCCCTGTTATTCTTCCCTGAAAAATACGGGTCCTCTATTTGTCACAAGCAACTAAAGAATATACTATTGTCCTTTCAGAGAAGTTTCTTTTAGATTTTCTGAACCAATCCGCTGGTGTCTACTGATGATGATAATGATGAATGGAGCTCTGAAACAAGTTAAAAGTCAAGTAGGGATTTGCAAAAGCTGTTCTTTAAATATTCAGATAAAAATGGTTGGTTACTTGCCTCAATTATGTGGCCAGTAATATAAATGTAGGGTTGACAAAGAGTTTTAATTTTCAGTTTCTATCTTGTTACTACGTTCTGAATGCCTAACCTTTTACCTGGCACATAAGAACTAAGAAATAATTTAGTTAGTGAGGTTCTTGAGAATCTGCTGCTCCTGCCTTTTCCTTGTCCTGCTGATTTTTAAACTCTAAGGTTTATCTTGTCAAGTGTTAACGTAGGGTCAACCCAGCTGAAAGGTAAGCAATAGAAAGGTAGGTACGTTTTTTAGCATAATCAGTCGCATACTATGCCATTTACAAATTTCTCAGTAGCTAACCCAGGAAAGCAGCCCATGAGGGTTGCTCTTGGGATCGCCAACAGCAAGTTAGAGAAATTCCTGACATCTGACTTGCAGCAACACTGTTGTCTCTAAGTATTCCTCATGTTATTTTAGCTTCCTCTCCTTTCTTCTCCTGTGGATACCATGGGATTCCTTCTACCTTGTCCTGAGACAGAAATGATTTTTTTGACAAATTTGGCCACAGCAAAGAATATGGGTTTAAAGAAAAGTGGCTTTTGGCCTACAAGAGGCTGTAGGTAACTGATTCCCAACGTAGATTCAGAGCTGCACATGGATGCTGTGTCTGATATAGCCATTTTTACTATTCAGAAAGCATTTTTGTTGTTTAGTTGCAGAGAGTTCCCAAAGGTTAATGTTTCCCTGTGCCCTAACCATTAGGTAATATACATCACTATTAAAAAGTTCTTAGAGAAAGAGGCTTCCACTGATGGAAATCAATGCTCGGGTAAAGAGAGACCATGGAACTTACTGCAGACTGCTGAGGTGGGATGATAGCAATTCCTAAAGAACAACACTAAATAAAAGGGAGGAGCAGGGAGATCATAAATGTGCTGAGTTAGAAGAAAAATAAACCAAACATATTTACTTAAAGTCTACTATGAGCCATCTACATGTATAAGCTGTATAGGTGCAAACAAAAGGAACAGGAACCTGAAGAATCTGGTCAAAGAACTAAATAAATTTATAACCAAGTTGAAGATGCAAAACTATACACATTAAACAATGAGAGTACAAGTTCATTTAAATGTTTTGCAAGGGAAAAAAAATACTCAGTTGCAACCACAAAATGCTTTATAAAGGAAGGCCGACTACATGAGGCAGGATCCAGACAGAATAGATGGCCAGGGAAGGCACATCCTAGAGCAACAGCACTAGAATAGCATGCATATATATACATGCCCACCTACACAGGGACTGACACAGGCATGAGGAAGGTATGTGTGAAGGCACTGCTGATTCCAGGGTAACTAAAACAACAAATGTATATGGATGACATCAGCAAATAACATCCCGAGGAGAGGTGGGTGACACTGAGGATGTCTGGCAAAGCCAGGAAGAAGATTCACTGCAAAGAGAGCCTCTTGTTTGCTATGCAGAATAACAAGATGAGAGCCATAGTATTTATGAAAGTTATAGTAGTAAATCTGGGTTGGAGAGGGGAGGAGAGCAGGACAGGATGAAGAGATCAATTAGAAAGGTATTTCAATAATCTATGTAAGAGAGGATTAAAAGAATTTTTTTAAAGGGCAGTGAAGAGGTATGTGAGAAAATTTCAATGGAGAAAAATAGAATTTTGTGATTAGATGGGACTAAGGGCAAAGAATAGGGTAGGTTCAAGGATGATTTCAAGATTTTAAAGCCTAGTGTGAAACAGTGGGCTTCTTACTATGTGAATGTAGTTTTGGAATCTGTGAATGTGACAACAGAATGCTGGAGTTAGAAAGGGGCACTAGGATAGTGCACTGGGATTTGTAGACCCTGAGAAAGAAGACCCCTATTAAAAGAAGGGCTCCTGGTGGTGAACTGGGCTCAAATTAAAAAACAAACAAAAACCAAAAATTCCCCCCCCCAAAACAGCCTGGGAGCTGTTTCTACACAGGGGCCTCTCACGCAAACTGCAATTCAGAGAGAACACTGGGTCCAACTCTGCTTGCACTGTTTCCACCACCTGCCCCTCCTTGTAAAAGAGTTCCTGAAATCCTAGTTCAATTAACAGGGCTGAAGCTTTCCCCATCCAATTGGAGCTGTGCTGCTCTGACCAATCAGAATGGCTCCTTTCTGACCAATTAGAACAGTGCCTTTTGGGCCAATCCAACTGCAAGGATTTGGAGTCCTCATTTACATGAGGACTGACCACCCACAGACCAGGGGCAGGGACTTCTGTTCAAGTAAGCCAGCCCTGCTCTGGCCCAGTGAACGCATGTCCCTTTCCTCCAGGACTGAAGACTGCATTTCCCTGGCCAGAGCAGATCAGATCAGATCAGATCAGATCAGATCAGATTAGACCAGATCAGATCACAGCAGACTGGTGCAGGAACAGAGATGCAGACCAGCAAAGAGGGGTCAGAGTGTAGCAAAGTAGACCAGATCAGGGCACAGCCGAGCTGAACTGCCTAGATGAAGTGGGGCCTGGCCCCAGGGCCTCCTCACAGCCTTGATATTTTCACAGTTGAGCTGTATCACAATGGCTGCTCCACAGCCCTGCTGTTCAGCAGCTGTGTTGTATCACCATTGAGCTGTTTGTACTGAAAAAAACTTCCTTCTTCACCGCATCTCAAACTGGGGATTTCTGTTGGCATAGAATTGGCACCAATGACCATTGGCTGAAAGATTTCAGGTACTATTCATGAATAATACATTTATACATTTGTGGTTATATATCTAATAATGTGCTTAAGGCCTGGAATATAACAATCCATAGAGGTTACACTCTAGGCCAGAATGGATGGAAGAACATTACCTCTGCACATTGCTCAATAAACAGCTGGAAATATAGAATTTAGGTCTGGACTGTAGAAGGATCTCAGAAGGTTTTACATTGTGCTTGAAGCAAAAAGAAACAGTGGTTTGTTGCTTGCGGGATGGATGGTACGATATAAACCGAAAATACAAAGACTGAGACCCATCTCTCTGTTATGTTTTAATCTTCGTTAACATACCATTTTTAAACTGGAAAAAGAAGAATAAATGTTGTGAAGTGAAGAGACTCTGGGCACCCACAGTGAGGCTTATGAGTTCACGTTTTCTCACTTGGATGGATCCCATCTTAGGGTGCTGGGAAAACTCACGGTTGAGTTTGAGCAACGTTAGGTAATCTGCCAAGAATCACAGGGACTAAGGGAAATACTCAGAAATGGAGAGAAGCATATGTTGTCCTAATTAAAGGAGGAAAAGCACAACTGGGGGAAAAACAGAATGAAAAAGAAGAAAGAAGTCCAGTGAATACCGCAATCAACGTTTGAGACACTCCTCGAGGTTCGTGGTTAAGCGTGGGCTCCCCAGTTGAAGAGAGTTTGAAAGTAGAGCACATTTGCAGAACAGTGACAGCTAACGTACTCAAAACCACATTAAATGAAGGACTGAAGAGACCAGGCTTATCCTCATGGCAGGAAGAGTAGCTGATCTACTACTGCATACAAAAATCAGGCTTGACAAGTATTTTGCTAGAAAGGTTTTTTAAATTCCAGAGAGACTACTTTAAGATCGGGGAACGGACTAGAAGCCCTCATGTAAAAGGAGCTGTTCAAGGAAATGAGAACATTTGGTATAAGGAAGCAAAAATATAAGGGGGGGGGGGGATAGGTAGGAACAATAATCATCTTCAAATATTTAAGGAAATGTGATATGAATGAAAGACTGATCCTGTTAGCCTCAGAAAACAGGACTAGAAATGAGAAGTCCTATTTTAGCTCTCAGTATTAGGAAAAACTTTTGAATTGTCAGAAAGTGGAATGGGCTGGCTTCTCAAGGAGAGTGAGTGAGCTCCCAAGGCCTGGAGAGGCAGCAATAGCCAGACGATGACTTGGGAACGACACTACTAAGGAGAAGCAGAACATGAGAAGGTGAAGGAAGGTGACAATATCTGATAAGAAGCATTATTAATAATCATGGAAGAGAGGTTTCAAGAGATTTAGGCGCATAGAAAGATGAGTGCTACTTTCAAAACAAAACAGATTGACAATAAACAGAGGCAAAGATCATGCATTTAAAGAGATGGCAAAAGAACGTCTTCCCTTCAAAATCTGACTCAAAACTTCTCCAGAAAGTCTTCAGTGATTAACAACTGCAGGTTGGGCGCTAGCCTGCGGTTTCTGAGGTGAAGCAGGTGTAGTCTACCATTAAGAATGATACCACAGAGGAACATGTCCCTTTGTTTCACAAAAACAAACAAACAAAAAACAGTATACTATGGAATTTGATAAATTTGGTTTCAAATTAGGACTCTACCATCATAGGACCTTGGGCAATTCTGTCTTGAATCCTAGTATCTTCTTTAAAAGGGAGGGATCTGGTTTTGAAGCCAGGGTGTAAATCTTGTAAGAGTTAACACATAAACAATGGCTTAAAACTTCACACCAGCAATCAGAAAGCTCAAAGGGTCCAGTACAGACCAAAGAAGGTATGCAAATGACTTCTTCCTGAGAAGAAAACAATCGGGTTTTCATTGATAACCAGTGGTGATCTTTCTTTTAGAAGGTCCACATAGCAAGACCGAGTTCCAAGATAACCTAGAAAAGCAAATATGGAATCTTCCCTCTAACATTCGTGAAGACATGTCAGCACTTCCTCTTTAATCAAACAGATGATTCCTGAGCAGATACTACGTGTAAGTGCTTGTGAAAACGTAGGCTCTAAGCAGCCTCTAAGTCCGGAAGCAATATTCATGCCTATATTCGCAGAAGTGACATTTACTTAGTTCCAACTGTGTACCAGGCATTGAAATAAATGTTTTCCTACATTATTTCATTTAAATTCTCAAAAACACTCTGGCATTTTCTTTTTTTGGTTATTTTAAAATTTAGAATGTAAGAAAGGTTCAGCAAGACTAAGTAACTTGCCCAAAATTTATTAACTGGTATGTGGTAGAGCCAGGACATGACAATATTTCTGACTACAAAATCTACACCCTTCCACATCTAAGGTTTACTATGGAGAAATTCTGTGCTAGATGAGAGATTAAACCAGTGGTTTTCAAATGTTACTCAGAGACACAATTTTCAGCAATCCCTGGCAAAATGAGAAAGAAAACAGACATGTATAAAAAGTTATAAATCACGTTCATACGCACACACGGACAGTTATGCCTAGATACACTTCTGTTGCTGTAAGTTTGCCAATGTCCATTTCAGGGAAAGACTCACCTTATTCTGAGATTGTCTTTGTACCTTTATGACATTAAAATAAATGTTCTTTGTTTTATATAATGGTGACAGTAGACTCTAGTTTTCCTTTAAATTTTTCATTTATTTTTAGGGAGAAGGAAGGGAGGGAGAAAGAGAGGGAGAGAAACTGACGTGAGGGAGAAACCCAGACTGGCTGCCTGCGCACCCCTGACTGGGGGCGGAACCTGCAACCCAGACTGGCGCCCTGACCGGGAACCGAACAGGCAACCTTTTGCTTTGCAGGATGGCACCCAACCAACTAAGCCACATTGATCAGGGCAGATGCTAGTTTTCTTTTAAAATGACCTTACCAATTAAAAAATAAAGTTCTAATCCATCAAACCACTACTTCTGAGGACCACAGGCAAAGGACCATTTATGGCATCAGAAGGCCTAAGAATAATTTAAATTATGCCCCTTACCAAATAATTTAGGTAAGGTATACCTAAGATCACTGGTTCTCAATTTTCTCATTTATTAAATGGGCTTAGTAATAAAATACACAAGGTTAATACATTAATTCATAATATTTTGTACATTTAAGTATCACAAAAAGGCAGTGATTATCACGATAGTTCATGGTTACTAGAGAGGGTATTAATTTTTTCTCCATATGCCTAAATTCTGGGAGTACTGTCTTTTGAAATTTCCCTACGTACTGACAAGTCCAAGGGGACCATAGTTGTACACATTGGCACGTTCACACCAGCAGGCTTCCTAAGATGCGCTTATTGGTGACAGAAAGAAAATCCCTTTTTTAATATAGTGTGTTATAATAAAAGTAAAGCATGGATATTAAAGAAGTTTTGTATTATATCTTTGGAGGAAATTTTTAAAAACCCACTCACAGTAAACCCAATAAAAGTCATCATCATACTGCAGATTAAACCAGCCATCTGAAAAGAAGTCCACCCCAGGAGACAGCCTGCATGATGCTGGAGGGACCTGGAAAAACAACTGGTCTCAGCCGGGCAACTAACTAGACTGCATCCTCCAAAGGGCAATGGAACAGAGCTACGTAAGGAATGTGGGACTAAAGAATGTAAGTGTTAGGTTATAACCTGTCTTCACCAATGATGTATTCAGAAATTGGGAACACAAAGAGCAAAATTTTGGTTGGGTTTTATTCTGAGTTATGCTAGGATCAAAGACTCTCATTTGGTAGTCATGTATACTCTGGTCACTAGGGAGATGCATTGTATTGCAATAGAGATAGTTTCTATAAACTGAATGAAATACCCCTTAATATTCTTCACTTTCATTTGTATTAATTGTGAATTTATCAAGGACATCATGATGTTCACTTGGCTGTGTGGTTGCCGGATGTCAGAAAGGACACAAGTCTGTTGGGTACCAGAGAGGAGTAGCTACCTTGTAGTGGAAAAGACGGGTTGTCTGGTTTAAGATCCAATCTCTTTCAAGCTGGTAAATGGGAATGTTTCCTTAAAAGCCCAATATATTCTGATAGAACCGATAATCTGATTTTCTGAGCTGCAAAGGTGAAGGTCACAACTTCTCCTTTGAGGTCTAGCTTGCTATTCTTAAGACATTTTTTAGGTACAATTCCTCTTAGAAAGAAACAAGATTTTGTAATTGCTAAATTGGATTGGCCAAAAAGTCCATATGTTTTTTTCCATAAAGTAAAAGACACATCTTTTATTTTCATCAATAACTTCATTGATTTGGATATTTTGAATATGCCAGCTGTCTCCCGCATGGTATAATGTTGATTATTTTCAATTAATGTCTAGATTTGATGGCTATCAACTTTAACTGGTCTGCCCAACCATGGCGCATGACTCAGCAAGAAATCTCCAGCATAAGACTTCATAAACCACTTTTGACATATTTGATCAGTCACTGCACCTTCTCCATATACTGCAGAAATCTTCTGTGTGTTTCAGTTGTGTTTTTACCCTTCTTGAAACAATAATTCTTAATGTGCCAAAAAAATGTGTGCATTTTCTATCTTTAATATTAAAATGTCTACATAAAAATTCATCAGTTTTGATAAGGTTTTTTTTAATGCATGCTGATATGACAGCTGTCACAACACAATCTAACAAAACTGTTTTGAATTAAGTTAAAGACAACTAAGCGCTACTACAGCCATTTTATGGAAAATACCAAATGAACTTTTTGGCCAACCCAGTATGTTAATCTAACCTATATATAGGAAGGCAAATGCCACACTTTATTACTTAAAAAATATGGACTGTGCACAGGAATAGTTATATAAGACATGATGTATAAGAAGCTCACAGTCTGATGGGAGACAAGACATACAAGTGACTAACACTGTCTGACGTGTGCCTTGACAGAAGGTTGAAATATGACAGCAAATGCAACATCTAAGTGCTTGGAGCCCTTGGTGGGCACTTCACAGAGGAGGCAACGTTTGAGCTGGATCTTGGAGCTGCACAGGAGCTGTTCCTATAAAGCAGAGGACACGATGGCCATTCCCAACCTGCGCAGGGCCATGAAGGCTCAAAGCAGCATTGCATGCCAGGGCAGTGGTGAGAGGTTTGCTCTTTCTGCCACACAGAGTACTGGTAGGTAGTTTAGTTAAAGATGACACTGAGGGGCAAACTGTCACATATGCCATTCTAAGACATTTGGATTCTTTCTGTAAATAATAGAGAGCTATTGAAAAATTGAAATGTAGACCACTTACCTGATCAGATCTTATTTTAGAAACAACTCTTTGGATACACAAGAAATTGGTTACAGGAGTTGCCTCTGCTTTTAAAATGTTGTACCATTACATTTATTATTGCTCTTACTCTCCTTCCCCCTTTCCCTCCCTCCCTCCTTTCCTTCTTCCCTCTCTCCTTATAGAGACTGAAGTAAAAGACTAGATAGTAGGGCACCTACTTATGAGGCAAGCACAATAGCCCAGGCAGAAACGAAGAATATCTGGATTTAGGCAGGAGAGGAGGAGCAGATGAGGGCAGGATTCATCTAGTTTTAGGAAATGACTGGATATAGTGGAGCCTGGGTGGATTGCAGTGCCAATTAACAGGAAGCAGGGATACGGACCTTAGAAGCAGTGCAGGAATCAGGGTGAGAATGAAGACAAGGTCAAGTCTGGATATACTGAAGTGCATGTGGCACCTCCTAATAAAGAGAACACTGAAAAGGGGAGATGAGAGCTGGAGTTGGGAAAAAGACCTTAGCTGAAAATACAGAGTTGGAGTCACTAGTGTACTCAAAGGTATGTGAAACATCAAGAGATAACATGTAGAGGGATAAGAAAAAGAAGACCAAGGTTAAAATCCTGGGTAACTCAACAAATAAGGGGCAAAGCAAAGAAGTGAAGGAAATGGACAAGGATGTTTTGAAGACAGGAAAAGAGCCAAGAGCAAGTGACAGGGGAGAATTTTAAGGAGTTGTGCATAGTTCCAAATGCTGTAAATTTTGGTTAAGCAGGATGAATATTAAAAACAAGTCATTCATTCTGGCAGTTATGGAACTGATTCAAAATGTGGTCATTAAAATGTGATGGGGGGTGGAGGCAGATATGCCTGTTTTTCCAAATCTTTAAATTTTACTGGATTAGTGTAAATATAACTTATTTTGCTTTGTTTATAATGACTTACTCAACTCAACAGACTGAAAACATTAAAAAGAGTAGTACATAAACAAATCAAGTTTGTTCTAGCAAAAGACAGGGAGGCAGAGAAAAAAAGAAAGAAGTATGAAGAGCATTATAGCTGGTCTTCTGCCTCACTGTTTGAGGGTCACCCTCATGGAACTACAATGTAATAAATGAGTAACTGTGAAAAGAAGGAAAAAGGCTCTTGAGTAGAGAAAAGCCTAAGCTTAAAGCCTGAGAGTTGATTTTACCCCAGAAGCACAGCTCAGGTCAAATCAACTTACTTTCAAGTCTAAGGACAGCTGAGTCCCTCCCTGAACTCTCAACAGAGAGTACAGGGTCCTCCTCTGTTCCTGTCTCAGAGGGCTCTTCTTCGGCAGCATCCAGTGACTGTGAGTTGTCAAAATATTTCTGTTTGTCATGGCTGTTGTCCAGGGTTTTCACATGACAATTACCTCAATGACAAGAGACACAACATAGCACATTAGAAACATCTCTCTTCTGCAGTCCCATGGCTCAAGGTCCCCAAGCATCAAGAAGAGCAAAAAGGCCACCGTGTTAGTTTTTCTCTAGCAGAACATACAAAATCGGTGAGCTGGCGAGCCCAAAGCCTGATCATTACTGTGACTAGTTTAGCACAGAAGTCCAAGTTTCACCTGCCAGGCTATTATAAGAACAAAGTATTTGGTAAAAAACAAAAACAAAACCAAACCAAACCCTGTAACAACAGAGATCACATTCTAAGATCTCATTCCATTCATAATGGATGTGAAACAGTTCTTTCAAAGTCAAAAACATCATAAAAAAAGTTTGCTTTCTACCTAAATCAAATTATGGCAGAGAAATGCAGCATTTTTTTTTCATTATAACTTAAAATGAAAGATACCAAATGATAAAGGATTATAAATGAAAAACCAAGGGCTTAAAAGGGGATAGTGGTAGCTGAGAATCCACATTTAAGACTGCAATATCACAAAGGAGACTTTTTCTTTTGGAATACAAGTTCTGGTTATGGACCATAAGCATAATATGTTAGATCTTGAACATAATCAAAGCACTCTGTCATACTTTCTGATATGTATAAGCGAGCCTGGCCTCTTTCAATTTTGCCAGTGAGTCGAGGCGCTGTGGATGAAGAGCCACTATCCAGCTTCACCTGCCTGGTCATCCTCCGGATGGGGTGGTTGTGTCTGAGATGGCCGTGCACTGACTAGCTGAACAGGTCTCTCTTCCTTGCTTATATTTCATGTGTATATCGGCTGAAGATACATGTTCAGTAGAAGCCTACAATGTTCCTATTACTGGGACGTTGTAAGAGTGTGTAAGTAATTTCCCTTCTTTACCAGAACATTTGAAAATGCTCTAAAAGTTTATTATTAGAGAATGTTGTCTCAAAGAGATGAATGTTCCCAATCAAGCTCTCTCTGCAGCAGTAGAAGTACAAGAAGTCTCTTTCTGGATCTGATGACTCCCTTATAGATTCCACAATTTAGGAAAATACTTCTCATGCCATTTCCTGAATTGTGCCAGGGAAATATAATCAACTCAAAACCTTGCCCATTTCACTGATGTTACAGAAAGGGAACTACATGCACAGGAAGTCACCTTTCATTTTCCTACGTGGTAGTTCTGGGATTTGGACCCATTCTATCACATATCTGAGGCCCCCATATTCAACAATGGAACAGGATTCTGTTTGAAAAGAGCTTTAGCTCTAAAGAAACTTGCAAACAACTTGGGGAGACACTAAATACAAAATGACAAACAATAATGAGATAGCATACTATGACAAATAAGACCTTCAGAGAATAAGCTTTTAGTAGGTAGACCTTGCATTTTGAAGAATAGAACTTAAAAAAGGAAATCAGTATTTGTTGAGTTTGAGTCCTTTGCTTTTCTTCTACTTTCTCCTCAAAAATACCCTGTGAAATATTTTCATTGTATAGATAAAGAAACGGATTCTCAGTGAAATGAAGTAACTTAACAGCAAGTGGCAGATCTGGGATTTGAATTAGTTCTATCTTACTACAAAGCCTCTGGGGCTTCCAACAGTCAGCACCACTGCTGTGGCAGAAAAAGTCAAGGCAACATTCTAGGCAGGGAGGACCAATGTGCTGAGCAGAGCAACAGGAACAGAAGTTCCCTTTTGTTTAGTGGACAAAGAGAGGGGGGTATTAGCCCCCATAGGGCTAATAGAGAAGAAGCCATGTCTGAGAGCAGTTGCTTTTTCTCCAGATTCTCCTATGAGATGACACAGGTTGCTAAGTTGCCTCCACTTCTGTTTTCGCCAGCTAGTATATACAGGGAAGTATGGGGAAACTAAACATAAGCATATCAAAATACATAGCAGCTTTGGCTGGTGTGGATTGAGTGCTGGCCTACAGACCAAAAAGTCTCCAGTCTGATTCCAGTTAGGGCATATGCATGGGTTGTGGGCCAGGTCCTCAGTTTGGGGTGTGTGAGTGACCACTGCACATTGATGTTTCTCTCCCTCTTTTTCTCCCTCCCTTCCCCTCTCTAAAAATAAAATCTAAAAAATAAAAAAATTAAAAATAAATAAAAATAAATAAAATCTTTAAAAAAATACACAGAGAAATGACACCAACTCTACACATCCAACTGCATAAAGTCTGTGAAGATCATACTTTTCAGGGACAATTTAGTAGTCATGACTAGTAAAAGCAGACAGGAAATAATGGTGGCAACGATGCTGAGAATTTAAAAATGTATGTTACTCCCAGTGACTATCCTCTGCTTTCAGCTTTGGTGATTTTGTTTCTAAAGCTTTTTCACTCTGACACAGTTAGGATAAAAGTTAATATTACAAAAGCAAAGGTCAAACCTTTAACACTGGAACCCAGTGAAATCTTGTTTTCTGCAGTTGACGTCCTCCTCCAACTTTTGAGTCTCTTATTTTTCTCTCCCACTCTATTCCCATTATAAAAATTTAATTGGTTCATCTTTTTAAATGTCTGCAATATTTTAAAATGCATTCTAAGTAATTTATAAGATATGATGGGCACAAAATCCCAAAGTTAAAATTACTACTCTTGAACAACCTCAAAACCCAGACACCCTCTTGAAGCAAACCTTGTGCACTCTAAGAATGTCTTGACCTTCAACTCAGGAAATTTGGGCCAAACTCTCTGAAAGAAAAGGAGGGAAGATGAGAGAGAAAGAAAAAGAGAGAGAGTGCAGAAGAGGGGAATAAGGGAGAACTGGGAGTGTAAAAAGAATAAGAAGTTTATGTTCAGATATTTTTTGGAAGTAGGCAGAATTGAAATGATGAAGTAAAAACTGTATGCTTTAAGATTAGAACGGTTTATAATAATTTCCTAAGGGTGACAGTTAAAAAATATCGCTTCAGCATTCTCATATGATTTATATAATTCTCAACTAATAATAGAGAGCCCAATTGCCTAATTTTAAACTATTCCTTTCAGTTGTCTGAGGAGCTAGAGCACTTCAGAAAGGATGAAAGTTTGCACTCTTTGGACTACAGTACAGGTCTACTCCAGCTCCAAGGGGAACTTAAAAAGTTGCTTACATGGAAAAATATTACTTGTCATTCTGCAGAAGTGGAAATGATGTTCTCATTAAAGAAATGCAAGAGAATGTTGGCAAAGGAAAATGGGAAAAATGGGAAGATACCTATCTAGAAAGTAACAAGTCATCTTCAACGTACACGAGTATTATTTTTTGCTGATGCAAAAATGAGAAGATTCTATGGCTTAGACTAAACTTGAGAAGTATGATTTTTTAAAAAAGGATTTAAATAAAATGTTTTAGATAACAAGTTCCTAGGTGAAAATGGGAATATTTTCTGTGCTTAGTGCTTTATACTTGCTTGCAAAGCATTTAGCATCTAATTCAAATCTTGGCAGTTTGGTTTTTTTTAGAAGTAAGAGACTACAAGACAATACCCAGCTAAGCATACTCCAAAAGGGCCCCTCTGACTCTGAAGCTGCTGTGAGATCATAGACATATCAACCTCCTTTTCTGTGGTTAGAATGTCACATGCATAAATTGGGTTATTAATATTAACTTATCCTAAAAGGATGTTCTGGAAGGCAACTAAATATTTAATATACTTGTCAAAGCACATGTCTCCTAGAGAAAAGCACAATTTATTATCCTGTGGCTACAGGTTTTTAGAGTAAACTAAGTTCTCAGAAACTCCCATCATTTGTACGGCTAAGGAAATCACCTATCTTCTCATATTAATTGTTTACAAACGCTCAAGAAAATTTATTTTCTAACTAGAGTTGGATAAGCATACTTATCTTCCGAACCTCAGGTTAGTAACAGATTCCTGGATGGGTAATTTAAGAATCTTTTGGGTTATGTAATAGAAATGCATCACATAAAATGAGAGACACCAGAAATTTGTAAGAGCCAAGTGAAGCCAATGACAGGCTCATGTAGCATTACAGCATAGTGGATAAGAGCACAGTCTGGAGTAAGATTAAGTGAGTTCAAATCCTGTTCCTACTACTTTCTAGCTGTGTGAAGAAGGGCAGGTTCTTTTTAGTCTCTTTGTGTATCAGTTTCCTCATCTGCAAATTGAGTTTACTAATAGTTTCCATTTCATTGGGTTGCTGAGATTAAATCCCACACATGGCAAGTTGCTATTATTATTTGTTGTCTCCCTGAAAATAAAAGAAGGCTATTCACAAAAGCCTTTTAACTATAGCCAACTTAGAATCTCTAGTACAAGCAACTCACTCTTAGAAGTTAATAGGGTGCGTGCCTAATTTCCACTTCTAGTGTGTGTGCAGGTTGAAGATGCTGGAGGCAATAGGGACTTCATTTCTACTAGTCTCTTAGGAGAAAACAGCAACTATTTCAGATTAAACTGTTTAGCATACCTAAATGTTAAATTACTTAGTACTTTTAGAAAATAGCCTCACAGTTCGCTATGTGCTCTTTAGAGGGTATCAGTAGTGTGAATTCACTATAATAGAAACAGACTACAGACACTGTATTCATTCAGTTAAATCAGCTCAGCTACTCAGCAACTCCCATTAGGCTGCTATTTCGCTCCAGCCTTCCACCACCTCTCACTCCCTCTCTGACCCACCCCCTATACAACAGATAAGCGTAATACTCCTGTGCTTCCTATTTGAAATGAATTTCTGAGGCATAAATAATAATTAAACTGATTTGTAAGGAGAGCTAGAATTCAAATTTTATGTTGTTCAAGGCCAAGTAACACATGCTAGAAAAAAAAAAGGCCTTTGTGAAGTGAGTATTATAAAAATACTCCTATTATCCCTGTTTAATAGTAATTCTTGCATATTATGCTCCAAAGTCTCCTTTTTTCTGCCTATAAGAAAAGTTACTTTATGGGAGGCATTCTGGTACATTTAATTAAACATAAGGTACTTGGGTGAAAAATACAGGTAACACTGTCCTTTTAACAAATAAGAGTGATTTTTTTATGGTACGTCTTCCTCCTTACCTTTCTACTTAACTGTACTCGAATTATGCAGCTATAAAACCGCTGGTTTATATACGGGAAACTTAGAAACACATTGTGTATGTTTTATTTTATAATTTCAGTGACCTCATAATTTCATATTTCTCTAGTAAGATAATTGGTCTTTTAGAAAAGGTAGTAAAAAAATCATGGAGTGAACAGAGGTGTATCTTTTAGTTGCTTACCATGACTCACAAAATTACTTGAAAATAGCACCAGGAGACTTTAACTGAGGGTGGCATGTGGGGCTGGGTACCACACAGAATGGGAGGAAAGAAGCCTTTCTGGGAACAGACACCTTTATGATTTCCCTCTCTGGAGGTTGTGACAGGTTCTTATACACCTCCTTCCAAGAGGAACAGTTCATGGATTTAAATCCTGCGTCAGCTGTCGCCTGGCCATCTGAACTGGGGCAAACCAACCTGCTTCCCTGTCTGGGTTCCTCAGCTGAAGTTTTGACATGAACAGGTCAACTACTGTCCTACAACATGAGGATTCCTGGGAAACAACATTCATGGAAACACTGAGATCCTAAGTACACAGAACTCCTTGAATGTGGGTGAGACCTGGGCTGCTAATAACAGCACCCGAGACAAATGAAGCTGTCCCACCTCCCTGTGCTGTCTCTGTTTAGGAAACACAAGAGAAATCACTTCAGCAGAAATAACAGCTCCTTAGGCTTGCACTTATTCAGCAGTTACTGATGAATGAAATTCTTCGCAGATTTTAAAGAAATGATTATGCACTAACTGACCTGCAATGCCAGGTGGGAAACAGTCCATATGAAAGACTTGAAATGAGCAACTTCAGGACTACACAGGCATTTCCTCCTAATGCAGTGAATGAGTGAGAAGAGAGTTTAAAAAAGAAAAACTAAGATAGAAAAGTGTATGACCTCAAATACAAGTGTGTGTGTGTTTCCCTTTTACTACATATTCTGGAGTTGAAATCTCTCCTGGGAACTCTGTTCACACATGGTAGGGGAATCTGCTTTGCCTAAGAATTTAGGCCCTCATCTGCATAGGTTTTCTGTAGACCTGTATTTCCTGACTCCTTTTAGAGGAGAAAAAGGAGAACTGGCTGTCAATCTGACCTCTCTGTCCACCATGTGGGCTTAAGTGAGTAACACAAAGTCAGCACCTGTTGAGACACCATGATACCTGGACTGTGGGAGAAGCAACTCCACCGACAGAATCCAAGCTCTTGGCAGCTACATAACTTGCTCTAGAAATGTGAAAGATCAGATCTCTAAACAAGGGAACTTAAACATTCACTGGAAGTTTACTATGAAAGATGTTCCCATGTAAAAAATACAAACAAACTCCCCCCCTCCCCGCAATGAACTACCATAGCTGCTATTATTATTATTAAATTTAAATCTCTGGCTTACTTCATCCTAGGGAAATTGACTTCAAGCAAGAATGCTAAGGAAATAAATCCAATAGGTTTTTCTCAGACTCACTGATTTACCCATCAATATTTTTATGAGGGTCAACAGGATGCCTGTTATTAAAACCTGTGTGGAGAGAAGGCGGAAGATTACAAGCTATCTGTTAGGTGTGCCAGTGCCAAGCAGACAAGCAAGGCAATGTCATTCCTTTGCTCTTCTCCATCCTACGGTATTGGAGCTACAGACCTTAACGGCTCTATATTTATATATTATGCTGAGTGGTGGTTTGGCAAAAGCATTTTGGGTAAACAGTGAGTGGGTGGATACAAGTTAATTACTCTTTACTATTAGGTATTTTCAGTAGTTCAAACATGAAGCAGCATCAGCTACAATGCCATTCACTTAATTCTATGTGCTAAACTTTGGGGCTAGGGTATGAAGATGGCAAAAAGAATCAGTCCCTATATCCAAGGAGCAAGAGTAGTCTTGTAGACAGTTGCGTCTTCATATACAAATAATAATAATGGCAAGTCACAGGGGCTGAAGGAGAGGCACAGGTTGTTAGGCTGACTGGTTACATGTTACTGCTAATTAAAGAGATCAGGTATGGCATATGGCAGAACTGGGCACTGAAAAATGGGTAACATTAGGAATTTTATTGGGGGGAAGAAAGTTATGGGGAGCTGCAGCAAAAAACATGAACCAACACATGGAACCAGGAAAGCAGGATGTATGTAGTGAAAAACAAAACAAAACAAAATAAAACAAAACAAAACAAAACAAAATTAGGCTATTCATAATAGCATTATCAAAAATCACGGTTTGGTACAATTTCCACTGACTCTGCAAAAGGCAGAATAATATTAAAGTTCTTATGTGGTAAGTGAACTTAAATTTACCACATATATTTGAGTCAACCACACACTCTTGCAGTGAATCAGCTTCACTCAATTCTTAATACTTGGTTGCAGGACGCACCTACATTTCAGGACTTTGAACCTGTAATAAATTAACTAGTTTTAATTGCTCTTATGAAAACAAATGGCAGTAAGCTATCTAGTGGCATGTAAAATGCAATAAAAACTAGGTCTTTAAGACTGTGTGTATGTTTTTATAGCAGGTATCTTCATTCACTTGAATGAAGAATGTGATAAGACAAAAGTCCTTAATTGTAGGTAGCATATTCTGGATAGACCACAGGAGGGCAGCAAAATGCAGGGTTTCTTTTCCTTCAAAATCTGAACTCCATGAAAATTGCTTTAAGCTATAAATTATAAATATACAGAAATTTAGGGTGAAGAACACAGATTAAATAAGTCATGGAAGGGAACAAGGTTCAGGTACCTGGATGCTATAAAAATAGAAACATTGTGAACAATACAGGTTAATTCTTCTGCACAGATATTATAGCTCATGTGCATGGTTTGGAATTTTTTTTTTTTTTTTTTGCATAGTGGGGAAAGCTTTCAAATACATGTTATGTATTTATAGAGAAGCTGGCATAAATTCATAGCATACCTAGACATTAAATTCTGACTTCTGTATAACATTTGTTCATAATTTCTAAAGTTCTGGGCCAACAATTTTAGTGGGAATGTCTCAGTAAATCAAGACCAGGGTTAAAAAACCCTGGATTTGACGTTCAATTATATTTGGTAAATAACAGTATCATTGTTAGTGGCGTACCTGTAAATACCCCATGAAAATGAAGCCTCATAAATATAACCTGCCACTGATCTTATGGTTTCTAATATAAGAAAAATAACACGGAGTGAAGAATACTAAAAATAATGGCAAGTTATACATATCAAAGATATAATAGAACAATGTAGATTGTGAGAGGTAACTTTTTATTTTGCAAGTTAGTGAAGTTGAAGGATCAAAGTATTTAGAAAACATTTTAGAGTAATAAATGCATTAAAAAATCTACTCTCATGAATATTAATCTATATTTTGTTTATATTGTTATTAAAATTTATTTTCCAATTTGGTCATTAGAGAAGATACTAAGAAACCTCATTAAGTTTCATTCTCTGTGATTTCTTTTTCCAACTAAAAAAGGTCTTTTAAAAATACTGAAGCCCTGGCTGGTGGCACAGTGGATAAGGCGCCGGGCTGTGAACCCAAAGGTCACTGGTTCGATTCCCAGCCAGGGCAACATAACCAGGTTGCAAGCCAGGTCTCCAGCCAGATCCATAGCTGGAGGCAGGTGAAAGCAACCATACATTGATGTTTCTCTCTCTCTCTGCCTCTCTCCCTTCCCCTCTCTCTGAAAAATAATAAAATCTTTTACAAAAATAAATAAAAATATTGAGCATTTCAGAGACCTCACTTACGAGGACTGTCCCAAAAGTACTGAGCCAATGTCAATATAATTAAAAGTTTGCGTGGCTAATACTTTTGGGACAGACCTTGTAGACTTAAAAACATGGTAGGTTTATTTAACAAATTCCATTTTACTTTAAAAAGAGCCAGGTGTAGTGTGTTGTTAACTGAAGAATAAGTTTTGTTAAAGCAACTCATTCAGTTGTGTACAGTTTAAATCAACCTGTAAAATAATGAAATAGTGAATGTGGAAAAAGTGTATACGAAGTCTGTCCAGATAAAGTCCAGCCACCGTTAATACAGGAGAACGGCTTGCGCAACACTGTGGTCACCTGGCAGCCAAGGAGAGTGGACTGGAATGTGCAGGTGTGAACAATGACCACTTCACTGTACTGGTCAGTGGGGGTGGTAGACACTGTTGAGTGAGCATGTGTGCTGCGTGGCCACTGCATTCAAATGACTGAGTAGAACAACCAATCTGCATCAAATTTTGCATTAAGCTGAATATTCCTATGCGAAGACTGTTCAGATGATTCAGAAGGCTCTCAGGGATGATGCAATGAGTGCAGCGCAACTGAAACTGTGGCACAAAGGGTTTGAAGATGGTTGAGAATCTGTTGGAAGTGATCCACATTCTCGCAGGCCTGCAACAAGCAGAACACCTGAGAATGTTGAACATGCACGGCTGCCATCAACAAGGATCAGTGACTCATAGTGTGACAGCTAGAAGCTAATCTGGGGATTCCAAAAACTACTGTGTGGAATTGTCATCAGCTGCCTTGTATATGTTCCCTTTCAAAGGTGATTTTATTTTATTATTATTATTTTTAATGAATTTATTTATTATTTTCAGAGAGAGGGGAAGGGAGAGAGGCAGAGAGGGAGAGAAACATCAATGCATGGTTGCCTTTTACCTGCCTCCAGCTATGGACCTGGCTGGAGACCTAGCTTGCAACCTGGTTATGTGCCCTGGCTGGGGAATCGAACCAGCGACCTTTGGGTTTGCAGGCTGATGCCTATCCACTAAGCCACCAGACAGGGCCATCAATGAGGTTTATTTTTTGTTTGTTTTTTAAAGATTTTATTAGCGTTGGCTGGTAGCACTGTGGATAAGGTGCTGGCCTGCGAACCCAAAGGTCGCTGGTTCGATTCCCCAGCCAGGGCACATAACCAGGTTGCAAGCCAGGTCTCCAGCCAGCTCCGTGGCTGAAGGCAGGTGAAAGGCAACCATGCACTGATGTTTCTCTGTTTCTTTCCCTCTCTTCCTTTCTCTCTTTCTGGAAATAATAAATAAAATATTTTAAAAATTTATTTATTATTTCCAGAAAGAAAGGAAGGGAGAAAGGCAGAGAGGGAGAGAAACATCAATGCATGGTTGTCTTTCACCTGCCTCCAGCCACAGACCTGGCTGGAGACCTGGCTTGCAACCTGGTTATGTGCATTGGCTGGGGAATCGCAATGAGTTTTTAAACCTAGAAAATGCTATAATATACATTTCTATTAGGGGTAACAGTAAATAAATACAAAATAAGAGTAAATTAATATTTACTGTTACCTCTAACAGAATCTAGTAGATGTTAGATTTTTTTCTTTACTAGTTAACTACAATGTAAAAAAGACTTACACTTTAAAAGCTATTAATTAGTGAGTTCTTTCTAAAAGAACTAAAAATGTACTCCCACTTCCCAATTATTTTCTTTTAATGTTATTGGCCTATGGATCCAATAATGTTCTTGGGATAATCTGCACTATCAGACACTACAACTTCCAAAAAAGGTCTGTTTCAAGTTATTAGTTTCCTGGGCTAGTTGAGGTTATGTTCTGGGGAAAAATTTTCAGGACAGCTGAATTTCCTCTTGACATGGGTAACATAAAAAAGAATAAATCTCAAGGAATACTTTTAAAAATCCCATATACTATAGCAACAAAAGAAAATAAAGTACCTAGGAATAAATTTAAACAAGGAGGTAAAAGACCTGGACTTGTAAAACTTTACAACATTAAGAAACTGAGCATATACCCTGTTTGTGAACCGAAGAATTAACATCATTAAAATGTCCATACTACCCAAAGCAATCTATAGATTCAACACAATTCTTATTAAAATAACAGTAGCATATTTCATAGATCTAGAACAAATACTTCAAAAATCTACATGATGCCAAAAAGCCATAGCAATCTTAAGAAAGAAGAACAAAATTGGATGGATCTCAGTATCTGGTACCGAACTATTCTATAAGGCCGGTCTGCAACTCGCGTAAGATCAGAAACATGGTTTACTGCTGGGAATATACTCTAAGAAGCCCAAGACACCAACTCCAAAGAACCTACATACCCCTATGTTCATAGCAATTCTATTTATAATAGCCAAGTGTTAGAAACAACCTAGGCACCCATCAGTAGATGAATGGATCAAAAAACGGGTGCATTTACACAACGGAATGCTATGCAGCAGAAGGAGGAAAGAACTATAGGCTATTATGTTAAGGGAAATAAGCCTGTTGGTGAAAAGACAAGTACCATATGATCTTGCTTAAAAGAGGAATCTAATGAACATAATAAACTAAGAGCAAAACAGAACCAGAGATGTGGAAATAGAACAGGCTGACAACTGTCAGAAGAAGGGGTGTCAGAGGAAGGAGTGGAAAGAAGGGGAAGGTTTTAGTCCAGGAGCATGTAGGGGGGCCCATGGACATGGACAACGGTGTGGCAAGGACTGTGGGAGCAAGAGATGACTGGGTGCAGGAGGACAAAGGGGTAAAAATTGGGACAACCGTAATAGAATAAACAAAACTCAAGCAAGTAATAAAAGAGCATCTTATTTTTTAAAAAGAAACAAATACTAGGCAAAAGCATATAAAACTAATGTAAGGAAAAGGCTTTTTAGAAAAGAGACACTATATACTTTCAAAACTTCTTTTCAGTAACAGAAACAAATCAAGAGGGAGAAAATAGTAAAGAAAATAAAACTCTATTAATATATAAGCAGCCCAATGGAAAAACTGAAACCTCGTTTACAAGGCTGCCCTTAGGTAACCTACAAAACATTCTCTAGAATTGAGTAAGAAGAGAAAGATCTGTAACTTGCACTGATGAAGTTTTGGATTCTCTGTACGCGTTATGCAGTTCTACTTACTCTTGCCTAACACCTGTGAGAATCTCATTTAATCCTCCCAACAGTGTATGAGGTAGGTTTTTATTGTTTTTCATTTTATAGATGAGGACACAAGTTTACTGAGATTGACTCTAGCACTAGGTTCTCCACCACGCTGCCCTGCTCAATCCTGGTGTATGACCTTCCACATTTTTGCAATGCCCCTAGTTTGCACTGTACTCAACAATGCTCCACAACTAGGTTATGGAGTTACGTTGCTGAGAGACTTTTGGTTTCTTCACTAAAAAACCAGGCTCTGATTATTATTTAAAAATGTAAGTACTACATACTTCTTATGATTGCACTGAAATCCTAAAGCACTCGAGTGTTGGGAATCAGGAAAACCAGTTTTGGGTGCCAAATCTACAAGTAATTACTGATTATCTTTTATGCAAGTCACTTAACCAAGTGGGTGTCACAGTTAAAAATACATGTATATATCTGAAGTGAAGGAGCAAAAAAGATAGCCCCCTGCTTAAACATTAAAATCAAATTTGAACGTTCAAGGAGCACTCGCTGTGTGTGCTCTACCATGGGGAGGTCCTGGGGATCCACACATGTATCAACTGTACCCCTCGTAATTCAAGTCAAATTCATTTTCTTCTTGTAGTAAAGGTTAAACAAACATTAACCAGAGAGCTCTAATTGATGAATTTACAATAGTTTAGAGATGGACTGACATATTTTGACCCAGGTGGATACACATATGCACGTGCATACGTATAAACTGGGTAGTAGCTCTGGAAGAAAGTGGAAGGATGCAGAGACGCCACTAATTAATGTCAGGTGACTATTTTCAAGGTGCAGTAAGGTTTAGATCACCTTCACTGAAAGGCAAGGAGCTGTATTTCAGTGAACAAGCAAGCACAGAAAAACGGCTTCAAATCTTACTACACAGTTTGAATTGATGGACAGAAAATATATTCCTTTTCTTTTCTTTTTTTTTAAAACTTTATTGTTGTTGTATTACATCTATCAGAAAATATATTCCTAACCATAAATCAGTCATTATTAAAACTCAGAGACCTAGGGAAAAAGAGAAAAAAAATCTCACAACCTACCAATCCCAGTTGAATATACTATACTTTGGTCAGCCTTTCTCAACTAGGGTTCTGGGAGAAGATTAAGCCTAACACCTTGCAGCATCTGTATAGCAAGTAATAAATACCTTCTTTCCTATGTATCTAGAATTATACTAGCTATGTAATATCCCTAGGAAAAATTGAGGAAGTCACCTATGTTGTTGATCAAAACAAGAATTCTGGCTACACCCATTTATTTTGCCAATGTGTAACAGTTGCTTACCACTGCACGCAGAAGAGGTGATGTTGTACAGAAAGGGATAAAACTGCATACAGCGAACCAACTTCAGGCTGCTTTCACACTCTGGGCATTTGGTGGTTAATTTCAAAGCCTGTCTAAAGGCCTCAAGTGCCCCACTGATATTCTTCAGAGCAAGGTAAGCATTTCCCAGGCTCAAAAAGGTCAGGGGCTGAAAAAAAAAATTAGCAAAATATTAATGAATTAATATTTTCTGAGAATTACCAAACCTTTACATTTTAGGTCTTTTGACTTTTCTTTTAGGTTACCTCATAAAAGTCAATGGCTAACTGTCCACTTCATTTACACCGGCCACTTCTAAACTGTGTAAAATAAATATAAATTTATCTTTTACCTTTTTCCTAAGATAGAAAAATACATAGTGTATAATGTACACTTGTATTAAGTGTATAGACCAATTATTTATTTATTTATTATTTATTATTTTTCAGAGAGGGGAAAGGAGACAGGCAGAGGAAAAGAAATATCAATGTATGGTTGCCCTTCACCTGCCTCCAGGATCTGGCTGGAGCCCTGGCTTGCAACCTGGTTATGTTGCCCTACCTGGGAATCAAACCAGCAACCTTTGGGTAAGCAGGCCAGTGCCTTATCCACTGTGCCACCAGCCAGGGCTAGACAAACAATTTTTTATGTATGTATGGATCCCTTAATCACCACTCATCTCAAGATATCAAAATAAAAACATTTAGAACATCTATAGTGCTCCCAGAGGTTCCCTGGGTGAGCTCCACTCAACTTCAGAGGTAATCACTGTTGTGATGTTATGGCTTCTGTAGATTTGCTTTGCCCGTTCTTGAACTTCATATACATGGAGTTAAACAGCATGTTCTCTCATGTGTATATATAACCTGTACCCTCTCGTAGTTTCTTTCATGCAACACCAAACCAAGATTCAAGAAAATGAATGTTTAAATGTATAAGTAGTTATTTTTCTTTAAAATAATGTGCAATATTGCATCATGTGCATATAGTACTACAGTGTGTTCATGTATTCTCGTATTAATAGGTACAGGTAACCCCTGTATAACACGGTTGTTAGGTTCCAAAAAAATGCCGTTATGCAAATCTGTGTTATAGAAAACAAATACCCAGTACAAAAAAGGGGGCTAGGTTCCAAAAAAATTTTAAAACATACTATATATATATATATATATATATATATATATATATATGCACACACTATATACATACATATATATATATATATACACATATATACATACATACATACATATATAAAAGACTTTATTTCATTATTTTTAGAAAGAGAGGAAGGGAGAGAGGCGGAGAGGGAGAGAGACATCAGTGTATGGTTGCGTTTCACCTGCCTCCAGCCACAGACCTGACTGGAGACCTGGTTTGCAACCTGGTTATATGCCCCAGCTGGGGAATCGAACCTGCGACCTTTGGGTTTGCAGGCCGGCGCCTTATCCACTGTGCTACCAGCCAGGGCCATATTTTTATAATTAAAAGAAATACCTTCATTAAAGCAACTTTCGCCAAAAGTATAATATACTAATATGCATTAAATAATGTTTTCTTCATCATCATTAAGCACCATTAATCAAGGGTGTTTTCCTTTTGACATGACAAGATATCTTCATCCTCTGAACTTTCTTCAGCATTATCTTGACTTTTATCCTGTACTTTGTGCAAAAAATCTGTTATTGTAAATTGTGTGGTTTCAGCTGAGAGGTCTTTATAAATTTTGTTACTTGCTCTTAAAAGCTCTTATTATGTTCCATGTTGTCCAGGGACTTCCCTCATTTCGAATGAGGTATTTTTTGCTCTTAAAATCTCTTTTTTGAGGATTTCTCTAATTCTCAAACAGTGTTAGAGTGAAATTGTGTTCTAGCATGCCATGTTGTACAAGGGTTTTCCCCAATTCTTGAGCCATGTTGGAGTAAAACCGTGTTACAGAAGTGCTGTGTTATTCGGGAGTTACCTGTATCTGACTATCTCCAGTTTTTGGCTATTATGAGTAAAACCACAATGAATATTCTTGTAACAGTCTTTTGATGGCCATTATGTACTCACTTTTCTTTGGGATATATTTAGCAGTGGTTCTTAATGTGGGGTATATACTTAGTTTTAGGAGATACAACCAAAGTTTTTCCAAAGTGGATATACAGATTTATACTCCTATTAACTAATATGAGAATTTGCAGACTGGGTCAATCTTTTAAAATTAGTCCTTTTAGTGAGATGATGAAGTAGCATCTCACTGTGGTTTTAATCTGCATTTCCTTAATCAGTAATGATGCTGAATATTTTTCCACGTGCTTATTGGCCATCTGGATATCCTCATATCTGAAGTGCCTGTTGTTTTCCCCATTTGAAAAAATGGATAGTCTTCTCTTTACTGATTTGAAGAACTTCATACACACACACATTCATACATACAAGTCCTGAGACCTTTTTGGGAATATTTAGTCCAAAAATCTCCCAGTGAGTGGTTTTCCTTTTCACTCTCTTAATGGCAGCTCTTGATAAACAGCAATTCTTAATTTTAATCAAGTTTAATTTATGTATTTTTTCTTGAATTAGAGTTAATGCTTTTTGAAACCTTTGCCTACTATAAGGTCATGAAAACCTTTTTATAAGACTTTTTTATCGAGAAGCTTTATTGTTTAATCTTTCACATTTTGGTACATGATCCACCTGAAATTAATTTTGTATACGTTGTGAGGTAGGAGCAAAGGTTCATTTCTTTTTCCTTACAGGTTACTCAAGTACTCCAGCACCATTTATTGTAAAAACCAAAAACTCCCCACCAACACATGCACCGAATTACAGATGTGCCTTTGTCATAAGTTAGGTGACCCATATAGGTGGGGGCCTATTTCTAATTTCACCATTGTTGTTCCATTGATATATTTCAGTATATTTGTGCCAATACTATATGGACTTAATTACAACCAGTCCTGAAATCTAATAATATAAGCCTTCCAACTCTGTTTTTTCCTTTTCACCCCAAAATATTTTGGCTATTCTAGATCCATTTCCATGTAGATTCTAGAAAGAACTTATCAATTTACATACACATATACACGTGATTGCTAGAGGAAAACAATACCTGTGAAGTGAATTTATAGACCAATTTAGAAAGAGCTTACATCTTACTACTAAATCTTCCAATCCATGAACACAATGTATGTCTCTACTCACTTAGGTAAGGGATTTTAAGGACATGGAGGGGCATGCTAAGAAGAAATCTTGGTGGGGGGTGAAGTATTCCAAGCAGAGAGAACAGAACATGCAAAGGCCCTACGGTGGAGCATGGCCAGCATGTTCAAGGCCACACAAGGGAGCAAATGAGGCTAGAACAGAATGAGCAAAGGACTGATCTCATGGAGATGAGGTCAAAAATGAAACAAGGTGATGTAGGACATTTACACCATTATAAATTCTTATCTTTTACTGTAAATTATATGGAGAACTGCAGAGATTTGAAGAAACAAGTGACATTTATTTTTTTAATAAGGATCTTCTGTCTAGTTGCTATATTGTGAAAAGACTATATGGGGACAAATGCCAAAAGCAGGGAAGTGAGTTAAGAGGCTACTGAAACAATCCAGATACAAGACAATGGTGGTTTAGATTAGATGGCAGTAGAGATAATAATAATGAAATTCAAGTTATATTTTGAAAATAGAATCAGCAAGGTTAGCTAATAGATTAAATTTGCCCTGAGAGAAGGAGAAAGGTAAAAAGGAGGCTCCAAGATTTTGTCCTGGGTTTCTGTCTTTATTATTTCCTCAAATGGAGAAGACAAAGAAGAATAAATTGGAACAATGTTAAGAGGTTTAGTTTTGGTCTTTAGCTCTGGAGTGTGTTTTAGATACTGAATGGAAATGTCAAGCAAGCTATTGCATAAAGGAGTTTGGAATTCAGAGCAAAGGTCATAGTGAGTCACTAGGGTGAGGACAGTGCTCTCAAGATATGGTACTGGTACCAATGGATATCTCCGTGGGTATGAGCTTTGAGGAATAAACTTTGATCCCTAATTCACATCGTAAAGGAAATTTAACTTGAAATGGATCCGAAACCTAAATGCACAACCTGAAATTATAAAACATCTTGAAGAAAACACAGGAAAAGATTTTTATATATTTGAAAGTTAACTATTTAAAGACAAGTCACAGAAAACACAAACAAAACAGAACTAATTTTTGCAAACTTCTTCAGAAGTTTAACAATAAAAATGAAAAGAGAAAAGATGGAAAAATTTAAGGGTAATTTTGAAAAGTTAAGACAAAAAAGCAAAGATAATATTTTTAACATGAAAGGAGTTAAAGACTGTTATATAAAAGTTCACATAAAATTAAACAACCAAATTTTAATAAAATGAGCAAAACCCATGCATGAACTTTTACTTTAGAAATTGAAAGATAAAAATATGCATATTACAACAGAGAAGTTAAAATTTGAAAACTAAACTTGGTTCACAAATGAAAATTCAGAGGCAGTGTGACATGGCTAAAGGTGTGAGCTCTGTGGCCCCTCCCTGAGTTCAAATCTGAGTCTAACTTTTGGTAAATCTCCTGGAGTTTATCTTTTAAGTGGGTAAATCCTATCTTGCAGGGCTGTTGTGAGGATTAGACAGGCTGTAACATGGAAAAGTGCTCACTATGGTACCTGGCTCTACAACATAATCAATAAAAGTTAACAGTGATTTTAACTGTTTGATTCTGGTGAAGATACAGGTGAAATGAGTATTTTTAGACCTTGATTATGGCAAGTCTTTTGGTGGATTGTTGGTATTTTGTATCACAGTCATTAAAATATTCATTCCCTTCTTAGTAATTCTAGCACTAACCATCTTTATTAAGAAAATTATGTGGAATTCAGAAAAGCCCTTATATAGAAAACCATATTAATACTAGATAATATCTAAACACTATCAGTAACCTAAATACCCAACAACAAAGCAGTAAGCTGTGATATTCCAATCCATAGAACCTTTATACAACCATTTAAATTGATGGTTATAAAAACTATGCTGTATTAAGTTATTTTTATATAACATATCTGAAAGGTCACCAGTACAGAAGAGTTGTAATACTATGAAATATTTACATAGGAGAAAAGCTTCATAAAGAACTACTTCCAGATGGTGGTGGCTGTGGATGAGGTACTAATTAAACTTTATTTGAGGGTATCTACTCTGATTCATTGGTTTATCTTTTTATTCTTGTTTCAGTACACAGTTTTTAACAACTGAAATTTTAGTATAATATTCAAGTGTAGAAAGGCAAGTAATCCCTAAAGGCGCTCTCTTTTCTTCAGAAGAATACTGCCTAATTGCCTCGGCTGGTGACAGCAGAAAGTAAAATGTGACAAGGGGAATACAGGTGCATTCAATCTTCTGCCTGGATACCACTTCCTCACATCCCATATGTCGTATCTCTTCCCACTGTTACCACCACACCTGGCACATAGTGAACAGTCAATAAATTTTAATGTACTTGTTTAGCAGCTTGACCTGTTGTAGAGTATAGCGATGATAAACTTACTTTAAAACCCAGCTATGAATTTGTATATTTCAAACGATACCCTTAGTGGCAATATTTTCTTCTCAAACTTAAAAATTAGTTCTGGAATATCTTACCTAAAGCTAAACCATTCATGAATACTTCCTTAAAAAGTTTCTTTGGATAGAAAACTTGCAAACTTTTAGATACAAGGTATAAAGGCAATTTAATTGTGTATTTATTATAACTATCTTTCATCAAACCTAAGATGTTATCAATTATTTTCAGAGATGCTAAACTATGATAAAAAAGTGATATTTCAGAAACTACAAAATAAAGTAAGTAATTATAATTATTTTCAGAGATGCTAAACTATGATAAAAAAGTGATATTTCAGAAACTACAAAATAAAGTAAGTAACTATAAAACAGTGATGTAACTTCATGTGGGAGGTTTAAGGCATAAATATCAATTTACCTATCCTTATCAAAACCACCTTTGAACTGTGCCCTGGCCTGGCTAATATAAAGATGTCTATAAATTCAAGCTATAAAACAACATCCTATTAAGCAGTGTACATGTGGTGATGAGTAGGATAAAGAAAAAGCAGATGTTTCAGACTAACTTAAAATAGTGGCAGTGTATTTTTAGCAGCTATGCTATTTCTAAATAAATGTAATTTTCTAAAAATATGGACTGTATAGTTACATATTTCACTCATTTAAAATAAAACAAGACAAAATATGTTCCACGAGGCTCTCGAAATATGTAAATCCTACCCTGAATCTGAGTTGCCCCGCAGAGCATAAGTAGCTACGGAGGCGCATAGCAGCTTACCTCGGAGCTGTTGATGGCCAAGGCTTGAAGCAGCAGCTTAGCAGCGTCCAGATGGAGGCCGTAGTGAATCAAAAGGTTGGCCAAGTTCACAAGAGGAATGTCCTGGTACTGAAGTGGAGCCAAATTCAAAGCTCTCTGAAGACAAGCAATAGCAAAAGTGCTATTTCCTACTGCTCTCCAGTAGAGTCCAGCTTCGTTGAGTATCAGCCAGACAGGAGCATTCGGCTGAAAAACCCCCAAATACTACACTTAGTATACACATACCATATTGTTCTAAAAAGAATTTTCATCATATGCATTTTAGGTTTTAATTACTATTACTAAGCACTTAAATTTCAGAAGTCTGAAGTAGGGGACTCACCTTATTAATAGCGTGAAATAAGAAAGAGCCAATTTCTTCTTCTGGGATAGTATAGTTATTAATACGGGAAAGCAAAATCTGAAAAGAACAAAAGGAAGACTGACTCAACTGAAAATAACAGGGAAAACATTTGGAATGCATTTCTATAGACAGCAGTCTACTTGGGCTCCTCAGACATAGCTAATTTGAACAGATATTTATAATTATATAACATGAGGTCATAAACATATCAACAGGTATGGACCTGCTCCCACGTATGCCCTAGTTTCCTATAATTAAAAAAAGCTGAAAGATGTATATATATATATATATATATATATATATATATACACACACACACCCCATATACATATGAAGGTGATCTATCATATCCCATTAAAGCTAACCTAAGTGTCCAGAACCAAATGAGAAATTGTTCAGTGGACAATAGCATTCAATATCTGATGCAATAAAAATCTATCTTTTCCAGCTGGAAAAGCACCCCACCCTCAATTAGTTTATGTTCTTGCAGCATTTACCTAATTACGAACAACTCAAAGGCAAGTATCACGTATTTATTTTTGTACTCCTAGCACTCTACAAACAGTGCCTTGCACTTTTTTGCCTCAGCAAATGTTGGTTGAGTATAAGTAGTAACTGTTCACGGTTTTAAAATTAAGTTTAAAAGGTAATTGTGATGATCTGTTTTCTCTGTAAAAAGGATATTTTTTCATTTGTATCTATAAAATGGCATGTAATATAGAATTTATACTCACAATAAAACATTCCTAGTTACACATAACTAATAAAATTAAAGAAAACAACATAAAAGAACTTATTTATAAAAATGTTTGCAAAGTGGTTATAAACATAGAAATTCCTAAAGGGGCTGATAAGGCCAAGGAGAAAGAATCTTTAAGGTGTCAATTTATACAACCGTCTGAAGGCTAAACTGCAGTGGTCAGACGGCCCGCCAGGCCCCTCCCAGCGAGGGGAGTGTGCTGAGGTGGTTCACAGAAAGAGCCGCCCTGGGGAACTCTCCCAGCACTTTCAAAAGCGTGACTGGCTTCCTAAGGATTTCACCACTTCTTCAACTCTACCCTTCACTTGTATGAAGTTAAAGCTCGACAACTGCCTTCTGCCCGATTTCTGTCCCACCTAAGGGGCCTGTGATGTCACCCAGAACGGATGGCCAGAAACACCAGCCTCAGTGAGCCTTACTTTTCGTGCATGGTCATCTGGCATTTTGGTTTTCAGATCCATGCGGACCTCTAATTCTTTGACTAAGTAGGACAGAGTCTGGCTTTTTCTGAAGTCAGTTATGGAACAGTCAGGGGTTTGGGCCTCTTCTTCTGAAGAATAATCATCACTGTTGAGTTCGTGGATCCTGGCACAAGAAAAAGGAACAAGATTCATATTTCCAAAGTTTGGGTGATATCAAGATAAAGACTTAACCTTTTAAGTGCAAGGCTGGTGCTCTCAGAGAACTGCCTGATGACAATCATGCAGATTCAAGTGCTTTGCCAAATCCGTCAGCACTTGCCTGAGTCCTTTGTTTTCCGGGGGCAGGAAATACGTTGGCAATTCTCCACCAATAGGGACTCTAGGATAGCTTTCTGCACAATCTGCTCTTTTAGGCCAAAGAATATCCTGTTTGTCCTAATAAAGACAAAAAGTTTCTCATCAATTTTCTTTTGGATTTAGCATTTCAACATGTGAACTGAATTTTTAAAAGAAGATAGATGTACTAGGATAATGAAACAACAGTTATTTTTAGATGAATGTAGACACTGGTTAATTGCACAATATTCCTCCTACTGCAGATTATTAGTCTAAATCAGTAATTCTGCCTGCTTTACCACATACTGGTTCAGGGTCGGACAGACCTAAGTCAGGTGAGCCAATGAGACACGAGGAGAGGCTTGCTTGGGGCTTCTGGGAAAGAAAAGCCAGTCAGCTTTTCAGGCCACATAGGAACAAAAAACCTATTGCTGTAGTTGCTGCTGGCTGTCAGGCTTTAGGATGAAACCAACAGTGTGATGGCAAACTTCAGACAAGGACATGAGTGGGTCGCTAGTGACACCCCTGAGCCACCAAATCAACCAAGTCCAAATTATGCCTTTTCTCTTGACTTCCTAAAAACAAATCTTATTTAGTTTAAGCCAATTTGAAGTGAAGTTTGTGATTTGTCCCTGAAGTATACAGATTCTTATAAAACTGGCACAGAAAACTATTTTCCCCTGAACTAAGACCATTGCTTTGCCAATGCCAAAGTTTAACAATTATTTTTGATTTGTAAAATGTTCATTTTTCTAACTATCAAAGCTTGCTAAACTTATACCCTGATGGTATCTAACTATGGTGAATTTCTTTTACATATCATTAAATCTAAGTGGCTATATTAATTCTGTTACAATAAAAACAATTAAATTCTGAAAATTAAACGGTGAATAAAAAAATATATGATCTCTGTCCTTATTTCTTGTTATTTTCATTGACTATCACACAGTTATTTCTTAGCTTAGAAATACACCTTTAGTAACCTGTTTATTATCAGCACTTCTGCTGGAACGTGGGCTCCAGCAGAGCTGGGAATGTGCATAGCATATTCATAGCACCAGTCTGGTACACAGTTGGAGCTCAATAAAAGAATGCTGATCAAAAAAAGTATATCCAAGCATATACTTAGGTCAAGTTTAGAAACTTGTTAGGGTTGTTAACTGTACTCAGAGCTCAAAGCCTGAACTGCAATCAGAAAACCTCTCTGCTCCATTTGACCAAAAAGAAGTGAAGGCAGACCCAGTGCCTTACATACCTACCACTTCGCCCCATCCCTTCCATTTAATGGAAGTTTTCTAAGTGCAGAACTGAGCTGAACTGTAATAGGGCTCTATTAATTGGTAAGGTTGAGAGCCACTGCCTTAAAAGAGCTTGTCTGTTTGAGAAAATGCTTTCATCGTCCTCTGTTAACTTACCCTGTATGCATCAGAGTTCCTGCCCCAGATCCAGAGGACAGAATGAGCTACGGGAGAAGACTTGACCAAATCACTGATGTCACTCTGATTTGCTGGAACATCAAAGTTCACAGACATCATACTAGAGGTTGATGAATCTTCACCAAACTGAAAAATGAAAAGTTCAATCAAACTGAAAGTGAAAAAGGTGTTATCACTAAGATTTAACCCAAAACATTTAGTGAACACTCAAATTTAGTAGGAAATCAGAACTTTTAGTAATTCTCAGAGCTATGCCCTACAGTATTCTCTCCTGGATAATGCTGCATAGTTAGCAACTTTCCATCACTCATGCCATTGGGTTGTTCTCCTGTCCCATTGTTTCCTTTCTATGATTGTCTACTTTAGGTTTAATGATTAGCTGATTTAGATGTTTGGTTCATTATTTCACTCCTCTCCCTAGATTAAAGTAATCACTTATTTATAAAATTAGTGTTCTATGGGTAGAAGCAAGGGTTCTTAAAGAGTTTAATGTAGCTATCATTTAGGCATGCTAAACTATTGTATAATAAATTCCAAATATACATAGCCTTCCTCTGAACCAAGGTAAAACAATGTATGATATTCTCACAAGACTGTGTGGTCCTAAAACTCTGTTAGACAAGAAAATGTGCCAGGATGGGATAAGGTAGGAAAGACATGGGAGAAAGGAATGCATATGATGAATATTCTTTGGGAAACAGAAATGTCATTCATGACTCATGGTGGAACAGAGTACTTTCTATAAAATCTGACTTCAGAAATGTAACAGATACTCAAAACCTTAAATGAGAGTCAAAAATTTTAGGGGTCAAATTACAAGTTTTCAAGGGGAGGTGGTGGCAATATTACTCTTAGATATGTAAAAGCTTATAAGAACTAGAAGAGAACAAGAAAAAGACCTGAACATAATCCACATTTTCAAAGATATCCCCACGATGGTAGCGCACAGGTTGGTCCCACTGACAATGTAAACTATGTTGCTGGTTGACCAGACGGCAGATCTGGTGATTTCCTGGAACAAGAAAGAAATTTAAAACTGATGAGAAAGATCAGCAATGCCAACATGATCATCTTAGTCTCAATCATATAGTTTCTAGTTTCAACTCTCTATTCTTCAGAGCTTGGCAAAGCTCTTAAGCAGGAGGTACTTCTACAGGAAAACAGTAACTAAAGGATAATTAAATTAAATCTTTCTAGAGAAGGGGCTCTGCTAGAAAATCACTAAAGTATCTTCTGGCAATTACAGTCTATGTTGTAAAATCTATTAATTACAAGAGACTTCTGCCAGCTCCCTGGAAAGAATTAACTTTATATACTTCATAAACCCATTTCAAATTCAGAGTTCAGCTGCGCTTCAGTACACAATGAGCAGTAAATAATCTCAAGGACTGAACATACTCTTTTTTTTTTTTTTAAAGATTTTATTTATTATTTTTAGAGAGAGAGGAAGGGAAAGAGGCAGACAGACATTAACTGAACATACTCTTTACACTAAGAAGAACAAAGAAAACTTGTTAGGTGGATTGTAAAATGAATTGTAAATGGTCACAACCAAGGTTCAAAGATTAAGAGGCTTTCAACACCAATATATTTATCAAGGCACAGACGTGTAATATAAGGAACTCTATAAATGTATTTTTTGGTGTCAAGCTATCATCTGCTCTTTTAGGGTTTAATCATAAAGAAACATTCTAGATATAACCAAATCACTGATCTCCCGTCAACCCAAGACCTTGACCTTGGTTCTATTTTGGGGCCACAGACTCTCAGAGACGATAGTAAGAGCTATATGCCCTCTTCCCAGAAACAAGTTTTGGCACATACAAATTCTACATATAATGCTAGAAGGGATTTCAGAATTCCCTAAAACTAATTCATTGACCCAGGTTAAGAATTCCTGCTTGAGATAAATTCTAATCTAAAATCTTCTAAAACAAAATGTTTATTTTTAAGGGAGCAAGAAAAAAAAAAAAGATATTTATTTAGCCTGATTGCCAGTGTTGACTGAGAGAGTGGACACTGTTTCTAGGGTGTGTCTTGTTTATTTCACTTGGTGGTCAGCTCCAGCTGCGGTGTTTTCAGACCAGCAGCGACAGGCATCCAATGGGAGCTTGTTAGAAATACAGAATCAGGCCCCTCCTCAGATATACTAAACCAGAATCTGCATTTTAACAAGATATCCAGGAGATTGACTAGTGTATTCAAGTTGGAGAAGTAGAGGGCAAACCACCATTGTTAAGATTAGGATCTAAAAGATTTGGCTTTTGCTTTAAAATGTGAATTAAAAAAAAAAAAAGGTACAGGGACCAAACCAGCACACCAGGCCTACTAATGGACCTGCTGTGATGGCGCTTGATTTTAAAATCCAAGGAAGTTACAACAAGCACAACTTTATGCTGCTTTATGGCTGCATTAAAGTTATGAAAATAAAGCAAGCTACAAGTGAATTTCCTAACGTGTCCTCAATTATCTAGAATCAGTACTCACCTAATTGTGCCTCTTTTGCCATCTGTGTCTCATGGATGATATTTCTTAAGATTTGCTCCTCTTGAATCAGTTTATGTTTTTCCAGGATCTCCTGCTGTCTCAGGTAGTGGTCATGCTGCTTTTGATATTCTTTTAACTCATTCAGTGTTCGCTGGAGGGATCTTAACATTTTTAACATCAGGAAAAAGTTACAGAGCTTTAAAATTGTGAATTCTGAACCCACATATATGCACAGATCTTCTGGTTTTCAGCAATAATGGCTAGGTTTTATTTTTCCCTTTTAACATGTAATCACAGCACCACAGGTTCAAGAATAATGAGGCCAAATAAATGCTATTGTTTTATTAAAACTTTGGGGTAACAAAAAGGATGTAAAATCCTCCCCTTAAATACAACTACCTTGACATTAAATAAATGGTGTGCTGGACTTTCCAGGTGCCAAAAAAAGATGCATAACAATATACTATGAACTTTTACACATTTAACAATTCTTTTTTCCCTCCACAAAGTTTATTAGTTCTACTGACTGCCAAACCCTTTCTACAATCCTCCTCTGAAGACAAGCTTAAGTTTAAAGACCACTCAACCTTTTGTTTTCTTGGTTTATAGATTTTGGAAAGAACCACAGAAATTTTACTTTAGAAAAAAGTATTTGATACCACCTGGTATCAAATCAGCTGCCTGATTATATTTAGTCACAAAAATCTTATTACCTATTATACTGTAACATATGGAGATTTAGAGCTGTATAGATTGTATAAGAGAGAACCAATTCGATTCCTAAGAGCATAATATTGGAAGAAGCTCAGCCAGGGAAAGTTCTGATCAGGTATAATAGAAGCCAGGTATAAACAAGCAAGCTGTCATTCTTTCCTTTTCACTACATTATGCTTTAAACAGACTGGAAAATAAGCAAATACAAAAGTTTAGTGAGTTCCAAATTGTCATTGAATTCTCTAATAATCAAAGTAGGCTTAAAACATTAAGACTAGTTCTATAAGCAATGAACAATTCATTTCTGAGTTATGTGGTGCTTCTTAATTGGCCCTATAATCTATGGAATCAAATATTTTTATTAAGTATACTGCAAGGACCAAGTACAGCAGAATTCCATTACTGTATAACTTATACAAATCTCATTAAAATGTGGGCCAAATAATATCTCTTAACCTCACTTAACCAACATAACAATAGCCCAACCCTAAAAGTCAAAGGAGAAAAAGATCAAATAGAGTAAGTGCGAGTGTTTTTATTGACAGTGGATTCTATGGATGTAAAAAAGGTAATCAACAGACCTACTGAGTATCTAGCAGCATACCCTTTCCATCTGACTTCACTAAAGTAATTGATGTTCAAATTGTAAAGTTCTAAATGACAGAATTTACTGCAAAATTCTCTGGTTCCTGGAAACCATGCTATTAAAGAGATTTCTCTGTATCACCACTAACCTGTATTAAACCTCGTGAATTTAGAGAAAAGGGACATGACTAGCAGTAGTGAAAATGTGCTTTTTAAAATGCCAATGAACTTATTAACACTACTATCACCATCCACAGGTATAACCTAAGGTTTTATGGTGCTAGTGCTTCTGGGACATTTTTTCCTCCCAATTACCTATGTTGAGCTTCCAATTTTTGCTCAAGTTTTTGCTGACACAGAACAGCATGCTTCCTCTTTATAGCTTGCTCAAACCCGGGTCTGGCCTGCAAAGCATGATCGTAGCAGAGCACTGAGTGGTTATACTCCCCAAGCATCTGAAAAGACAAGAGCAAACACACCCACCCACATACACAAAAATGTTAGCAACAGCTGTTTTGCATCTGTCCAAATCCACTAATAATTTATGAGATCACACCAGTATCTCACTCTATGATGAATATTTTTTGATCAGTGGACAATCTCCACAACATGAAAACATACCACAGGATGGCTTAATTGGAAGGTATTCCTATCTTGGTATTGCTTGCTATCTTAAGAGGTGTGCTATGCAGAAATGTAATATGCCTATCAAGTTAATTATTTTTCCTCTTTGTCAAGAGGCTGGGAAAATTATGATGCACTAATGCCCCATTTCCCTTGTTTGGACCAAACAAGGAAGGGAAAAAGGTAAATTTTATTGATGGAAAAAGAAAAAAATAATTGGGTTGGCTCACGAAAACAAAAAAGTTGTATTTACAGCATATATATTTCCCAAGGTGTAGTAGCTGGTGAAGAAGTCACTGTCGTCCAGGGCTGCGTGGGCCACAACGGCAGCGTCAGCAGAGAAGTGTGCTCTGTGTAGAACATTTGCCAAGTTGACCAGGGCGATGTCTTTATTGTGCCTGAAAGAGGAGGAGGAAGCAATCAGCGTGAGGAATGAAGCATGTGTTCTACGATTATGTGTGACTATCTGACAAGGGAAAATTACATTCAAACTTACTAAGCTCAGGGACATAACTTTGAGTATACTTATAGATGAAGAAAACAATTTAAAAGTTTCTGTTCAGCTAAAAAAAATATCAGCAAAATTCAAAGGGAGCCAACTGTATGGGAAAACATAATTGCCAATGATATCTCAGACAAGGGTCTGATCTCCAAAATATATAAAGAACTAATGCGACCTAACACCAGGGAGACAGACAGCCCAATTAAAAAATGGGCAATGGACCTGAACAGACAACTCACTGAGGAAGATATACAAAGGGCCCAGAGGCATATGAAAGAATGCTCAACATCACTAGTCATCAGAGAGATGCAAATTAAAACCGCAATAAGATACCACCTCACACCTGTCAGAATGGCAATCATCAGCAAATCAACAAACAACAAGTGTTGGCGAGGATGCGGGGCAAAGGGAACCCTC